>CM035117.1:27039442-27362416 GCA_020205555.1 Panax stipuleanatus
TAAATTCAATTAACTACACTACAAGAATGAGTTAATCAATATTATTGGACCACTCATTGAACTTTTTAATAATAAAATCTTCATAAATTTGTCAAGCAAATAAGTAAGGGTTTTAGTTGATTACCGGAAAACAAATTGAATATGCAATTAGAATTAACATATACAATATTATGATCACTCATTAATATTTTAAAATTAAAATATCAAGTTTCATAAAATAAATAAAGAATAAAAAAATTAAATAAGGATTTTAGTTGGTTACCTATGTATCATTTAATTGGAATAACACATATACAATATTATGCTACAATTATACGTACAAACCTGAAATTATAATGAATTTAATAATAAAATTAGTTTACAATCAGAAGCGACTTCATGAACAACTTGATAAATGAACAAGTGGACATTCCAAAATTTTCAAATCTGGGGTGGGGGGGGGGGGGGGGGGAGCGGGCCCCCTCCAACCATAACATAATTTCGTCCCTGCTCGTGAGCAGCCAGATTTGAAGAAAGTCTTTAATATTGATATATAACTGCTATTTGCTATTTTGACAACATGTATTGTGAGTGAAGTGTAAATTAGGGTTCACATAACCTAATTGAATTACATGTCTAAATTAGGATTCATATTATGATAAAATAAAAGGACGAAAAAAATTAGAAATAAATAAACAAGATCTGAGAGAAGCTTTCACGTGTCCCGAGGGTAGAAGATACATGGAGGCGACTCATTTTGCAAATTGATTGAGGGATTGTATTGGTGGCTAGAAGAACAAGACCAACTAGGCATTACTTTGGTGACTAAGGGTATTTCTAAAAAAAAATCAAGGACATGTGCCTAGCACGTGACCACTTTCCAGAAAACTCTATAAATATCCCTTCCATTCCATTGAGGGGGGACTTTTGAACTTTTGGAGGACTTAAATGCTTGGAGATTCTCTCTCAACCAGAAACACACAAGAAGGCTCTCTGGATCCTTACTATCCTAATAGGGTTCTCGGATTCTAAGAGTTCTGTCAGGTGTCATTGGAGTAATTGCTCACCTGTTCGTCTCCCTCTTCAATCCATCAATCAATTTCGTACTCTTCGTGGATTTCTCTCCTCCTCAGCCAACACAAAACCCTAATCCTAGCAAGATACAATCTCCTTAACATAACCCTAACCCTAAGAATTTAATTGAAATGAAGGGGTAGTGCTTAAAAAAAATAGAAAGAGAAACTAGGGTACGTTTGGTAACTATTTTTGTTTTCAATTTTTTGTTTTTACTTTTTTTGTTTTGAAATTAGAAGCAGAAAATAGTGTTTGGTAAAGCAAAATTCACTTGGAAGCAAAAAAGTGAAAATACAAAAAAGTTGCGTCTTTTATTTTGGAAAAACAAGGAGTCGTTCCACCTTTAATAAGGTCTAGGAATCAAGGGCATAGCTACACACGGGTATAGTTACACCCTTGCTAGGAATTGAACTTTGTTAACAACAAAATTTTAAACTTTATCTCTTTATAAAAACAAGTATCCTTACACGCGTTGTGTGTGAAAAAAGAATATACAAAATACAAAAAAATGAGTGTTATTATAAAATTTTATAGAAAAAATTATCACGTAAATTTCACTTATGTTATCATTCTAATTTATCTCCTCAATTTTCTCTCATTAATTAGTTTTACACTTCAACATTCACCTCTCCTCTCTCTCCCTAGTAGATATCCAACTTAATTTACTAGGTAGAAAAGGAAATAAAAAGGTTTCACTTTGGCGTTTATAACAAAATCATTAAGTCTTGGGCGACAGGTTTTCACCGACCGGGATGACGATCGGCCAAAATTTTAAAAAAAATTTGACTCTCAAATAATTAATGTGATTTATTGAAACTGAAATTTTTATAAAATATAGTGATTTAGGTATCGTTTGGATACAACAAGGTTGTACAAATGATACCTAAATCAATGCATTTTGTAAAAATTTCAATTGCAATAAATCACATTAATTATTTGGGAGTCAAAAGCACACAAAAAATATTAAATTAAAATTCCTGCCGGTCGCTACCTCGATCGGTGCAAACCTGTCGCCGTAGAAGGACTGTACCAAAATAACCGCCAACATTTTCCTTCCGTTTTATAATATAAAAATAAACAAAACTAATGTTGTTACATAAGCTACGTAGTATATACGTTGTTAGTCACTAATGTAATTCTTAATTCATCCGCACTACAAAAATAATCTTATTTGAAAATATTAAAGACCATATATATATATATATATATATATATATATATATATATATATATATATATATATATATAGGGGCCTAATCCATAGCAACCGGTTGCTAGGGGGTACTATTCAGCAACCATAATCTGCACCATTAATCAATAAAATTAAGTGCTGAGATTGAAAATAAAAAGGCCCAGCCGCTATGTGACGCCCCCAGAATAGGTCCAGTCAACCCAACCCATTCTGAGTCGCCAAATACATGGTACAGAATTCAAATACAAACTTTATATCATACGGTCGTGCAAAATACGACCACACAACTGTGAGTGTTAATACAAACATGTAGAAAATATTAATATTCAAACTAAGTCCTCATTATAATTATTATCACACTATTTATCAGAAATAGTGAGGACTACTAATGCTCTAACTCGGACCATCACTCTGTTCCCCGACTAGTCCATGCGACATTCTCATTTCCTGAAGAGGACAACAGATGAAAAGGGTGAGCTCAACTAGCCCAGTAAAGAATATTACGACTAAGATAATGAAAAATAAATTATCGTGAGCCTTCAATAAATCAGATAAAATATAATGGACAACTAATTTAGATCAATATTCGCAGCGGAAATAACAATTCATAAGAAGAGTTAAGTTGAGAATGAAGTCTACTATCTTCTATGATTTAAAAGTCCATCATCAATATTTTATCCCTGTAACATCAATCAATATACATCTCGAACCAAATATTCATCTTTGCACTACAGGCCAAAGATATTCATTTGTATCACCAGTGGTCATGTTCATCTCAACACCTGTCATCTTTGCACTACGGCCAAAGATATTCATCAGGTAATCATTCATCTTTGCTTTGCAGGCCAAAGATATTCAGTTATATCACCATTTAAGACTGAGAATAATAACGAATCTAGTGAGATAAATGACAAAGATTAAGGATTCGCATTTTAGTTTATCCAAGTTCAAAAATATTCCATAATAATACTTTGTGAAGCAAAATTCAAGAATAAAGCTCAAAACTTGGATACAATCAAAGATAAAAACCTTAACAAGTAACTTGGACATATAGAAGAAAATTTAATTTTTTCGTGAATAGTGCCGTATACGTGAATAGTAATCTCGACGGAAAAAGTAAGAATTTCATAATAAAATCCATGACAATATTTTGGTATAATGATATTGAAAAGAATAACATCATTTACGAAAGAAAATAATATCCCTTACCTCAAAAGAATAGTACTTCTGACTGGAATATCGGATATAATACCGAAGGAAACTTGCACTGAATAGTAACACTCAAAGTATCTAAATACTCACAAAAATACGCTCGATATTATAGAGAGATAAATTTTTTGATTCTGGTGTGATTTTCAATTCTAACCTAAGCACCCTATTTATAGAAAAAACTTAGGATGCCAAAGTAGACTTTTGAATAAAATAATATTTTATTTTTTAAAAATTCTAGCCGCCTCCCCCCAACAAAGCCATCAGCCACCAACCAAAAATGGGGCCCGCCTCCTATTAAAAAAATATTTATTTTCTGAAACTTCAATAATTCATAATAAATAGCCCTTTTGTCAGAAAAATACAAATTCTATGTTCTTCTATAGAAAATTTAATTCTCTACAACTTTGTAGAAGGAAGTTTTTTCAAATTCCAAACATAAATTATCCGAAATCCACAAACGGATAATTTTCCACACCAAAATACTGATAAAAATACATCAGCACTAACTCCTTCTTTTATATCCACAAAATAAATATTTTCTTATCATATAAATCAATAATTAATTATTCACAAATAATATTATAGAACTACAATATTGACAACCAGGTCGTTTCCAGGAAAGAGTGGACCTTCCGATAAGGACTTCTCCTTATTGGCGCGCAATTAAATAACCCCTCCTAAACAGAACTTCTTTAGACATTGTCAATAATGCTATCTAATAATATTATTCAAATAATATGAATTATTGAGTTGATAATGTGAAATACTGTGCAGTGACAATTATTGAATCAATAATACAAAATATCAACTGTAGCCATTATTGAATCAATCATATAAAATAGCAACGTAGCAATTATTGAGTCAATAAAATATCAATGTAACAATTATTGAGTCAATAATATAAAATATCAACGTAGCAATTATTGAGTCAATAATATAAAATATTGAACAGCAATTACTGTAACAATAATTGAGTAAGTGCCTTTTCACGTAAGAATCAATAATTCAAAATACTGTGCAATACCGTGTGCTACTGTGCAACACCGCGTATTACTGTATTTTAACCACCGGATATTTCAACAGTAATAACGGTAACAACTACGCCGTTATTTTATAAAAAGCTTATTTCTGTCGCTTTCTATATCCGACAGTTATTCCGTTGTGGGGCCCATAAATAGCTGCGCAGTCGTACGAATATTTTCCGACAACAAGAATATTCCACGACCAAATGAATATTCCCTGACAACAAGAATATTTTATAACCACTTGCTCATTTCAAAAAATTTACACATTTCACCCATAACTCACCACATTTATCAAAACAACACCTTACTGTTTCGAAATAATATATAAAGAAAATTAAATCTTTATTCATAAAAGTTGGGGTCTTACAACCTCCTCTCCTTATGAAATTTCGTCCTCGAAATTGACGTATGTACCTGGTATGTCGAAAAGGTGAGGATACCTCGCTTTCATTTCCGATTCCAATTCCCAGGTCATTTCCTCAATTTCATGGTTTCTCCACAAAACTTTAACTTGAGGCATAACTTTCGGGCATAGGACATGCTCCTTCCTATCCAAGATCTTGACAGGTACCTCCTCATACGTTAAATTTTCGGCTATCTCGTCTGGTTCTAACTCAATAATGTGGTTTGGATCCTTCACATATTTACGTAACACAGATATGTGAAACACGTTATGAACACGAGACATGCTTGGAGGTAAAGTGTAAGACCCCAACTTTTATGAATAAAGATTTAGTTTTCTTTATATATTATTTCGAAACAGTAAGGTGTTGTTTTGATAAATATGAAAGTTATGGGTGAAATGTGCAAACATTTTTAAAATGAGCAAGTGGTTATAAAATATTCTTGTTGTCGGGGAATATTCGTTTGGTCGTGGAATATTCTTGTTGTCAGGGAATATTCGTACAACGGTCGCAGCTATTTGTGGGCCCCCACAACGGAATAACTGTCGGATATAGAAAGCGACAGAAATGACTTTTTTACAAGATAACGGCGTAGTTGTTACCGTTAGTACTGTTGAAATACCCGGTGGTTAAAATACAGTGATACACGGTGTTGCATGGTAGCACACGGTATTGCACAGTATTTCGAATTATTGAGTCTTACGTGAGAAGCCATTACTCAATTATTGTTACAGTAATTACTGTTCAATATTTTATATTATTGACTCAATAATTGCTACGTTGATATTTTATATTATTGACTCAATAATTGCTGCATTGATATTTTATTGACTCAATAATTGCTACGTTGCTATTTTTTATGATTGATTCAATAATGGCTACAGTTGATATTTTGTAGTATTGATTCAATAATTGTCGTTGCACAGTATTTCACGTTATCAACTCAATAATTCATATTATTTGAATAATATTATTAGATAGCATTATTGACAATGTCTAAGGAAGTTCTGTCTAGGAGGGGTTATTTAATTGCGCGCCAGTAAGGAGAAGTCCTTATCGGAAGGCCCCCTCTGTCCTGGGAACGACCTGGTTGTTAATATTGTAGTTCTATAATATTATTTATGAATAATTAATTATTGATTTATATGATAAGGAAATATTTATTTTGTGGATATTAAAGAAGGAATTGGCGCTGGTGAGTTTTTTATCAATATTTTGGTGTGAGAAATCATCTGTTTTTGGATTTCGGATAATTTATGTTTGGAATTTGGAAAAACTTCATTCTGCAAAGTTGTAGAGAATTAAATTTCCTATAGAAGGACATATAATTTGTATTTTTCTGATGAAGGGGCTATTTATTATGAATTATTGAAGTTTCGAAAAATATATATATTATTTAATGGGTGGGCCCCACTTTTGTTGAAAATCTAATTTTGGGCAGCAGCCGGCGGTGGAGGAAATTTAAAAAATAATAATATTTTATTATTTTAGTCTCCTTTGGCATCCTAAGCTTTTCCTATAAATAGGGTGCTTAGGTTAGAATTGAAAATCACACCAGAATCAGAAGTTTTCTCTCTCTATAATATCGAGCGTATTTTTATGAGTATTTCAATACTTTGAGTATTAGTATTCAGCGCAAGTTTCCTTCGGTATTATATCCGATATTCCAGTCAGAGGTACTATCTTTTTGAGGTAAGGGATGTTATTTTCTTTTGTAAATGATATTATTCTTTTCAATATCATTATACAGAAATATTGTCATGGATTTTATGTTAAAATTCTTACTTTTTCCGTCGGGGTTACTATTCACGTATACGGCACTATTCACGTATACGGCACTATTCACGAAAAAATTAAATTTTCTTCTATTTGTCCAAATTGCTTGTTAAGGTTACTATCTTTGATTGTATCCAAGTTTTGAGCTCTATTCTTGAATTTTGCTCCATAATTGATTATTACGAGGTATTTTTGAATTGGATATATTAAAATATGAATCCTTAGTCTTTGTCTTTTATCTTACTGGATTCGTTTTTTTAAAATATTTTTCATCATTCTCAGTCCTAAAAGGTGATGTAACTGAATATCTTTGGCCTGTAGAGCAAAGATGAATGATTACTTGATGAATATCTTTGGCCTGTAGAGCAAAGATGAATGATTACCTGATGAATATCTTTGGCCTGTAGTGCAAAGATGACAGGTGTTGAGATGAATATGACCACTGATGATACAAATGAATATCTTTGGCCTGTAGTGCAAAGATGAATATTTGATTCGAGATGTATATTGATTGATGTTACAGGGATAAAATATTGATGATGGACTTTTAAATCATAGAAGATAGTAGACTTCATTCTCTGCTTAACTCTTCTAATGAATTGTTATTTTCGCTGCGAATTTTGATCTAAAGTTGGTTGTCCATTATATTTTATCTTATTTGTTGAAGACTAACGATAATTTGTTTCCCATTATCTTAGTCATAATATTCTTTACTGAGCTAGTTGAGCTCACCCTTTTCATCTGTTGTCCTCTTCAGGAAATGAGAATGTTGCGGGAACTAGTCGGGGGACAGAGTGATGGTCCGAGTTAGAGCAGTAGTAGTCCTCACTATTTCTGATAAATAGTGTGATAATAATTGTAATGAGGACTTAGTTTGAATCTTAATATTTTCTACATATTTGTATTGACACTCACAGTTGTGTGGTCGTATTTTGCACGACCGTATGATATAAAGTTTGTATTTGAATTCTGTACCATGTATTTGGCGACTCAGAATGGGTTGGGTTGAATGGACCTATTCTGGGGGCGTCACATAAAGAGAGTCTATAGGCCACATTTCCTACTCGGTCAAGAATCTCAAATGGACCAATGAATCGTGGATTGAGCTTTCCTCTCTTCCCGAATCTCGTAACCCTTTTCCACGGAGCAATACGTAATAATACATGGTCCCCAACGTTAAATTCCACGTCCTTTCGATGAAGATCCGCATAACTCTTTTGTCGATCTTGTGCCGTTTGTATACGTTGTCGGATCATTTGGATTTTTTCTGTAGTCATACGTACCAACTCCGGTCCCAACAATGTTGCTTCACCCACCTCATTCAAGCATACTGGAGAGCGACACTTTCTCCCATACAACGCTTCGAATGGAGCTATGCCTATACTTGCTTGATAACTGTTATTGTAGGAGAATTTCACCAATGGTAAGTACTTATCCCAACTCCCTTTGAAGTCTAGAACACAGAGTCTCAATAGATCTTCAAGAGTTTGAATAGTCCTTTCCGATTGTCCTTCCGTTTGAGGATGATAAGCCGAACTGAATCGTAAATCCGTGCCCATAGCTTTCTGCAAACTGATCCAAAATAGTGAAGTAAATCTGGGGTCACGATCCGAAACTATGGATACTGGCATGCAATGCAATCTCACAACCTCATTCACGTACATATGAGCAAGACGTTCAAGGGAATAAGTCTCTCGTATCGGCAAAAAATGAGCAGACTTGGTTAATCTATCAACAACAACCCAAATCGCATCTATGCCTTGAGAAACCCTGGGAAGACCCGCAACGAAATCCATGGTAATGTGTTCCCACTTCCATTTTGGAATCTCAAGTGGTTGTAATGGACCCTTCGGCACTTGATACTCCCAGGATGGATTGCAAACGGTGTGTTGTGTGCCTCCATCATGATTCTATGCTTCAAGTCAGAATCGTTAGGAACACAAAGTCTGGAGTTGACTCGAAGTATTCCCTCTTCATCGATTCTTGCTTCTGGAATGGCACCTTCTTGCACTTTCTTCTTCATCTTCATCAGCTCCAGATCCGTAGCTTGAGCAGCTTTAACTTTATCAATCAAAGTTGGTTCTACGCGTATATTTGACATCATCGCACTCGTTCCCGCATATGATCTTCTACTCAACGCGTCAGCTACCACGTTCGCTTTTCCAGGATGGTATTGGATGGTATGATCGTAATCTTTCAACAGCTCAAGCCAACGTCGTTGTCGCATGTTGAGTTCCTTCTGAGTGAAGAAATATTTAAGGCTCTTATGATCCGTATAAATCTCCACTTTCTCCCCGTACAAATAATGTCTCTAGATCTTCAACGCGAAAACGACAGCTGCCAACTCTAGATCATGAGTAGGATAATTCCTCTCATATTATTTGAGTTGTCGCGAGGTATAGGCTATGACTTTCCCATGTTGCATGAGAACACATCCTAACCCTTTGCCCGAAGCATCGCTGTAAATAACAAATCCATCCGAACCAGATGGTATTGTTAGAACAGGTGCCGAGATAAGTCTTCTCTTAAGATCTTGGAAGCTCTTCTCGCATTTCTCGCTCCAAATGAATTTTGTATCTTTCCGAGTCAACTGAGTTAATGGAGTAGCAATTCGAGAAAATCCCTCTACGAACCTCCGATAATAACCAGCTAAGCCCAGAAAGCTTCGTACTTCGATCACCGACTTAGGTTGCTCCCAGCTTTGTATTGCTTCAATCTTCGTCGGGTCAACAGATACTTCACATTTCGATACCACGTGCCCAAGGAATGCTACTTCCTCAAGCCAGAACTTGCATTTCTTCAGCTTGGCATATAGCTTGTTCTCACGAAGCTTTTGAAGTACCAGCTTCAAGTGGTGCTCATGATCTTCACGGCTTTTAGAATAGATGAGGATGTCATCAATAAAGACAACAACGAACTGATCCAAATATTCCTTGAATACATGGTTCATCATATCCATGAAAACAGCAGGAGCATTAGTCAATCCAAAAGACATGACTAAGAACTCATAATACCCGTACCGAGTTCTGAAGGCAGTATTCGGAATATCCTCAGTTTTAATCTTCAGCTGATGATATCCAGAACGAAGATCGATCTTTGAAAAGAATTGTGCTCCTTGCAACTGGTCGAACAGGTCATCGATACGAGGTAGCGGATACCTATTCTTGATGGTGACATGGTTCAACTCTCTATAGTTAATACAAAGTCGAATACTCCCGTCTTTCTTCTTTACTAATAAAATAGGAGCACCCCAAGGAGACGTACTAGGACGAATAAAACCGATGTCTAACAATTCCTGTAATTGGACCTTTAACTCCTGAAGTTAAATAGGAGTCATTTGATATGGGGTTTTAGAAATGGGTTTTGTACCGGGTTCAAGGTCAATAAAGAATTCAACTTCACGTTCTGGGGGTAGACCGGGAAGTTCTTCGGAAAATACATCAGGAAACTCATTAACAACGGAAATATCATTCAAACCTAATGTATTCTGGTTTAGATCAATGACATGAGCTAAGAAGGCTTGACATCCGTTTTTCAATAAACGAGTAGCTTTGTGACTTGAATTGATATTGGCTGATTTTAGTGGCTTGGTGGTTTGGATTCGTACAACAGGTTGATTAGGAATATGAAAACTAACAACCTTACAAAAATAATCAATTCTGGCATGGTAAGTGGTTAACCAGTCAATTCCTAAAATCACGTCAAATGCAAGTGTTTTCAAAGATATAAGATCAACAGGTAAGGTAAGGATACCAATCTGAATTAAGCAAGATTTGTAAACTGTAGATGTAACGAAGGTTTCTCCTAATGGAGTTTCAACAGATAAGTCAAAGTCTAATTTATCAGAAGTCAAGTTCAAACGTTGAGCACAAACATGTGAAATAAATGAATGGGTAGCACCGGTATCTAACAAGGTATAGACTTCGCAAAAATTTATGATTAAGTAACCCGTGATAAATTCATTCGGGTTCCTCGCATTTTGGGCCACCGACTTTGATTTGTATGGACCAGTCTTTGGTGTCACTATCCCAACTGGTCTTGACTTTGCTATACAGCTCATTCCACCCTCAACTTCTTCGTCACACTCCTGATCCATGATTTGAATCATTACTCTTCGATCCATATCGAATTGGGGTTGACCGCTATGCACAGGATAATTCCAAACTCGATGTTGGATTCTTCCGATTGCTGTCCAAAAAGCGAAATCCATATCTTCTATTTTGGCCTACGTAGATCGGACGTCTCTTTCTAAAATATCAACGCGTCGTGCGGCTTTTACCCATACATCTTCAATTCTCACTCGTTCCATTGCTTCTTCTTTCAGCTGATCGTTGACATTTGCATTTTCAGATTCTACATTTCGATCATAAAATTCTCCTAATAAATCCTCCTCCTTAGGTTCCTCTTCTTCCTCACTCTCAGCTGCTACCTCTGCGACTAGCTCGAGTGCAACTATTAATTCTTCACTTACCACATAGATATTTCTAATTTCTTCTTCCCCCGACATCACAATATCCTGGTCAGTGATTAGCGGTGCCTCCACGGTCTCATTCACTTCGTTGTTAACATTCTCAGCTACCATTCTCAAATACTGCCATAAAACAAGGGTTAATTAAACAAATTAACATATCACATATTAACCCTATGCTCCGACTGACCAATTAACTATCACATAAGCTTAGGTAGGATATACTAGTAAAGGATTTACTCGTCTCTCCCCTCCTAGTTCTATTCCCCGATCTCCGCCAGAGATCACATCCCTAAGCTCTGATACCAACTGTGACGCCCCCAGAATAGGTCCTGTAAGACCCCAACTTTTATGAATAAAGATTTAATTTTTTTATATATTATTTCGAAATAGTAAGGTGTTGTTTTGATAATATGAAAGTTATGGATGAATTGTGCAAATATTTTTAAAATGAGCAAGTGGGTATAAAATATTCTTGTTGTCGGGGAATATTCATTTGGTCGTGGATATTCTTGTTGTCGGAGAATATTCGTACGACGGCGCAGCTATTTGTGGGCCCCACAACGGAATAACTGTCGGATATAGAAAGCGACAGAAATAACCTTTTTACAAAATAACGGCGTAGTTGTTACCGTTAGTACTGTTGAAATACCCGGTGGTTAAAATACAGTGATACGCGGTGTTGCACAGTAACACACGGTATTGCACAGTATTTTGAATTATTGAGTCTTACGTGAGAAGGAACTTACTCAATTATTGTTACAGTAATTACTGTTCAATATTTTATATTATTGACTCAATAATTGCTACGTTGATATTTTATATTATTGACTCAATAATTGTACATTGATATTTTATTGACTCAATAATTGCTACGTTGCCATTTTATATGATTGATTCAATAATGGCTACAGTTGATATTTTGGTATTATTGATTCAATAACTGTCACTACACAGTATTTCACATTATCAACTCAATAATTCATATTATTTGAATAATATTATTAGATAGTATTATTGACAATGTCTAAGGAAGTTCTGTCTAGGAGGGGTTATTTAATTGCGCGCCAGTAAGAAAAAGTCCTTATCGGAAGGCTCTCTCTTTCCTAGGAACGACCTGGTTGTCAATATTGTAGTTCTGTAATATTATTTGTGAATAATTAATTATTGATTTATATGATAAGGAAATATTTATTTTGTGGATATAAAAGAAGGAATTAGCGCTGATGAGTTTTTATCAGTATTTTGGTATAGAAAATCATCTGTTTATGGATTTCGGACATTTTTGGTTGGGAATTTGGAAAAACTTCCTTCTACAAAGTTGTAGAGAATTAAATTTTCTATGGAAGGACATAGAATTTGTATTTTTCTGACAATTTATGAATTATTGAAGTTTCGGAAAATAAATAATTTTTTTATGGGTGGGCCCCACTTTTGTTGAAAATTCAAAATTTTGGAAAGCCGCCAGGCGGCGGAATATTTTTTAAAAAATAATATATTTTATTATTTTAGTCTCCTTTGGCATCCTAAGCTTTTCCTATAAATAGGGTGCTTAGGTTAGAATTGAAAATCACACCAGAATCAGAAGTTTTCTCTCTCTATAACATCGAGCGTATTTTTGTGAGTATTTCAATACTTTGAGTATTAGTATTCAGTGCAAGTTTTCTTCGATATTATATCCGATATTCCAGTCAGAAGTACTATCCTTTTGAGGTAAGGGATGTTATTTCTTTCGTAAATGATGTTATTCTTTTCAATATCATTATACCAAAATATTGATACAGATTTTATGTTGAAATTCTTACTTTTTCCGTCAGGGTTACTATTCACGTATACGGCACTATTCACGTATACGGCACTATTCACGAAAAAATTAAATTTTCTTCTATTTGTCCAAATTGTCTGTTATAGTTACTATCTTTGATTGGATCTAAGTTTTGAGCTTTATTCTTAAATTTTACTCCACAAAGTGTTATTATGGAGTATTCTTGAACTTGGATAAATTAGATTGCAAATCCTTAATCTTCTCTGTTATTTCACTGGATTTGTTATTTATATGATTTTTCATCATCCTCAGTCCTAAGTGGTGATATAATTGAATATCTTTGGCCTGTAGAGCAAAGATGAATGATTACCTGATGAATATCTTTGGCCGTAGTGCAAAGATGACATGTGTTGAGATGAACATGATCACTGATGATACAAATGAATATCTTTGGCCTGTAGTGCAAAGATGAATATTTGATTCGAGATGTATATTGATTGATGTTACAGGGATAAAATATTGATGATGGACTTTTAAATCATAGGAGATAGTAGACTTCATTCTCTGCTTAACTCTTCTAATGAATTGTTATTTCCGCTGCGAATATTGATCTAAAGTTGGTTGTCCATTATATTTTATCTGATTTGTTGAAGACTAACGATAATTTATTTTCCATTATCTTAGTCATAATATTCTTTACTGGGCTAGTTGAGCTCACCCTTTTCATCTGTTATCCTCTTCAGGAAATGAGAATGTTGCGGGAACTAGTCGGGGGACAGAGTGATGGTCCAAGTTAGAGCAGTAGTAGTGCTCACTATTTCTGATAAATAGTGTGATAATAATTGTAATGAGGACTTAGTTTGAATATTAATATTTTCTACATATTTATATTGACACTCACAGTTGTGTGGTCGTATTTTGCACGACCGTATGTTATAAAGTTTGTATTTGAATTCTGTACCATGTATTTGGCGACTCAGAATGGGTTGGGCTGACTGGACCTATTCTGGGGGGCGTCACAGTTGGTATCAGAGCTTAGGGATATGATCTCTGGCGGAGATCAGGGAATAGAACTAGGAGGGGAGAGACGAGTAAATCCTTCGCTAGTGTGTCCTACCTAAGCTTATGTGGTATTTAATTGGTCAGTCGGAGCATCGGGTTAATATGTGATATGTTGATTTATTTAATTAACCCTTGTTTTATGGCAGTATTTGAGAATGGCAGCTGAGAATGTTAACAACGAAGTGAATGAGACCGTGGAGACACCTTTAATCACTAACCAGGAGAACGTGCAACAAGAAGGCAATGTTCATCCCGAAAACAACGCTGATCAGACGATAAACGATGAGATGTTTAGAAGTTTTTTACAGTTTATGCAAAACCAGACGAGGGAGACTCGTGTGCAACATACAGGTGGAGATAATAACAACACGCGAGTTGTCACTGTCAAGCAGTTCAAAGAATTGGGACCACCAGAGTTTCTGGGAAAGCCAGATCTGATCAAGGCGGAGACGTGGATTAAATAAATTACCAAGATATTTGATGTCTTGGGATGTACGGAGGAACAGAAGGTTTCATTCGCCATGTTTATGTTCCGTGGAGAGGCAGATTACTGGTGGGAATCTGTGAAGCGTACCCAGCCTGCCGCACTCAAGATGTCTTGGGAAGCGTTTCAGAAACTGTTCAATGACAAGTACTTTCCTGAAAGTATTCGTCATATGAAGGAAGTAGAATTTATCAGACTCGAGCAAAACAACATGACGGTATCCCAGTACGAGGCTAAGTTCGCGGAGTTGTCCAGGTTTGCACCTCATTTGGTGGAGAATGAGGAACGTATGACGCGGATGTTTCTAAGAGGTTTGAAACCCGAAATACGTCAATACCTCATTTCTCATAAATTTTCTCTATATTCGGATGTAGTAAACATGACCCAGTTATTAGTACGAGATAATGATTATGTTCAACTGAGGGACCACAACCAAGGTCGTACCGGTGGCAGCAGTCATCGGAGCAATGATAACCAGCGAGGAGGAAAGTATGACAGAAGCGGTAACCACTCCGGTGGTAATCGTGGCCATGATAGTAGAAAAAGCGAATCGGGAGGAGATTTTAAAAAGAGAAGGTATAACAATGAGAACGTGAAGATGTCAACATCGGCACCAGCATCAACTGTTCCTACTATAAATGCGGGAAATAGGGACACATAAGTCCAAACTGCCCACAACAATTCAAAGCATGTTATAATTGTGGAAAAGAAGGACATATAGCTCGAGATTGTCCTATTGTGAAACCAAATTCAGCGGGGGTGGTGATTCCAAAGGCGGTTTCGGACAAGTCAAAGTCGGTGATTCCTGGAAGAGCATTTGTCGTGACAGCTCAAAACGCGAGGAATCCACACGAGGTGATTACGGGTAAGCTAATCATAAACTCTTGCGAAGTTTACACCATGTTAGATACCGGTGCTACCCATTCTTTTATTTCACCTGCTTGTGCTCAACGTTTGAACTTGACTTCTGATAAATTAGACTTTGACTTATTTGTTGAAACTCCGTTAGGAGAAACCTTTGTTACATCTACAGTTTACAAATCTTGCTTGATTCAGATTGGTACCCTTACCTTACTTGTTGATCTTATATCTTTGAAAATACTTGCATTTGACGTGATTTTAGGAATTGATTGGTTAACCACTTACCATGCCAAAATTGATTGTTTTCGTAAGGTTGTTAGTTTTCATATTCCTAATCAACCTGTTGTGCGAATCCAAATCACCAAACCACTTAAATCAGTCAATATCATTTCAAGTCATAAAGCTATTCGTTTATTGAAAAACGGATGTCAAGCTTTCTTAGCTCATGTCACTGATCTAAACCAGAATACATCAGATTTGAATGATATTTCTGTTGTTAATGAATTTCCTGATGTATTTCCGGAAGAACTTCCCGGTCTACCCCCAGAACGTGAAGTTGAATTCTTTATTGACCTTGAACCCGGTACAAAACCCATTTATAGAACCCCATATCGAATGGCTCGTATTGAACTTCAGGAGTTAAAGGTCCAACTACAGGAGTTGTTAGATATCGATTTTATTCGTCCTAGTACGTCTCCTTGGGGTGCTCCTATTTTATTCGTAAAGAAGAAAGACGGGAGTATGCGACTTTGTATTGACTATCGGGAGTTGAACCATGTAACCATCAAGAATAGGTATCCGTTACCTCGTATTGATGACCTGTTCGACCAGTTGCAAGGAGCGCAATTCTTTTCAAATATTGATCTTCGTTCTAGTTATCATCAGTTGAAGATTAAAACTGAGGATATTCCGAAGACTGCTTTCAGAACACGGTACGGGCATTATGAGTTCTTAGTCATGTCTTTTGGATTGACTAATGCTCCTGCTGCTTTCATGGATATGATGAACCGTGTATTTAAGGAGTATTTGGATTAATTCGTTGTTGTCTTTATTGGTGACATCCTCATCTATTCTAAAAGCCGTGAAGATCATGAGCACCATTTGAAGCTGGTACTTCAAAAGCTTCGTGAGAACAAGCTATATGCCAAGCTGAAGAAATGCGAGTTCTGGCTTGAGGAAGTAGCATTTCTTGGGCACGTGGTATCGAAACGTGGAGTATCTGTTGACCCGACGAAGATTGAAGCAATACAAAGCTGGGAGCAACCTAAGTCGGTGACCGAAGTACGAAGCTTTTTGGGCTTAGCTGGTTATTATCGGAGGTTCGTAGAGGGATTTTCTCGAATCGCTACTCCATTAACTCAGTTGACTCGAAAAGATACAAAATTCGTTTGGAGCGAGGAATGCGAGAAGAGCTTCCAAGAGCTCAAGAGAAGACTTATCTCGGCACCTGTTCTGACAATACCATCTGGTTCGGATGAATTTGTTATCTACAGCGATGCTTCGGGCAAAGGGTTAGGATGTGTTCTCATACAACATGGGAAAGTCATAGCCTATGCCTCGCGACAACTCAAAGAATATGAGAGGAATTATCCTACTCATGATCTAGAGTTGGCAGCTGTCGTTTTTGCGTTGAAGATCTGGAGACATTACTTGTACGGAGAGAAAGTGGAGATTTATACCGATCATAAGAGCCTTAAATATTTCTTCACTCAGAAGGAACTCAACATGCGACAACGACGTTGGCTTGAGCTGTTAAAAGATTACGATCATACCATCCAATACCATCTTGGAAAAGCGAACGTGGTAGCTGACGCGTTGAGTAGAAGATCATATGTGGGAACGAGTGCAATGATGTCAAGTATACGCGTAGAACCAACTTTGATTGATAAAGTTAAAGCTGCTCAAGCTACGGATGCGGAGCTGATAAAGATGAAGAAGAAGGTGAAAGAAGGTGTCATTCCAGAAGCAAGAATCGATGAAGAGGGAATACTTCGAGTCAACTCCAGACTTTGTGTTCCTAATGATTCTGACTTGAAGCATAGAATCATGATAGAGGCACACAACACACCATTCGCAATCCATCCTGAGAGTACCAAAATGTATCGTGATCTCCAACATACATTTTGGTGGAGCAATATGAAAAGAGAGATCGCGGAGTTTATTTTGAGATGTTTAACTTGTCAACGTGTAAAGGCGGATCATCAAGTACCGAAGGGTCCATTACAACAACTGGAGATTCCGAAATGGTAGTGGGAACACAATACGATGGATTTCGTTACGGGTCTTTCCAAGGTTTCTCAAGGCATAGATGCATTTGGGTTATTGTTGATAGATTAACCAAGTCTGCTCATTTCTTGCCGATACGAGAGACTTATTCCCTTGAACGCCTTGCTCATATGTACGTGAATGAGATTGTGAGATTGCATTGCATGCCAGTATCCATAGTTTCGGATCGTGACCCCAGATTTACTTCACGATTTTAGATCAGTTTGCAGAAAGCTATGGGCACGGATTTACGATTCAGTTCGGCTTATCATCCTCAAACAGACGGACAATCAAAAAAGACTATTCAAACTCTTGAAGATCTATTGAGTCTTTGTGTTCTAGACTTCAAAGGGAGTTGGGATAAGTATTTACCAATGGTGGAATTCTCCTATAACAATAGTTATCAGGCAAGTATAGGCGTGGCTCCATTCGAGGCATTGTATGGGAGAAAGTGTCGCTCTCCAGTATGCTGGAATGAGGTGGGTGAAGCAACATTATTGAGACTGGAGTTGGTACGTATGACTACAGAAAAGATCCAAATGATCCGACAACGTATACAAACGGCACAGGATCGACAAAAGAATTATGCGGATCTTCATCGAAAGGACGTGGAATTTAATGTTGGGGACCATGTGTTATTACGTGTTGCTCCGTGGAAAGGAGTTACGAGGTTTGGGAAGAGAGGAAAGCTCAATCCACGATTCATTGGTCCATTTGAGATTCTTGACCGAGTAGAAAATGTGGCTTATAGACTCGCTTTACCTCCAAGCATGTCTCGTGTTCATAACGTGTTTCACATATCCGTGTTACGTAAATATGTGAAGGATCCAAACCACATTATTGAGTTAGAACCAGACGTGATAGCCGAAGATTTAACGTACGAGGAGGTACCTGTCAAGATCTTGGATAGGAAGGAGCATGTCCTACGCTCGAAAATTATACCTCAAGTTAAAGTTTTGTGGAGAAACCATGCAATTGAGGAAATGACCTGGGAGTTGGAATCGGAAATGAAAGCGAGGTATCCTCACCTTTTCGACATACTAGGTACGTACGTCAATTTCGAGGACGAAATTTCATAAGGAGGGGAGGTTGTAAGAACCCAACTTTTCTGAATAAAGATTTAATTTTCTTTATATATTATTTCGAAATAGTAAGGTGTTGTTTTGATAATATGAAAGTTATGGGTGAAATGTACAAATATTTTTAAAATGAGCAAGTGGGTATAAAATATTCTTGTTGTCGGAGAATATTCGTTTGGTCGTGGAATATTCTTGTTGTCGGAGAATATTTGTACGACGGCGCAGCTATTTGTGGGCCCCATAACGGAATAACTGTCGGATATAGAAAGCGACAGAAATAACCTTTTTACAAAATAACGGCGTAGTTATTACCGTTAGTACTGTTGAAATACCCGGTGGTTAAAATACAGTGATACGCGGTGTTTCACAGTAGCACACGGTATTGCACAGTATTTCGAATTATTGAGTCTTACGTGAGAAGGAACTTACTCAATTATTGTTACAGTAATTACAGTTCAATATTTTATATTATTGACTCAATAATTGCTACGTTGATATTTTATATTATTGACTCAATAATTGTACATTGATATTTTATTGACTCAATAATTGCTACGTTGTAATTTTATATGATTGATTCATTAATGGCTACAGTTGATATTTTGGTATTATTGATTCAATAATTGTCACTACATAGTATTTCACATTATCAACTCAATAATTCATATTATTTGAATAATATTATTAGATAGTATTATTGACAATGTCTAAGGAAGTTCTGTCTAGGAGGGGTTATTTAATTGCGCGCCAATAAGAAAAAGTCCTTATCGGAAGGCTCCCTCTTTCCTAGGAACGACCTGGTTGTCAATATTGTAGTTCTGTAATATTATTTGTGAATAATTAATTATTGATTTATATGATAAGGAAATATTTATTTTGTGGATATAAAAGAAGGAATTAGCGCTGATGAGTTTTTATTAGTATTTTGGTATGGAAAATCATCTGTTTATGGATTTCGGACATTTTTGGTTGGGAATTTGGAAAACTTCCTTCTACAAAATTGTAGAGAATTAAATTTCCTATGGAAGGACATAGAATTTGTATTTTTCTGACAAATGGGCTATTTATTATGAATTATTGAAGTTTCGGAAAATAAATATTTTTTTATGGGTGGGCCCCACTTTTGTTGAAAATTCAGAATTTTGGAAAGCCGCCAGGCGGCGGATTTTTTTTTTTAAAATAATATATTTTATTATTTTAGTCTCCTTTGGCATCCTAAGCTTTTCCTATAAATAGGGTGCTTAGATTAGAATTAAAAATCACATCAGAATCAGAAGTTTTCTCTCTCTATAACATCGAGCGTATTTTTGTGAGTATTTCAATACTTTGAGTATTAGTATTCAGTGCAAGTTTCCTTCGATATTATATCCGATATTCCAGTCAGAAGTACTATCCTTTTGAGGTAAGAGATGTTATTTCTTTCGTAAATGATGTTATTCTTTTCAATATCATTATACCAAAATATTGATACAGATTTTATGTTGAAATTCTTACTTTTTCCGTCAGGATTACTATTCACGTATACGGCACTATTCACGGAAAAATTAAATTTTCTTCTATTTGTCCAAATTGTCTGTTATAGTTACTATCTTTGATTGGATCTAAGTTTTGACCTTTATTCTTGAATTTTACTCCACAAAGTGTTATTATGGAGTATTCTTGAACTTGGATAAATTAGATTGCAAATCCTTAATCTTATCCGTTATTTTATTGGATTTGTTATTTATATAATTTTTCATCATCCTCAGTCCTAAGTGGTGATATAATTGAATATCTTTGGCCTGTAGAGCAAAGATGAATGATTACCTGATGAATATCTTTGGCCGTAGTGCAAAGATGACATGTGTTGAGATGAACATGACCACTGGCCTGTAGTGCAAAGATGAATATTTGATTCGAGATGTATATTGATTGATGTTACAGGGATAAAATATTGATGATGGACTTTTAAATCATAGGAGATAGTAGACTTTAATCTCTGCTTAACTCTTCTAATGAATTGTTATTTCCGCTGCGAATATTGATCTAAAATTGATTGTCCATTATATTTTATCTGATTTGTTGAAGACTAACGATAATTTATTTTTCATTATCTTAGTCATAATATTCTTTACTGGGCTAGTTGAGCTCACCCTTTTCATCTGTTGTCCTCTTCAGGAAATGAGAATGTTGCGGGAACTAGTCGGGGGACAGAGTGATGGTCCGAGTTAGAGCAGTAGTAGTCCTCACTATTTCTGATAAATAGTGTGATAATAATTGTAATGAGGACTTAGTTTGAATATTAATATTTTCTACATATTTGTATTGACACTCACAGTTGTGTGGTCGTATTTTGCACGACCGTATGTTATAAAGTTTGTATTTGAATTCTGTACCATGTATTTGGCGACTCAGAATGGGTTGGGTTGACTGGACCTATTCTGGGGGGCGTCACAGGTCCAGTCAGCCCAACCAATTCTGAGTTGCCAAATACATGGTACAGAATTCAAATACAAACTTTTATATCACACGGTCGTGCAAAAATACGACCACACAACTGTGAGTGTCAATAAAAATATGTAAAAAATATTAATATTCAAACTAAGTCCTCATTACAATTATTATCACACTATTTATTAAAAATAGTGAGGACTACTACTGCTCTAACTCGGACCATCACTCTGTCCCCCGACTAGTTCCCGCAACATTCTCATTTCCTAAAGAGGACAACAGATGAAAAGGATGAGCTCAACTAGCCCAGTAAAGAATATTACGATTAAAATAATGAAAAATAAATTATCGTTAGCCTTCAATAAATCAGATAAAATATAATGGACAACCAATTTTAGATCAATATTCGCAGCGAAAATAACAATTCATTAGAAGAGTTAAGTAGAGAATGAAGTCTACTATCTTCTATGATTTAAAAGTCCATCATCAATATTTTATCCCTGTAACATCAATCAATATACATCTCGAATCAAATATTCATCTTTGCACTACAGGCCAAAGATATTCATTTGTATCACCAGTGGTCATGTTCATCTCAACACCTGTCATCTTTGCACTACGGCCAAAGATATTCATTAGGTAATCATTCATCTTTGCTCTACAGGCCAAAGATATTCAGTTATATCACCATTTAGGACTGAGAATAATAACGAATCTAGTCAGATAAAGGACAAAGATTAAGGATTCGCATTTTAGTTTATCCAAGTTCAAAAATATTCCATAATAATACTTTGTAGAGCAAAATTCAAGAATAAAGCTCAAAACTTGGATACAATCAAAGATAAAAACATTAACAAGCAACTTGGACATATAGAAGAAAATTTAATTTTTTCGTGAATAGTGCCGTATACGTGAATAGTAATCTCGACGAAAAAAATAAGAATTTTATAATAAAATTCATGACAATATTTTGGTATAATGATATTGAAAAGAATAACATCATTTACAAAAGAAAATAACATCTCTTACCTAAAAAGAATAGTACTTCTGACTGGAATATCGGATATAATACCGAAGGAAACTTGCACTGAATAGTAACACTCAAAGTATCTAAATACTCACAAAAATACGCTCGATATTATAGAGAGAGAAAACTTCTGATTTTGGTGTGATTTTCAATTCTAACCTAAGCACCCTATTTACAGAAAAAACTTAGGATGCCAAAGTAGACTTTTGAATAAAATAATATTTTATTTTTTAAAAATTCTAGCCGCCTCCCCCCAACAAAGCCATCAGCCACCAACCAAAAGTGGGGCCCGCCTCCTATTAAAAAAATATTTATTTTTCAAAACTTTAATAATTCATAATAAATAGCCCTTTTGTCAGAAAAATACAAATTCTATGTTTTTTTATAGAAAATTTAATTATCTACAACTTTGTAGAAGGAAGTTTTTTCAAATTCCAAACATAAATTATCCGAAATCCACAAACGGATAATTTTTCACACCAAAATACTGATAAAAACACATCAGCACTAACTCCTTCTTTTATATCCACAAAATAAATATTTTTTTATCATATAAATCAATAATTATTTATTCGCAAATAATATTATAGAACTACAATATTGACAACTAGGTCGTTCCCAGGAAAGAGGGGGCCTTCCGATAAGGACTTCTCCTTACTAACGCGCAATTAAATAACCCCTCCTAAACAGAACTTCCTTAGACATTGTCAATAGTGCTATCTAATAATATTATTCAAATAATATGAATTATTGAGTTGATAATGTGAAATACTGTGCAGTGACAATTATTGAATCAATAATACAAAATATCAACTGTAGCCATTATTGAATCAATCATATAAAATAGCAACGTAGCAATTATTGAGTTAATAAAATATCAATGTAACAATTATTGAGTCAATAATATAAAATATCAACGTAGTAATTATTGAGTCAATAATATAAAATATTGAACTGTAATTACTGTAACAATAATTGAGTAAGTGCCTTCTCACGTAAGAATCAATAATTCAAAATACTGTGCAATACCGTGTGCTACTGTGCAACACCGCGTATTACTGTATTTTAACCACCGAGTATTTTAATAGTAATAACAGTAACAACTACGCCGTTATTTTATAAAAAGGTTATTTCTGTCGCTTTCTATATCCGACAGTTATTTCGTTGTGGGGCCCACAAATAGCTGCGCCGTCGTACGAATATTCTCAGACAACAAGAATATTCCACGACCAAACGAATATTCTCCGACAACAAGAATATTTTATAACCACTTGCTCATTTTGAAAAATTTACACATTTCACCCATAACTCATCACATTTATCAAAACAACACCTTACCGTTTCGAAATAATATATAAAGAAAATTAAATCTTTATTCATAAAAATTGGGGTCTTACACGCTACTCCTTCTACCGGCTGTTACATCAACTTTTTCAGCATAGTAATTTACCAAAATATCCCTCATTATTAATATTATATGCATTATATTCTACCGGCCGCTACTCTTAGTAGCGGCTGTCTCTCTCCTCTTTATATAAGTCATGCACTCTCTCTCCTCTTTATATATTATATATTATATTCTATAATTATTATAATATTCTTTTGACATTATTATATTATCATAAGAAAAATGATTTTATCAAAATATTAAGTGTCATTTAAAATATTATGATGTAATAATTTAAAAATATTAATAAATATTTTGGTATGAGAATATTTTTATTATAACAATATTAATAGTCTTTTTTTAATGTATGTAGTACGAAATTATAAATTTTAAGACATATTAAAAATTATAAAAATATTAAGATGTCTTTTTTTTTTCGTGTGAGATTTTACTCTCTCCGTTTGAATTTTTTTTTGTTCGGAAACCTTTTCAGTGCATGAATTATTAAAGATAGATTGTTTAAATTTTTTATGTCTATAATAGAGTTGTTTTTTTTAAGGTATGAGACGAACTAAAATACATCGATTTTCTTTCACTTTTATGAGGATATTTTATTATTATTTCTTGGGAGATTTTGCTTCTTTTTGGTCGTGTGTGAGATTTTACTTTCTCTGTTTAGGAGATTTTTTGTTCGGAGACCTTTTCGGTGCATGAATGATTGAAAATAGATTGTTTAAATTTGAATATGGCATTATCAGGGCGACTTGTTTTTTCATTGTCTGTGTTGTAGAACAGTTCAAATCTTTGTACTCTATTATTATTTTGAGGATATATTGTATTTCAGGAGTTTATATGATATTCACTAGCGTTGTTACTACGATTGGCAATTTTTCCTGATTATGTGTCATTTTATTTGAAAAAATTACTATTTGAGTTATTTTATTGTAAGTGTTTCATCTTTTGTAATAGAATATTATAGTTTTAATATATTTTAGTATATTGGATTGTTTGATACAAAAAAAGCACCAATTTCTAGAAAAAGTAGTCAATATTTACTGTATAAGTTAATAATTCTAAAATTTAAAATTTACGTAATTTTTTTAACTTTTAAAAATAATAAATTTATAGTTACTAATATTTTGTAGTTAACTTAAAATGTTTACTATTGTATCGAGTAAATTCAAATAAATTCACATTATTTTTTTTAAATAATCATAAGTTGACTTTAAATATATAAAATTGAACTCATTTTATGAAAAAAAATATAATAATAATCATAGAAAAGGTTGTAACGACTGACCAATGTTGAAGTAGTGGTAAAATAATAACGTTTAGCTTAGTTTTCATTTTTTGTACACCCTTTGTTTTTCAAAAAAGAGTATCATATATGTCATTTTTTCCACAATTAGAAAGTAACATGACTGAAGAATAGACTAAAGGATGAGTAACCTAAATTGTCCACAATTAGAAAGTAACATGAGTAACCTAACTTGACAATTTTTTCCCAAAAAGAGAAAGAAATTATATTACTGAAATGTCTACTAATTCAAAGGGTGTGGACCAGGAGATGACATTGTACATAAGATAAATAACTGTCCACATTTATTTAATGAACATGGCGGGAATTTTCACAATTAATGACAAATATTCCTGTTAACGCCAACATTAATTAATTTCCTCGTTCAATCACCAAATAACAAGTCAAATTCTGCACAAAAATGAGCAAACACACTGAAGAGCCTGACGATCGGGGCCATCGGGAGATAGCTCTAGTATAAGAATAAGTACAGACGGAAGAATAGGTTAATAATGGAGGCACGTTAATACTTTAGTGCTAAGCAAACACTACTACAAAACAGTAAAAAGATGACACTTAAACAACAAGGTTTTTATAAAAAGCGTTGTGGTATTTTTTTGCATGACGTTTTTTGACAAAATATTGTAGTTAGATATACAAAAACGTTGTGAATTTATAAGGGGCAATTTTTTATTTTAAAGTTATAACGTTTTCTTAAAAAAAAAGTTATGTATTAAAAAAACACAAAGGCTCAAATGTTTGATTTGTATACCTGCATAAATGTACTTCAATAGGGTTCTCTCTCTCGCTCTCTAGTTCTCACTCTTCACAGCTCAAGCAAATTACTAAAATTTGGAAGAGCTTATTGGTGCTTCCGACCATTCTACTGCTAAATCTGCCCCTCGCTTCGAACCCGTCGATCGGGAAAAGAGTAAATTCTAAAAATAGGCTAATCAATATTCAACTTTCTAGACTACAACCAATTTTGTTGGGTTTTCTAAAAATAGACCAATAGCCAAATGAATTGGCGTTTGGAATCAAATTTTCAAAGTGAACGCCATTTAAAGTGGCGTTGGAATTATGAGCATTTTAATTTCTAATTTTGTTTTTTTGTTTATCCGATTTTTTTTGTAAAATATTTTTTTCAAAAAAAATTGATACTTTTTTTTTTGTAAAAATTTAATAATTTATTTTTGCAGGAAGTATAATTGAAAATAAAAAAGTAATTTGAAGGAAAAAATTTATATTAACCAAATTGGATGGAAATTTGTCAGATAGCATAAATACACGCCATTTCAAATAGCGTTTGAGTGTTTTTTTTAAGCAAATGTGGATGTCAGGCTGGCATAGAGAGGTGGTGGAACGCCATTTCAAATGGCGTTGGAGATTTTTTTAAATTTTTTTTTAAAGAAAATATGGAATGGATTTGTTGAACAAATTTTTTGGACGCCATTTCAAATGGCGTTTGTTTCAATTTTAATTTTTTTTTATAAAGCAAAATTTTATTTATTGTTTGAACGCCATTTCAAATGGCGTTGAATTTTTTTTCGTTTTTTTATAAAGTAAATGTGTCAGATTTTTTTTAATAGCAAATGTCATTTTGAACCAATTTTTTGGACGCCATTTTAAATGGCGTTTTTCCAATTAATTTTTTTTAACAGTTTGAACGCCATTTCCTACAATCCCCAAGTGACTGTAACTGGGACTATTTTTTGAACGCCACTTGAACTATTTTATAAAGCAAATTTTAAAAGACTTGACTTAAACCACTTGAAGTCTTATACACTCCTTCATTTTCAACGCCATTGACAGAGAATGGACATAAAAAACATTGATGTTTGAAAAAAAGTTCAGACACATTAGAAAGTACAACACATTAACTATTGATAAAAATAGTACACAATTACATTCGTTCGCATATAAAATTCCATTACATATAACATTAATGACGTCGAGGTTGTGGTACTTTGAAACAATTTTTACTACGTTTTGTGTGTCCTTGTCCGCGCACACTATAATGGAAAAGTAGTCAATATTTACTGTATAAGTTAATAATATTCTAAAATTTAAAATTTAAGTAATTTTTTTAACTTTTAAAAACAATAAATTTATAATTAATAATATTTTGTAGTTAACTTAAAATGTTTACTATTGTATCGAGTAAATTCAAATAAATTTACATTTTTTTAAATAATCATAAATTGACTTTAAATATATAAAATTGAGCTCATTTTATGAAAAAAATATAATAATAATCAAAGAAAAGGTTGTAACGACTGACCAATGTTGAAGTAGTGGTAAAATAATAACGTTTAGGTTAGTTTTCATTTTTTGTACACCCTTTGTTTTTCAAAAAAGAGTATCATATATGTCATTTTTTTTGGTTTGACAAAAGAATATATATTTTTTAATTGATAGTGAGATAAAAAATGACATACTATTATCAAGTTTTATATCAGACTTATATTATCATGTCAGTAATTAACTAATGATTCTCCAAATGTTCAAAAATCTCAAATCAAATTTGATTTCTATATTCAAACAAAATTATAAATTAATTTTAAAACATAAACTAGTTTTGGTATCTTTTTATAAATTTCAAATAAATTTTACTTGAAATAAGATAAACAAACCATTCAAAATGTATGCTCAGAACACCAAAAATTATACATGGTCCATTAGTTAGATGCATGAAAATAGATTATTAATTATAACAACTAGAAATGAGGGGCTGCTAAAGGTTCATAGTCATTTTTCATATTCTATTCCCATTATAAAATAAGGCAAAATCATTATAAGTTATCATAATAAAAGACATGAACTACTCAACCAAAATGATCCCATTTTCAATCGAAGATCAAACAACCCAAAAATAAAAACCCAATCAGACCAACAATCAGTAACCACAATCAACCAAATCAATAACAAAAAAATATCAAACTTGAATCAAACAATCATTCACAGTTTACACGCTGATGATAATTCAAAACTAAAAATTATACAAAAATTACTTCTAAGATTTCACCAAGTTTTAAAACTAATTAAAAAGATTTTTGTACTTGTTTTTAGAATTGGTTTATGAATTCCCCCCCCTCCAAATTTAACTCTTCCGTTAATCTGCCCCCTTAAATTTATTAATTTACATATTTGACTTGCCCATATACCTATAAAAAAAATTCCAGCAGGGGCAACTGTCTTTGCTGCCCCAAGTAGATTCGTAACTCTGTGTGTGTGTTTGTGTGTGTGTGTGTGTGTATATATATATATATGACATGAATTCTTATTGGATTTGAATTTGGGTATTACCTAGAATCCGTTTTGGCTTAAAAAAATTATCTTTCCTAGTTATATTCAATTTAGTATTTATTATCTTATTTGATTATGGAATTTTCCTATAACCTATAAATATAGGTGCTAAGCTTTTTGGAGAAAAGACATTCAAAAGTATTCATGCATTTATTTGCTCCATGTATGAATTATATATTCTTAGTGAAAGTAATATGCCATCAAGCCAATAACATTGGCTGTGATAAGCATTTATTTTGCAATCTTGTTCATTTATTAATAAGAGAATTTATATAATACAAAAGGCATCTTTATTCATGTTAATTAGTTGAATTAATAAATGTGATAAACCCATAGTTTTAGAGCAATATTTTTAAAATCATGATGTTGATCATGCTAATGAGATCTAAATTCATGATAGCTCAAAACTTAAATGTTCCTAATCGTATAGATCACTAATGTGGGGTTACTGATTCCGGATAGATTAGTACATACTATGCTTGCTTTGTTAAAGATGATGATTGATTTCATAATCATTTGTGTGGAGACACTAAAACAAGTATGTAGGTGCTTATGATAGTTGTACAAGTGATCATTGGACTTGAAATCATCATAGTACCTTGTGTATTCTGAATTATACTATTTCACATTCCTTAATACTTAAAAGTATGTTGTAGGGTATGTTCGGGTATAATAAAGTATACATGCAGGTAGGTGAATAATCAACAAAGGATCTACCACTTCCAGTAGAAGAAGAGAATGTACTATGCGATTCGATGAATGACAACTCAGAAATCTTTGGCCAAGGTGGAATAAAAATTAGAAAGGAGTTTCTAATTTACATTAATCAGAGTTGTGCATTTTAAATCAAAATGCATATGATTAAATAAATAAGACTTGTCAGTAATTCCATATCTTATGTTTAATCGGGACATTGTATGATAAAAGGATTAAATTATACGGTAACTATTCACGAAATAGGTTCTTTGTATTTTTTTTGATAATATTTTTGATTAACGTTGAATTCATATTATCCGGATAGTCATGATATATTATTTAGAAGGTGTCACTCATGATGTAGAATAAATATTAATTATTTATTTATATTTGAATTAAAAGAGTTTAATTCATTATAAATAATATTAGAATAGTTCTAATTTATTTATTTTACTACTGACTTAATATTGAACCTAGAGGGTCACACCACAAAAAGGGATAAATATGATTTTAGAAGTGATTGACTTAATAATAATAAATTAAGTGTATTTAATTTATTAGTGAAATAAATTAAAAAGCTTCAGATTTATAATTAAGTATTTGAAGAAATACTAATATTATAAATTAATAAGATTAATCATCTTATTATTATTATTATTATTATTATTAAATTGACTAAATATTAATAATACGGTATTCAAAAAAAATACTAATATTTATAATTGAGTATTTGGAGAAATACTAGATTATAAATAAATAAGAGTAGTCTTATTATTATTATTTTATTTAGTTCCTAATAAGATTGAGAATTAAATTAAAACCCAATTCTTTAAGGATTAAGGATTAGTGTTAGTCTTTAAATAGGAGGAGTTTTATTGTGGTAAAGACTAATGCAACTTTTGCAACTTGCATCTCTCTTGTAAGCATTCTCAAATCCTAAAGAGTTAGGATAGAGAGAATTAGGGCTAGCCACCAAAGATCAAGTTGAATCTAAAATCACATATTTAATCTATTCCTCTTGGTGGATACCTCTTGGGCGTTATATACACTTTGTGACGAATGTGTGATCCGAAGATTGGAGAGATAGTGAAGGTGCAAAGATTGGAATTTGAAGTCTTTATCAAAGGTTGACACGCTTTAAAGGTATATCTTTATCTTTTCTCAATTAATGATATTACATAAGGCCACACAATGGATTGCTGAAATTTTTAAGTTGTTATTTTGCATGCTTCCACTGTTATTTCAATTAGATTGAATGTTTTGATTACGTTTTAGCAATCTTACAGTGGTATCAGAGTCACCTTATGCAAATCATTAATTGTTATTGATTCAATATGTGTGTTGATATGGGTTTAGAACTGATTTTCTGGGCAAAACACTTCACTGTCTGATTCTGCTACGCAGCGCGGCCGCGCTTGTTGCAAGAATCAGATATGAAGTAGCAGCGCGGTCGCGCTGCGTCCCAGTACAAATTGGGCGCGGCCGCGCCTGACTCCAGTTTTTTAAAGTTTTTTTTTCTTAAATTATTTTAATTAAATTAAAAGGTTTATTTTTAATTGAAATAGAATTAAAATAAAGACATATATTTATTTTAATTGGAATTGGATTCCATGTTATTAAAAATAAAAGTTTTATTTTGACTTGGAATTGGATTCCACATTAACTTGAATAAATGAGTTTATTCAGCTATGGAATAGGATTCCATGTTATCTAAAATAAAATATTTATTTTTGATGAAGAATAGGATTCCACAAATTTTTTTCCCAGCAATTTTAAAGTTAAAATAAAGGAGTTTGTTTTGAACTTGAAATTAGATTTCATGTTAATTAAAATAAAAGAGTTTATTTTGATTTGAAATTTGATTAAAGATAAAGGAGTTTATTTTTATTCAAAATTAGATATAAAAAAAAGAAATAATTTTATTATGATTTAGTTTTTGATTAAAATAAAGAAGTTTATTTTATTTCAAAAACAGGATTTCTAAGCTAAAGTTTATTGCTTATTAAATGATATCAACATATATACTGAATGTTTATTATATTGATGCATATGATGATATGTATGATAATATAGGGGATGATTATGAACATTTAACCAATGTGATTGGATTTAATTTTAATAGATGCTTGAATGTATGTGGTTTTTATAAATGGGGTCTGTGTACCTTGCCTCTCTAATATATACTTTGATGTAAATTCGATCTTTCTCCTATCTACTTCCCCTTGACTGCTGATCAAGGTTTCTGTTTTATAAATAGATTGTAATAGGATAGTATAAAATTGTTCAAGAAATTGGAGACGATGAGAAAAAGCATTGATGGCCCATTTGTAATGAAGCCCGGGTTGAATGTAATTGTCATATTCAATGTTTTATTCTTGCACCAATGAAATATAATCAAAAAATCAATGAACCAAATTAGAATTTAGTCCATAATCATCCCAGGTAGAATATAGTATTCTACAAATGCATGCTAATTATATAGTAAATATATTATTATATATGTTGATGTATGTTTAATATGACGCGTATTTCTATATATATATATATATATATATTTGCATGCGCGTTAAACAAGATGAGACTAATTAATAACAAAATTCTTAAAAGATAATATATTAAGTTGTAATGTTCAAAGATATTTGGAATATCGAACGTTGCCTTCTATAGCATGGTAAAACAATAGAGTATTAGTATTTAATATGAGTTTGTTGTGCACACACAAGGCAAGTATTAAATATCTAAGATGTTGCTTTATTACATTGGATGTTTATATGGAATTGAACATTACCGCTTTGTTGTACACACACAAGGGCTGTAGTTTTCTCTTTGCTTATATAGGAATGCTGGGCTTGACCTAACTTAGATTATTTTAGTTCAGATGTGCGCACACTTGACCATTGTAATCTAAGAGGCAAAATTAATAGGAGTTGCATAGAGATGTAATTGACAAGATTGTCTACCTTTTGAATAAATATATAGTTTGTTGTACACCCACAAGGATATATATTTATTGTATATTGGATCATTTCTTACTAAGCAGATTTTACAAAGTCACAAATACAAAATTTGCCAAACTATATACAAAAGAGGGTTATATAGTTTGAATAAATAGTGGGAGACACCATTTTAATAAAGACCTAAATTAATCTTGTGATTAATAAAATGAATGCATGCTAATGTTGTTAAATTATAAATTCATTTACAGAATTTTACAAATGTCTAATTCACTATCACTGCGGAGCATATTAGATGCTAAAAGTTAACCGAACCTAATTTAACCAAATTGGTTAAGAAATTTGAGAATAGTTCTCATGGATGGAAAGCTATATATCTTATGTCCTTAATATGCCAGTCTCTGCAATGGTTGCAGACAATGCCTCTGAGGAAGAGTTTGTTACTTTTAGAAAGTGGCAAGATAATGTACAGTTGGCTCAATGCATCATGCTCTCATCCATGAGTAACGAGCTTCAGCGTCAGCATGAAACTATGGATGCTCCTACTATAATCCTGCACCTCAGGTAGTTGAATGGTGAGGAAAGTAGGAATACTAGATATAAGTTATATAAGGAGCTCTTCCGATCTAGAATGACCGATGACACTACAATACAGACATATGTCCATAAGATGATCAATCTGATTGAACAACTAGGACAACTAGGTTTTGTCATGGATGGAGAGTTGAGCCAAGATTTGATCTTGCAGTCACTCTTGGACTCCTTTTCACAATTTATTGTGAATTTTCACATGAACAAGATAGAAATCTACTTGCTTGATTTGCTTAACATGTTGAAAAATGTAGAGAGTCACTTTCCAACCAAGAAAGACCAAATCTTACTGGTAGATAACTCTTTCAGGAAGCGGAAGAGGGCAAAAGGATCTTCTGAAAAGAAGAATAATTCAAAGAAGGTATAAGAAAAGACAAACATAAAGGATAATAAGAACAAAAACTGAAATGGATAACAAAGGAGTTTGCTTCCACTACATTAAGCCTGGACACTGGAAAAGAAACTGCAAGAAGTGTCTTGCAAAGGCTAACTAGAAGAAGCTTAGTGAAGCTTCGGTTACAGATATAAGTTTGTTCATGATTGAAATAAATCTTTCTGTAAGTCAAGATTCTACTTAGGTATTGGATACCGGCATTGGTTCACATAAATATAGATTTATGTAGGGACCAAGTAGAAGTAGAAAGCTAAACAAAAGAAACAAATCATGTGTGTGGGGAATGGAGCAATTGTTGCTACATTAATTATAGGAGCTTATATGTTTTAGCATTGCCTACATGCAAGTCTATTAAGTTAATAAGTTGTTATTATGTTCCAGTTCTTGTTATAAACATTATTTCCATTCCGTTGTTGGACAAGGAAAGTTTTGGTATTATATTTCAGAACAATGGTTGTTCTATATATAATAATAATGTTTTGTTTAGAATTGGAAGATTACTTAATGGATTTTATATACTTGGCTTATATGGAAAATAATTTGCAAACTGAACAAACTAATAAAAGAAAAAGAGATGATTATTCAACAGTTGAATATTGGTATTTAATTAAATATAAGTCCGAATCATTTGAAAGGTTCAAAGAATTCAAAAGTGAAACTAGTTGGCAAAGTATTATGATTCTTTGATTGGATCAATGAAGGGAATACTTATGCAATAAGTCTCTAGATCATCTCAAATGGTTTTCTCTCATAATGGACGTTTCGTAATACACAATAATTAGTTGATGTATCTTAAAGGAAAAATTGTACCTTGTTGAACATAATGCGGTCCATAATGATTTTTTTGACATTTCAGTATCCTTCTAGGGTAATGCCCTAGAAATGGGCTACATATCTACGATATAAAGTAACCTCAAAATCTGGCCCCAAGAATCCATATGAGATGTGGACAGGGAGGATTCCTAATCTTAAGTATGTTAAGATAAGGGGTTGTCCAGCTTATGTGAAAATGTTTCAAAAGGATAAGTTTGGGACAAAATTTGACAAGTGCAGACTTGTGGGACATCCTAAAGTAAGTTTAGGGTATATGTTCTATAATCCTACTGAGCAAAAGGTGTTGGTTGCGAAACATGCTGCCTTCTAAGATAAAAGTTTTTATCATTGAAGGGGCTGGTGAGAGGATAATAGATCTTGAAGGAGTTCAAGAACCACAAAACATTTTAAGTCAAAAAGAGGAACATGTAGATAGACATATTGTACCACAACCGAATCGTAAATCTGGAAAGTATAAAAGATACATGGGAGGTATGGATTCATCATGGAAAGATGTATCAATTTGTGTTTTTAGGTTAAGATTCGACATAAATCCACGAGAATGAACGATTAATTTTGCTAGCTTCATATGTTCAAACTTCATCAGCGCCTCTACCATGCCCCTAATTGTGAGGCCCCCAAAATAGGTTCAATACTCACCCATTCTGAGTCTCCAAATACATAGTACAGAATCCAAATACAATCTTTCATATCAAGCGGTCGTGCAAAATACGACCACACAACTGTGAGTGTCAATACAGACATATAGAAAATATAAACATTCAAACTAAGTCCTCATTACATTTATTATCACACTATTGTAAAAAAAATAGTGAGGACTTCTACAGCTCTAACTCAGACCATCACTCCATTCCCTGACTAGTACCCACGATATTCTCATTTTCTAAATAGAACAATGGAAGAAAAGGGTGAGCTCAACTAGCCAGTAAAGAATATTATGACTAAGATAATGAAAAATAAATTATCGTTAGCCTTTAATAAATCAAATAAAATATTATGGACAACACGTTTTAGATCAATATTCGCAGCGAAAATAACAATTCATTAGAAGAGTTAAGTAGAGAATGATGTCTACTATCTTCTTTGATTTAAAAGTCCATCATTAATATTTTATCCCTGTAACATCAATCAATATACATCTCGAATTAAATATTTATCTTTTGCACTACGGACCAAAAATATTCATTTATATCACCAGTTGGTCATGTTCATCTCAACACCTGTCCATCTTTGCACTACGGGCCAAAAATATTCATCAGAAAATCATTCATCTTTGCACTACAGGCTAAAGATATTCATCAAGCAATCATTCATCTTTGCACTACAGGCCAAAGATATTCAGTTATATCACCATTTAGGATGAGAATGATGAAAAACAATACGAATAACGAATTCAGTGAGATAAAGGACAAATATTAGAGAATTTATCCAGAGTTCAAGAATGAAGATCAAAACCTGGATCTAATCAAAAATGATTTGGAAAAAAAATATTTTTTATACTGTGAATAGTAACTCGTAAATAGTAACTAGTGAATAGTAAGTCGACATGAAAAGATAAAAATTTTACAAGAAAGTTCAGACCAATATTCCAGTGAAATGATATTAGATAAAACTCAAGAAATTTCTGATCATTTCAAGAATTATAGAAGCAATACTTACCGTAGTAAGTTTAGAGTTAGGAATCTGAAATGAAACAATATACGAAACTGCAATTGGATTTTCACCCGTCAGGCAGTAGACTGATTATTTCCATAATTTAATAACAACTGAATACGAAGGGTTATTCACCAGGCATGCGGTAGTCCGCGTAGACAGGTTATTCCCACAGAATAATAAAGAATAGAATAACAACAAGATTTCACCATGCATGCGGTAGTCCGCGTAGACAAGTTATTCCACTAGAATAATAAAGAATGGAATAACAACCCTTACGAGTATTGAAAGAAAATAACTCTCTTCATGAATACGAAAGAAATAATACCCTACCTTAAAAATTTGGAGACTGCACTAGTGTAACAGCAGAATACTCTTCTTCTTTCTCTCTTATTCTCTCTATACTTTCTCACTCTATAGCTTTAGTGAATTGGTGAGAAATAATAAAGAAATGAGCTTTTATTTATAGGCTCGGCAAAGTAAGGGTAAAATAGTCTTTTCGCCATAATTTATGACATCATCACTTACATCATCGATCCAATGACATCATTGCTTACCTCATCGCTCCGATGACATCCTTGCTTTCCTCATCGCTCCGATGACATCATTGTTTGCATCATAAGAGTTCAAATTCAATTTGCACTTCCACCTCGTTTAACTTTTATACCATGAATTTACTATAATAATGTTACCATTCTAATTATAAAAATCATACTATTATATAATCACATCATACTACTATAATGTAATATTATAATAACATATTTGAATGAATTATTTTATCAGAAAAGATAAAATACCAACTTTCAACCAATATCACATGCTAAAAATTCCTCCATTAAAAATTCACATTGAATAAATATTTCCTTATCATATATATCAAAAATTAATTATTCACAAATAATATTACAAAAATACAATATTGACAACCAGGTCGTTCCCAGGAAAGAGGGGGCCTTCCGATAAGAATTTTTTCTTACTGGCGCGCAATTAATCAACCCCTTTCTTAGACAGAACTTCCTGAGACATTGCCAATAATGCTATCTAATAATATTATTCAAATAATATGAATTATTGATTTGATAATGTGAAATACTGTGCAATGACAATTATTGAATCACTAATATAAAATAGCAAAGTAGCACTTATTGATATAAAATATCAATGTAGCAAATATTGAACCAATAAAATATTGTGCAATTACTGAATCAATAATATAAAATATTGAACAGTAATTACTGTAACAATAATTGAGTAAGTGCATTCCTACGTAAGAATCAATAATTCGAAATACTGTGCAATACCGTGTGCTACTGTGCAACACCGCGCATTACTGTATTTTAACCATCATGTATTTCAACAGTACTAACAGTATCAACTACACCGTTATTTTATAAAAAGGTTATTTCTGTCGCTTTTTATATTCGACATTCATTCCCTTGTGGGGTTCATCAATGACTGCGCCGTCGTACGAATATTCTCCGACAAAAAGAATATTCCTCGACCAAACGAATATTCCCCAGCACAACTAATATTTTATAACCACTTGCTTACTTTGTGAACTTTGCACATCTCACCCATAACTTATCACATTTATCAAATCAACACCTTACTATTTCAAAATAATATATAAAAAAAATTAAATCTTATTCATAAAATTTGGGGTCTTACAACCTCCCCTCCTTATGAAATTTTGTCCTTGAAATTGACGTACGTACCTGGTATATCGAAAAGGTGAGGATACCTTGCTTTCATTTTCGACTCCAACTCCCAGGTCATTTCCTCAATTTCATGGTTTTTCCATAAAACTTTGACTTGAGGTATAACCTTTGAGCGTAGAACATGTTCCTTCTATCCAAGATCTTGACAGGTACCTCCTCGTATGTTAAATCTTCGACTATCTCGTCTGCTTCTAACTCAATAATGTGGTTTGGGTCTTTCACATATTTACGTAGCATGGATATGTGAAAAACGTTATGAACACGAGACATGCTAGGTGGTAAAGCGAGTCTATAGGACACATTTTCTACTCCGTCAAGAATCTCAAATGGACCAATAAATCGTGGATTGAGCTTTTCTCTCTTCCCGAATCTTGTAACTCCTTTCCACGGAGCAACATGTAACAATACATGATCCCCAACTTTGAATTCCACGTCCTTTCGATGAAGATCCGCATAACTCTTTTGTCGATCCTGTGCCGTTTGTATACGTTGTCGGATCATTTGAATCTTTTTCGTAGTCATATGTACTAACTCCGGTCCCAACAATGTTGCTTCACCCACCTCATCCCAGCAGACTGGAGAAGACATTTTCATCCATACAACGCCTCGAATGGAGCCATACCTATACTTGCCTGATAACTGTTGTTGTAGGAGAATTCCACCAATGGTAGGTACTTATCCCAACTCCCTTTGAAGTCTAGAACACAGAGTCTCAATAGATCTTCAAGAGTTTGGATAGTCCTTTCCGATTGTCCGTTCGTTTGTGGATGATATGCTGAACTAAAAAGTAAATTCGTGCCCATAGTTTTCTGCAAGCTGACCCAAAATCGAAAAGTAAATCTGGGGTCATGATCCGAAACTATGGATACTAGCATGCCATGAAATCTCACAATCTCATTTACATACATACGAGCAAGACGTTCAAGGGAATAGGTCTCTCGTATAGGCAAGAAATGAGCAGACTTGGTTAATCTATCGACAATAACCCAAATCACATCTATGCCTTGAGAAACCTTGCGAAGAGCCATAATAAAATTCATGGTAATGTGTTCCCACTTCTACTTTGGAATCTCAAGTGGTTGCAATGGACCCTTTGGCACTTGATGCTTCGCCTTGACACGTTGACACGTTAAACACCTCGAGATAAACTCCGCGATCTCTCTCTTCATATTGCTCCACCAAAATGTATGTCGAAGATCACGATACATTTTGTGTAAGACCCCAACTTTTATGAATAAAGATTTAATTTTCTTTATATATTATTTCGAAACAGTAAGGTGTTGTTTTGATAAATATGAAAAGTTATGGGTGAAATGTGCAAATATTTTAAAATAAGCAAGTGGTTATAAAATATTCTTGTTGTCGGGGAATATTCGTTTGGTCGTGGAATATTCTTGTTATCGGGGAATATTCGTACGACGGCGCAGCTATTTGTGGGCCCCACAACGGAATAACTGTCGGATATAGAAAGCGACAGAAATAATCTTTTTATAAAATAACGGCGTAGTTGTTACTGTCAGTACTGTTGAAATACCCGGTGGTTAAAGTACAGTAATACGCGGTGTTGCACAGTAGTACACGGTATTGCACAGTAATTCTAATTATTGATTCTTATGAAAGAAGGCACTTACTCAATTATTGTTATAGTAATTACTGTTCAATATTTTATATTATTGATTCAATAATTGCAGGATATTTTATCGGTTCAATAATTGCTACGTTGCTATGATTGATTCAATAATTGTCATTGCATAGTATTTCACATTATCAACTCAATAATTCATATTATTTGAATAATATTATTAGATAGCATTATTGACAATGTCTAAGGAAGTTCTGTCTATGAAGGGTTATTTAATTGTGCGCCAGTAAGAAAAAATCCTTATCGGAAGGCCCCCTCTTTCCTGGGAACGACCTGGTTGTCAATATTGTAGTTCTGTAATATTATTTGTGAATAATTAATTATTGATTTATATGATAAGAAAATATTTATTTTGTGGATAAAAGAAGGAATTAGCGCTGATGTGTTTTTATCAGTATTTTGGTGTGGAAAATCATCCGTTTATGAATTTCGGATAATTTATGTTTGGAATTTGGAAAAACTTCCTTCTACAAAGTTGTAGAGAATTAAATTTCCTATAAAAAAATATAGAATTTGTATTTTTCTGACAAAGGGGCTATTTATTATGAATTATTAAAGTTTCAGAAAATAAATATATATTTTTTATGGGTGGGCCCCACTTTTGTTGGTTGTTGAAAAAAATTTGGTTTTTTAGCAGCCAGGCGGCGGAATTTTAAAAAATAATATTATTTTATTCAAAAGTCTACTTTGGCATCCTAAGCTTTTCCTATAAATAGGGTGCTTAGGTTAGAATTGAAAATCACAGCAGAATTAGAAGTTTTCTCTCTCTATAATATCGAGCGTATTTTTGTGAGTATTTAGATACTTTGAGTATTACCATTCAGTGCAAGTTTCCTTCAGCCTTATATCCGATATTCCAGTCAGAAGTACTATTCTGTTGAGGTAAGGGATGTTATTTTCTTTCGTAAATGATGTTATTCTTTTCAATATCATTATACCAAAATATTGTCATTGATTTTATTATAAAATTCTTACTTTTTTCGTCGGGGTTACTATTCACGTATACGGCATTATTCACTGAAAAACTAAATTTTTTTCTATTTGCCCAAATTGTCTGTTATGGTTACTATTTTTGATTGGATCTAAGTTTTGAGCTTTATTCTTGAATTTTGCTCCCCAAAGTATTATTATGGGATATTCTTGAACTTGAATAAACTAAAATACGAATCCTTAATCTTATCCTTTATTTCACTGGATTCGTTATTTATATTATTTTTCATCGTCCTCAGTCCTAAGTGGTGATATAACTGAATATCTTTGGCCTGCAGAGCAAAGATGAATGATTACCTGATGAATATCTTTGGCCGTAGTGCAAAGATGACGTGTGTTGAGATGAACATGACCACTGATGATACAAATGAATATCTTTGGCCTGTAGTGCAAAGATGAATATTTGATTTGAGATGCATATTGATTGATGTTACAGGGATAAAATATTGATGATGAACGGTTATTTCCGCTGCGAATATTGATCTAAAACTTGTTGTCAATAATATTTTATCTGATTTATTGAAGGCTAACGATAATTTATTTTCCATTATCTTAGTCGTAATATTCTTTACTGGGCTAGTTGAGCTCACCCTTTTCATCTGTTGTCCTCTTCAGGAAATGAGAATGTTGCGGGAACTAGTCGGGGGACAGAGTGATGGTCCGAATTAGAGCAGTAGTAAATAGTGTGATAATAATTGTAATGAGGACTTAGTTTGAATATTAATATTTTTTACATATTTGTATTGACACTCACAGTTGTGTGGTCGTATTTTGTACGACCGTGTGATATAAAAGTTTGTATTTGAATTCTGTACCATATATTTGGCGACTCAGAATGGGTTGGGTTGACTGGACCTATTATGGGGGCGTCACAGTTGGTATCAGAGCTTAGGGATATGATCTCTGGCGGAGATCGGGGAATTGAACTAGGAGGGGAGAGAAGAGTAAATCCTTCACTAGTATGTTCTGCCTAAGCTTATGTGGTATTTAATTGGTCAGTCGGAGCATAGGGTTAATATGTGATATGTTGTTTGTTTAATTAACCCTTGTTTTATGGCAGTATTTGAGAATGGCAGCTGAGAATGTTAACAACGAAGTGAATGAGACCGTGGAGACACCTTTAATCATTAACTAGGAGAACGTGCAACAAGAAGACAATGTTCATCCTGAAAACAACGCTGGTTAGACGATAAACGATGAGATGTTTAGAAATTTTTTGCAGTTCATGCAAAACCAGACGAGGGAGACTCGTGTGCAAAATACAAGTGGAGATAATAACAACTCGCAGCTTGTCACTGCCAAGCAGTTCAAAGAATTGGGACCACCAGAGTTTCTGGAAAAGCCAGATCCGATCAAGGCGCAGACGTGGGTTAAACAAATTACCAAGATATTTGATGTCTTGGGATGCACGGAGGAACAGAAGGTTCCATTTGCCACGTTTATGTTCCGTAGAGAAGCAGATTACTGGTGGGAGTCTGTGAAGCGTACCTAGCCTGCCGCACTCAAGATGTCTTGGGAAGCGTTTCAAAAACTGTTTAATGACAACTACTTTTTTGAAAGTATTCGTCATATGAAGGAGGTATAGTTTATCAGACTCGAGCAAAACAACATGACGGTATCCCAATACGAGGCTAAGTTCGCGGAGCTGTCCAGGTTTGCACCTCATTTGGTGGAGAATGAGAAACGTATGACGCGGATGTTTCTAAGAGGTTTGAAACCCGAAATACGTCAATACCTCATTTCTCATAAATTTTCTCTATATTCGGATGTAGTGAACAGGGCCCAGTTGTTAGAACGAGATAATGATTATGTTCAACCGAGGGACCACAACCAAGGTCGTACTGGTGGCAGCGGTCAACGGAGCAATGACAACCAGCGAGGAAGAAAGTATGACAGAAGCGGTAACCACTCCGGTGGTAATCGTGGCCATGATAGTAGAAAAAGTGAATCGGGAAGAGATTTTAAAAAGGGAAGGTATAACAATGAGAACGTGAAGATGTCAACATCAGCACCAGCATCAACTATTTCTAGGGGAGGAGAACGACCACCGGTCGTATGCTATAAATGCGGGAAAGAGGGACACATCAGCCCAAACTGCCCACAACAATTCAAAGCATGCTATAACTGTGGAAAAGAAGGACATATAGCTCGAGATTGTCCTGTTGCGAAACCAAATCCAGCGGGGGGTGGTGATTCCAAAGGCGGTTTCGGACAAGTCAAAGTCGGTGATTCCTGGAAGAGCGTTTGTCGTGACAGCCCAAAATGCGAGGAACCCACACGAGGTGATTACGGGTAAGCTAATCATAAACTCTTGCGAAGTTTACACCATGTTAGATACCGGTGCTACCCATTCTTTTATTTCACCTGCTTGTGCTCAACGTTTGAACTTGATTTCTGATAAATTAGACTTTAACTTATCTGTTGAAACTCCGTTAGGAGAAACCTTCGTTACATCTACAGTTTACAAATCTTGCTTGATTCAGATTGGTACCCTTACCTTACTTGTTGATCTTATATCTTTGAAAATACTTGCATTTGACGTGATTTTAGGAATTGACTGGTTAACCATTTACCATGCCAGAATTGATTGTTTTCGTAAGATTGTTAGTTTTCATATTCCTAATCAACCTGTTGTACGAATCCAAACCACCAAACCACTAAAATCAGTTAATATCATTTCAAATCACAAGGCTATTCGTTTATTGAAAAACGGATGTCAAGCTTTCTTAGCTCATGTCACTGATCTAAACCAGAATACATTAGGTTTGAATGATATTTCCGTTGTTAAGGAGTTTCCTGATGTATTTCCCGAAGAACTTCCCGGTCTACCCCCAGAACGTGAAGTTGAATTCTTTATTGACCTTGAACCCGGTACAAAACCCATTTCTAAAACCCCATATCGAATGGCTCCTATTGAAATTCAGGAGTTAAAGGTCCAATTACAGGAATTGTTAGACATTGGTTTTATTCGTCCTAGTACGTCTCCTTGGGGTGCTCCTGTTTTATTCGTAAAGAAGAAAGACGGGAGTATGCGACTTTGTATTGACTATCGGGAGTTGAACCATGTCACCATCAAGAATAGGTATCCGCTACCTCGTATTGATGACCTGTTCGACCAGTTGTAAGGAGCACAATTCTTTTCAAAGATCGATCTTCTTTCTGGATATAATCAGCTGAAGATTAAAACTGAGGATATTCTGAAGACTGCCTTCAGAACTCGGTACGGGCATTACGAGTTCTTAGTCATGTCTTTTGGATTGACTAATGCTCCTGCTGCTTTCATGGATATGATGAACCGTGTATTTAAGGAGTATTTGGATCAATTCGTTGTTGTCTTTATTGATGACATCCTCATCTATTCGAAAAGCCGTGAAGATCATGAGCACCACTTGAAGTTGGTACTTCAAAAGCTTCGTGAGAATAAGCTATATGCCAAGCTGAAGAAATGCGAGTTTTGGCTTGAGGAAGTAGCATTCCTTGGGCATGTGATATCTAAACGTGGAGTATCTGTTGACCCGGCGAAGATTGAAGCAATACAAAGCTGGGAGCAACCTAAGTCTGTGATCCAAGTACGAAGCTTTCTGGGCTTAGCTGGTTATTATCGGAGGTTCGTAGAGGGATTTTCTCGAACCGCTACTCCATTAACTCAGTTAACTCGGAAAGATACAAAATTTATTTGGAGTGAGGAATGCGAGAAGAGCTTCCAAGAGCTCAAGAGGAGACTTATTTCGGCACCTGTTCTGACAATACCATCTGGTTCGGATGGATTTGTTATCTACAACGATGCTTCGGGCAAAGGGTTAGGATGTGTTCTCATGCAACATCAAAAAGTCATAGCCTATGCCTCGCGACAACTCAAAGAATATGAGAGGAATTATCCTACTCATGATCTAGAGTTAGCAGCAGTCGTTTTCGCCTTGAAGATCTGGAGACATTACCTGTACGGAGAGAAAGTGGAAATTTATACGGATCATAAGAGCCTTAAATATTTCTTCACTTAGAAGGAACTCAACATGCGGCAACGACTTTGGCTTGAGCTGTTTAAAGATTACGATCATTCCATCCAATACCATCCTGGAAAAGCGAATGTGGTAGCTGACGCGTTGAGTAGAAGATCATATGTGGGAACGAGTGCGATGATGTCAAGTATACGCGTAGAACCAGCTTTGATTGATAAAGTTAAAGCTGCTCAAGCTACGGATGCGGAGCTGATGAAGATGAAGAAGAAGGTGCAAGAAGGTGCCATTTCAGAAGCAAGAATCGATGAAGAAGGAATACTTCGAGTCAACTCTAGACTTTGTGTCCCTAACGATTCTGACTTGAAGCATAGAATCATGATGGAGGCACACAACACACCATTCGCAATCCATCCTGGGAGTACCAAAATATATCGTGATCTTCGATATACATTTTGGTGGAGCAATATGAAGATAGAGTTCGCAGAGTTTATTTCGAGATGTTTGACTTGTCAACGTGTAAAGGCGGAGCATCAAGTACCGAAGGGTCCATTGCAACCACGGGAGATTCCAAAATGGAAGTGGGAGCATATTACGATGGATTTCGTTACGGGTCTTCCCAAGGTTTCTCAAGGCATAGATGCAATTTGGATTATTGTTGATAGGTTAACCAAGTTTGCTCATTTCTTGCCGATACGAGAGACTTATTCCCTTGAACGTCTTGCTCATATGTATGTAAATGAGATTGTGAGATTGCATGGCATGCCAGTATCCATAGTTTCGAATCGTGACCCCAGATTTACTTCACGATTTTGGATCAGTTTGCAAAAAGCTATGGGCACGGATTTACGATTCAGTTCGGCTTATCATCCTCAAACAGACGGACAATCAGAAAAGACTATTCAAACTCTTGAGGATCTATTGAGACTTTGTGTTCTAGACTTCAAAGGGAGTTGGGATAAGTACTTACCATTGGTGGAATTCTCCTACAACAACAGTTATCAGGCAAGTATAGGCGTAACTCCATTCGAAGCGTTGTATGAGAGAAAGTGTCGTTCTCCAGTATGTTGGAACGAGGTGGGTGAAACAACATTGTTGGGATCGGAGTTAGTACGTATGACTACGGAAAAGATCCAAACGTATGACTACGGAAAAGATCCAAATAATCCGACAACGTATACAAACAGCACAAGATCGACAAAAGAGTTATGCGGATCTTCATCGAAAGGACGTGGAATTTAATGTTGGGGACCATGTATTGTTACGTATTGCTCCGTGGAAAGGAGTTACGAGATTCGGGAAGAGAGAAAAGCTCAATCCACGATTCATTGGTCCATTTGAGATTCTTGACCGAGTAGGAAAGGTGGCCTATAGACTCGCTTTACCTCCAAGCATGTCTCGTGTTCATAACGTTTTTCACATATCCATGCTTCGTAAATATGTGAAAGATCCAAACCGCATTATAGAGTTAGAACTGGACGAGATAGCTGAAGATTTAACGTACGAGGAGGTACCTGTTAAGATCTTGGATAGGAAGGAGCATGTCCTACGCTCGAAAATTATACCTCAAGTTAAAGTTTTGTGGAGAAACCATGCTATTGAGGAAATGACCTGGGAGTTGGAATCGGAAATGAAAGCGAGGTATCCTCACCTTTTCGACATACCAGGTACGTACGTCAATTTAGAGGACGAAATTTCATAAGGAGGGGAGGTTGTAAAACTCCAACTTTTATGAATAAAGATTTAATTTTCTTTATATATTATTTCGAAACAGTAAGGTGTTGTTTTGATAAATATGAAAAGTTATGGGTGAAATGTGCAAATATTTTAAAATAAGAAAGTGGTTATAAAATATTCTTGTTGTCGGGGAATATTCGTTTGGTCGTGGAATATTCTTGTTATCGGGGAATATTCGTACGACGGCACAGCTATTTGTGGGCCCCACAACGGAATAACTGTCGGATATAGAAAGCGACAGAAATAACCTTTTTATAAAATAACGGCATAGTTGTTATTGTTTGTACTGTTGAAATACCCGGTGGTTAAAGACAGTAATACGCAGTGTTGCACAGTAGCACACGGTATTGAACAGTAATTCTAATTATTGATTCTTACGAAAGAAGGCACTTACTCAATTATTGTTACAGTAATTACTGTTCAATATTTTATATTATTGATTCAATAATTGCAGGATATTTTATCGGTTCAATAATTGCTACATTGCTATGATTGATTCAATAATTGTCATTGCACAGTATTTCACATTATCAACTTAATAATTCATATTATTTGAATAATATTATTAGATAGCATTATTGACAATGTCTAAGGAAGTTCTGTCTAGGAGGGGTTATTTAATTGCGCGCCAGTAAGAAAAAGTCCTTATCGGAAGGCCCCCTCTTTCTTGGGAACGACCTGGTTGTCAATATTGTAGTTCTGTAATATTATTTGTGAATAATTAATTATTGATTTATATGATAAGAAAATATTTATTTTGTGGATAAAAGATAGAATTAGCGTTGATGTGTTTTTATCAGTATTTTGGTATAAAAAATCATCTGTTTATGGATTTCGGATAATTTATGTTTGGAATTTAGAAAAACTTCCTTCTACAAAGTTGTAGAGAATTAAATTTCCTATAGAAAGACATAGAATTTGTATTTTTCTGACAAAGGGGCTATTTATTATGAATTATTGAAGTTTCAAAAAATAAATATATTTTTTTTATGGGTGGGCCCCACTTTTGTTGGGTGTTGAAAAAAATCTGGTTTTTTAGCAGCCAGGCGGCGGAATTTTAAAAAAAAATATATTATTTTATTCAAAAGTCTACTTTGGCATCCTAAGCTTTTTCTATAAATAGGGTGCTTAGGTTAGAATTGAAAATCACATCAGAATTAGAAGTTTTCTCTCTCTATAATATTGAGCGTATTTTTGTGAGTATTTAGATACTTTGAGTATTACTATTCAGTGCAAGTTTCCTTCAGCCTTATATCCGATATTCTAGTCAGAAGTACTATTCTGTTGAGGTAAGGGATGTTATTTTCTTTCGTAAATGATGTTATTCTTTTCAATATCATTATACCAAAATATTGTCATGAATTTTATTATGAAATTCTTACTTTTTTCGTCGGGGTTACTATTCACGTATACGGCACTATTCACGAAAAAACAAAATTTTCTTCTATTTGTCCAAATTGTCTGTTATGGTTACTATCTTTGATTGGATCTAAGTTTTGAGCTTTATTCTTGAATTTTGCTCCCCAAAGTATTATTATGGGATATTCTTGAACTTGAATAAACTAAAATACGAATCCTTAATCTTATCCTTTATTTCACTGGATTCGTTATTTATATTATTTTTCATCGTCCTCAGTCCTAAGTGGTGATATAACTGAATATCTTTGGCCTGTAGAGCAAAGATGAATGATTACCTGATGAATATCTTTGGCCGTAGTGCAAAGATGACAGGTGTTGAGATGAACATGACTACTGATGATACAAATGAATATCTTTGGCCTGTAGTGCAAAGATGAATATTTGATTTGAGATGCATATTGATTGATGTTACAGGGATAAAATATTGATGATGAACGGTTATTTCCGCTGCGAATATTGATCTAAAACTTGTTGTCAATAATATTTTATCTAATTTATTGAAGGCTAACGATAATTTATTTTCCATTATCTTAGTCGTAATATTCTTTACTGGGTTAGTTGAGCTCACCCTTTTCATCTGTTGTCCTCTTCAGAAAATGAGAATGTTGCGGGAACTAGTCGGGGGACAGAGTGATGGTCCGAATTAGAGCAGTAGTAGTCCTCACTATTTCTGATAAATAGTGTGATAATAATTGTAATGAGGACTTAGTTTGAAAATTAATATTTTCTACATATTTGTATTGACACTCACAGTTGTGTGGTCTTATTTTGCACGACCGTGTGATATAAAAGTTTGTATTTGAATTCTGTACCATGTATTTGGCGACTCAGAATGGGTTGGGTTGACTAGACCTATTCTGGGGGCGTCACATTTTGATACTCCCAAGATGGATTGCAAACGGTGTGTTGTGTGCCTCCATCATAATTTTGTACTTCAAATTAGAATCGTTAGGAACACAAAGTCTGGAGTTGACTCGAAGTATTCCTTCTTCATCGATTCTTGCTTCTGGAATAGTACCTTATTGCACCTTCTTCCTCATATTCATCAGCTCCGGGTCTGTAGCTTGAGCAGCTTTAACTTTATCAATCAAAGTTGGTTCTGCGCGTATACTTGACATCATCGCATGGTTCCCCGGAGTTTTGAACTCTATCTCCATCTTTTGTAAATCACACAAAATAGGCCTTGGAAGCTTCGCATTCGTTTCCACATATGATCTTCTACTCAACGCGTCAGCTACCATGTTCGCTTTTCTAGGATAGTATGATCGTAATCTTTCAACAGCTCAAGCCAACGTCGTTGCCGCATGTTGAATTCCTTCTGGGTATAGAAATATTTAAGGCTTTTATGATCCGTATAGATCTCTACTTTCTCCCCATACAGGTAGTGTTTCGAGATCTTCAACGCGAAAACGACAGCTACCAACTCTAGATCATGAGTAGGATAATTTTCTCTCATATTCTTTGAGTTGTCGCGAGGCATAGGCTATGACTTTCCCATGTTGCATGAGATCACATCCTAACCCTTTGCCCGAAGCATCGCTGTAAATGACAAATCCATCCGAACCAGATGGTATCTTCAGAACAGGTGCCGAAATGAGTCTCCTCTTGAGCTCTTGAAAGCTATTATCGCATTCCTCATTCCATACAAATTTTGTATATTTCCGAGTCAGCTGAGTAAATGTAGTAGCGATTCAAGAAAATCCTTCCACGAATCTCCGATAATAACCAGCTAAACCCAGAAAGCTACGTACTTCGGTCACCGACTTCGGTTGCTCCCAACTTTGTATTGCTTCAATCTTCGTTGGGTCAACAGATACTCTACGTTTTGATACCACGTGCCCAAGGAATGCTACCTCCTCAAGCCAGAACTCGCATTTCTTCAGCTTTGCATATAACTTGTTTTCACGAAGCTTTTGAAGTACCAGCTTCAAGTGGTGCTCATGATCTTCACGGCTTTTGGAATAGATGAAGATGTCAACAATAAAGACAACCACGAACTGATCCAAATATTCCTTGAATACATGGTTCATCATATCCATAAAAGCAGCTGGAGCATTAGTTAATCCAAAAGACATGACTAAGAATTCATAATGCCCATATCGAGTTCTGAAAGCAGTCTTCGGAATATCCTCAGTTTTAATCTTCAGCTGATGATATCCAGAACGAAGATCGATCTTTGAAAAGAATTGTGCACCTTGCAACTGGTCGAACAGGTCGTCAATACGAGGTAACGGATACCTATTCTTGATGGTGACATGGTTCAACTCCCGATAGTCAATACAAAGTCGCATACTTTCATCTTTCTTCTTTACGAATAAAACAAGAGCACCCCAAGGAGATGTACTAGGACGTATAAAATAGATGTCTAACAACTCCTGTAGTTGGACCTTTAACTCCTGAAGTTCAATAGGAGCCATTCGATATGGGGTTTTAGAAATGGGTTTTGTTCCGGGTTCAAGGTCAATAAAGAATTCCACTTCACGTTCCGGGGGTAGACCAGAAAGTTCTTTGGAAAATACATCAGGAAACTCATTAACAACAGAAATATCATTCAAACCTGACGTATTCTGGTTTAGATCAGTAACATGGGCTAAGAAAGCTTGACATCCGTTTTTCAATAAACGAATAGCTTTATGACTTAAAATAACATTGATTGATTTTAGTGGTTTGGTTGTTTGAATTCGCACAATAGGTTGGTTAGGAATATGAAAACTAACAACCTTACGAAAATAATCAATTTTGGCATGATAAGTGGTCAACCAGGCAATTCCTAAAATCACATCAAATGCAAGTATTTTCAAAGATATAAGATCAACAGGTAGGGTGAGGGTACCAATTTGAATCGAGCAAGATTTGTAAACTATAGATGTAACGAAGGTTTCTCCCAACAGAGTTTCAACAGATAAGTCAAAGTCTAATTTTTCAGGTGTTAAGTTCAAACGTTGAGCACAAGTAGGTGAAATAAATGAATGGGTAGCACCGGTATCTAATAAAGTGTAAACTTCGCAAGAGTTTATTATCAGCTTACCCGTAATAACCTCGTTCGGGTTCCTTGTTTGTTGGGCAGTCACGACAAAAGCTCTTTCAGGAACCATTAACTTTGACTTGTCAGGGATAACCTTTGGAGTCACCATCCCTGCTGGACTTGGTTTCGCTACTGGACACACTCGAGCTATGTGCTCTTCCTTTCCACAGTTATAACACACCCTCGATTGTTGTGTGCAGTTAGGGCTGATGTGTCCCTCTTGCCCGCATTTATAGCGTACGACCGACGATCGTTCTCCTCCCCTAGAAACAGTTGATGTTGGTGCTGCTGTCGATGCTTTCACGTTCTCATTATTGTACCTTCTCATCTTGAAATCTCCCCCCGACTCACTTCTTCTATTATCATGGCTACGATTACCACCGGAGTGTTTACCACTTCTATCATGATACTTTCCTCCCTGCTGGTTGTCATTGTTCCGATGACTGCTGCCACCGGTACAACCTTGGTTGTTGTCCCTTGGTTGAACATAATCATTATCTCATTCTAATAACTGGGCCTTGTTCACTACATCCGAATATAGAGAAAATTTGTGAGAAATGAGGTATTGGCAAATTTCTGGTTTCAAACCTCTCAGAAACATCCGCGTCATACGTTCCTCATTCTCCACCAAATGAGGTGCAAACCGGAATAAATCCGCGAACTTCGCCTCGTACTGGGACACAGTCATGTTATTCTATTCCAGTCTGATAAATTCTACCTCTTTCATGTGACGAATACTTTCTGGAAAGTACTTGTCATTGAATAGTTTCTGAAACGCCCCCCAAGACATCTCGAGTGCGGAAGGCTGGGTACGCTTCACAGATTCCCACCAGTAATCTGCCTCTCCATGGAATATAAATGTGGCGAATAGAACTTTCTGTTCCTCCGTGCATCCCAAGACATCAAATATCTTGGTAATTTACTTAATCCAATTTTCTGTCGAAGATCCTGGTACATCTTGGTACTACCGGGGTGAATCGAATACCGTGAGCTATGAGCCTCGCTCAAAATATCCTCCTTAATCTCTAGCACTGATGGTACCCACACTCTATTCTCAAATATCAGTACTCCCTCACTGTCTATCTTGAATCTCGGTTCGGTTCCTTCAGATATCTTTTTCTTAACCTTCTCACATTCTTCGTCCTGAAGTTGAGCTTCCTTAACTTTATCCAATAGGGTTGTACCAGCTTGCATCTGAAATAATTTCTCGTCAATCTCCATCGGATACTTCACTTCCAATTCCAGCTTTTCCATTGCTGAAATTAACTCCTCTTGAGCAGTCAACATCATCAATTTCTCCCGACCCTTTCTGCTTAAGGCATCGGCAACCACATTAGCCTTACCCGGATGGTATAAGATTTCACAGTCATAGTCCTTAATTAACTCCAGCCACCTTCTCTGGCGCATATTCAAGTCCTTCTGTGTAAAAATATATTTCAGACTCTTGTGGTCTGTATATATTTCACACTTCTCCCCATAGAGATAGTGTCTCCAAATTTTCAAAGCAAATACCACTGCAGCTAACTCTAAGTCATGGGTCGGATACCCTTTCTCATAGTCTTTCAATTGTCGTGACGCATACGCAATGACCTTGCCGTTTTGCATAAGCACACAGCCAAGTCCTTTATGCGACGCATCACTATAAACCACAAAATTTCCTGTGTCGTCCGGAAGGGATAACACAGGTGCTGAACTCAACCTCCTCTTAAGCTCTTGGAAACTTTCCTCACACTTCTCTGTCCAAACGAATTTCACCGATTTTCTAGTCAAATTCGTCAGCGGAGTTGCGATCTTGGAAAAGTCCTGAATGAATCTTCTATAATAACCCGCCAATCCAAGAAAACTCCTCACTTCTGACGGTGTTTTCGGCTGATCCCAGTTCATCACAGCTTCGACTTTAGAGGGATCTACCGAAATTCCGTCCTTGTCGATTACATGTCCAAGAAATTGCACTCTTTCAATCCAGAATTCACATTTCAAAAATTTGGCGTACAACTTCTCTCTTTTCAATGCCTCTAATGTTAACTTTAGATGTTCTACATGTTCTTCCTTGGTCTTCGAGTATACCAAAATATCGTTGATAAAGACCACCACGAATTTGTCCAAAAACGGCTTGAACACTCCATTCATTAAGCCCATGAATGCTGCAGGAGCATTCGTTAGACCAAATGACATCACCAGAAATTCGTAGTGACCATATCGAGTCCTAAATGCTGTCTTTGGGTCATCCTCTGGCCTCACCTTTAGCTGATGATAGCCACTCCTCAAGTCTATCTTTGAAAAGTACCTTGCACCCTTCAATTGGTCAAACAGATCGTCGATCCTTGGTAATGGATATCTATTCTTAATTGTGACCTTATTCAGTTCTCTGTAGTCGATGCAAAGCCGCATCGTCCCGTCCTTCTTCTTCACAAACAACACCGGCACTCCCCACGGCGATACGCTCGGTTGGATGTACTTCTTGTCCAGTAACTCTTGTAGTTGTACCATCAACTCTTTCATCTCTACCGGAGCCATCCGGTATGGTGCCTTCGATATTGGGGCCGTCCCTGGTGCCAAATCGATCACAAACTCAACCTCTCTGTCTGGCGGAAGTCCTGGCAGATCATCCGGAAATACGTCAATGAAGTCCCTCACGACTGGTATATCTTCCACTTTCGGGTTTTCTTTACGACTATCGACTATGTAGGCTAAATATCCTGCACAGCCTTGTCTTAACAACTTCCTGGCCTGCATCATCGTCAGACAACTCGCTTGTCTAGGCGATTTACTGCCATAAAACACAACCTTTGACGGGGTCATAAGGTTGATACACTTCCTTTGGCAATCAATTACAGCCCCATAATTGACTAGCCAATCCATTCCTAGAATAACATCGAATTCCCCATGTCTAATCGGGATAAGATCTACGTTCATAATGTTACCCTTAATATCCACCCTACAGTTCTTGTGTACATACTTAACAGGGATCACTTCTCTATTCGCAGTCTCTATGTTCATGGGGTATTCTAACTCGTCCATAGGAAGTTCTAAGTTCTTAGCAAAGTCATCAGATATAAATGAACAAGTAGCACCCGAATCAAATAGTACCTAAGCATTAACTTTATTGATCGGAATGATACCTGAAACCACATCGCGAGACTGTACAGCATCCTGCACGGTCATGTTGAAGGTCCTGGCGGTTGGTCGATTGGTTGCGATTGGTCCCGTGATAGTTAGAGCACTTCCACCGCTGTTTCCCCTGTTCCCTCCTGATCCTGCCCCTCCAGATCCCTTCTTGGGACAGTCCCTTGCCAGATGGTCCTTTGAGCCGCAAGTGAAACAAGCGCCCTTCTTTGGGTTCGGACAGTTCGGTGCTATGTGGCCTTCCTGACCATAATTGTAGCATACTCGTTTTCCCTTCATACAGACCCCTAGGTGAGCTTTCCCACAGGTCGGACAAGCTTCGATCCTCTTCTTCTGACCTCCTTGCTGATTCCCAGTTGATGAGTTATCATTCCACCTCCTCTTCTAATTATTACTCCCTCCCATGTTGCTACCACTAGCCTTGTTAACTCCTTCACCCTCACTCTTTTTCTTCTTTTGGTCTTGATTATACTTTGTAACAGCGTCACTCCCGCCTTCAGCGAGAATGGCCTTCTCCAACACCCCAGCAAAAGTGTTTAATTGGAACATTGACACTTTGCTATACAACCAGGGCTTCAGGCCCTGCTCAAACCTCCTTGCCTTCCTCTGATCGGTGTGCACTTGATACGTGGAAAACCTAGCCAACTCATTGAATTTCGCCGCATATTCCGGTACGGACATATTCCCCTGTTTCAGCTCTAGAAACTGAATTTCCATTTGATTCTGCGAGCTGGTCGGAAAGTACATCTCGAAGAACATCTCTTTAAACCTCTCCCAGGTAATCACACCTTCACCTCCCCGGACCTTATTCGCTTGCCACCAATAGCTGGCCACGGATTTCAGCATGAATGTTGCATAGGCGGTTTTCTGGTCTTCTCTGACTCTAGCGACGTCGAAAACTTTTTCCATCTCCATGACCCAGGTTTGAGCTTCTATCGGGTTCATGGTGCCTTTAAACTCTGGCGGTCCCACCGCCTTGAAGTCCTTGAACGTTGTGTTCGGTGGAGCTTGAGGTTGGTTGTTAAATGCTCCAGCAAGTAAGTTCGCCAACTGCTAAACGGGGTTAGCATTGGCGTCGTTATTGTTGTTAGTTGACCCTTCCTGGGCCGGTCGACGGTTCGGTCTTCTCTTTGGCGGCATATTTCTGTTAAGATATATGCTTATTAGAACTTTATTCAATCTTTAAAATATTTAAGGCTTAACTTAAACATTTAGACACAATCAGTCAACACATTATCTTAAATAAACTCTGATATATTACTAAATCAAAAGTTTTAACATAATACGATAACATCACTGCTATTTACATCAACTATCCCGAGATAAAGAATCTACAGGATTTAAAACATAAAATATTCTTCTGTTTATAAACACATTGGAATTTACATTATTAAATACCAGATAGGTTTTACAAAATCAAATGTTCCTATCACTGCCCATTGAGGCGACGAACAGCTTTGTCACGCTATTTTTCCATAATCCGAGACATCGTCCTGCGATCTAGCATGTATGACGGTAGTCCTTCGAACTGAATTGGGTACCTCATAACCCGATCCTGGGCCTCATTAATTTCATATTGAAGCGTAGAGTACGTCTCCTCAAGCTTGGCCTTCTTCGCCCGACAATTATCTTCTGCGAGATCTGCTCGTCGTGATTCCCTTACCCAAGCCTCCTCTGCTATGGCCAGCCTTACTGATTTCTCTTTCAGTTCATTCTTCAATTCCTCTATTTCCTCTGACTTCTGCTCAGTTTGGCCTTTCTCGTGAACCAAATTCCACTCTATATTTCCCAAACGTGTGTGAATAGCCTCAACCTCTCCATCCCTCAGCTCGATGGTAGACTGTTGAGTAACCGACTGCTCCCTCAGCTCCTGAACAGTCTCCCTCAGCTCCTGAACAGAATCACGTAACTCTATATTACGGTCATACAGCTCGTCATACATCTCGGCACTGATAGAGCTCGGCGGGAACTCTTCAGGGTCTTCCTCCTCCTCTTCGGCTGCCTCAGCCTGAACCTCAATCTCCTCAGGGTCTTCCTCAAAGTCCTCCTCTGAATCAAACACCGGCACATACTCCTGACCAATGACTGTGATCAAGGGTGATGGCTCTCGTTGGACTAACTGCTCCCAGACTACGTGGATATCTCGGGGCTCCTCCTCTCTAGCCTCTAGGGGTACAAGGTCCCTGGACTGACTAGGTTCTCCAGCATCTGTCATCCTGACAAATAAAATTTTAAGTTTTAGTAATTACGTGATGCTAATCGATACTCGAATATATAAATATAAGCACATAGCACATAAGGTAAGTTATTATCTTTCGTAGAACTCGATAAGAGTTATCATTACTATGTTCTCGATCTCTAAAAAGGCTACTATCCTAAGGTTTTCCCCCACCTAAGGTTCATAACCTACGGCTTTGATACCAACCTGTGACACCCCCAAATCCGGGTACTTCAATTCCACGGGACTTGGTGTTTACTGTACGAATATCATCTATCTACCCATAGTAAATGCAAACCATGCAATAAATAGAATTAAATCCTCCCCTTATGTGGTTACAACATCTGAGTAATAAATAAAATAAATCCCAGGTCATACTAACCTTAAACATCTTTGCGGAACATAAACAAATAAATAAGCCTTACACAACTCTAATATAAGTCTGAAACATAAACACATAAAATAAACAACAAGTCTTCATCACTTGTTGACCTTGCCCTTGCCTTTGCTAGTAGAAGGCTCGTTGGACCTTTCGTTCTTAACTGCAATGTTATTATTACGCAAGAGTGAGCACGATTGCCCACAAGTATAATAATATGACAACAATATAATAACATGCGAGTGAATCAAAGACATCTGAATAAAGAAACTCAACTTTTGACTCAAGAATGAATAACAGGAATCAAAAGAACGTCTGAGGGTCATAAGACCTTGAACTATGTCCTAGGTTGTAAAGTTTTTTATGCTTTAAACCTTTAACAGTCATAAGACTATGGACTCTACTTCTCGTACTTAGGGGGATTAGCCATTAGTATCATACTGTGCACAATATCTCAACGCTAAAGCGTAAATAATCCCCTATTAAAGGGTTATTCATCTCAGTTTTGACATCAGAGTCTGCACCAAAGGAAGTTTGGTTTGGATAAGCTCAATAAGTATTCTAGAATTTAGAACGTACATCAACTATGGACTAGTCGAATAAATAAGGGTTCACTAGTCCTATAAGTTCAACAATATCATCGATATTCAACTTGAATGGTAAATCTCAAGAGTATACAATCGAATAAGTATTGTATAGCTGAATCATGCTTAAAAAAATAGTAATATCTCATATGAAAATCTCAACTTGAATAAACAAGGATAAGAACTTGCTCAATGTAAAAGTAAGATTTGAGTTTAGGAAACTTGCAAAATATTAAACAAATTTAAGGATAGAAAACTTGCCTCTTACACAAGCTATAATTTATAATTCACGTTCTTTATTAAATCCTACATATCAATATGTTCACAATACACATTAATCAATAACTCGATATACGTATCGAATCACACACATCGGTCTTGAGCACGTTATTGGACTATACAATTAACGATTCAAGTCATGTAATTAACTTATTAATTACTCACGTAATATAAGTTATTAACCTCTTATTATATGTTTAATCATGTCTTCATGTTTATTACATTAGGTTCCAATTACATTTTCTGAACTTGAATAATTAAAATCTCATTTTTGGGAAAAATTACCAAGTGGCGCTGCAGCTCCACCATTTAAACTAAAAATGGCGCTGCAGCTCCACTGGCGCTGCAGCTCGAACTTTAAGCTTAAGTCTGGCGCTGCAGCTCCACTGGCGCTGCAGCCCCACTGGCGCTGCAGCCCCACTCTTAGGCTTGCAGTTGGCGCTGCAGCTCCACTGGCGCTGCAGCCCCACTCTTAGGCTTAAAGCTGGCGCTACAGCTCCACTGGCGCTGCAGCCCCACTCTTAGGCTTAAAATTGGCGCTGCAGCTCCACACGCCAGTTTCAGAATCTGTAGTTCGCGAATAACATAGAACAGAGCACCCAAAACTTTGCTCAAACAATAAATTAATCATACTCATCAATTCTAGACTTTACAGAAGTATAACCCAACACTTATAGCATGATTTTGACAACTTAAACAACTAAATTTAAACCCATAAATTTCATGTTTTTGCTATTTTTCAAAGTTTCGTCAATTTTCATGAAATCACACAATACAGATTCGTTATAACACCAAATCAGTCCGTTTAAGTTTCGTTCTTTTTGCTTTTACATGTACAAACATATTAAATCGTCAATTTACAGTTTTACATGCAACTAAGGCATCAAATTTCATACATACAAGCCATTTTCAAATATTTTTCACTGTAAACTCAAAACTTTCTTTTTAAACACAATCTAATCGATTAATTCAACCAAAATAGTTTATAAACATCATATAATGATTTATACATACTACCTAACAAATATCAATCACTTTCTCATGTATTAGTCACAAAATTCATTTACAGAGAACTGAAACTAATTTTTCTATGAAAACTCAAGAACATGAGAAATAGAGATTATAACTTGGATTCTTACCCTTTGATTCTTGTTTAGATGATAGGAAACTCTTCTTTGATTCTCCAAACTTTCTTCAATCTCACTCTCTCTCAAATTTTTCTCTTTTTCTCTCTGTGTTCTCTAACTTTCTTAACTGATGAATGCAATATATGATATATGATATACTACTAATATGATATACGTGTAATTAGAAGTCGTGGGTTATGGGTCGTCAGTTAATCCCATAATGGGTTAACTGGCTCCAACCCCCACTAAGGCTTTGTTTGCTTGCCTCTTTTATTCTTCTTTTTCCATTAATTTAATTAACTTACTATAATATAGTTTAATAATGTCACACTTTTAATTAATCAATAATCCTATTTAAATCAATTAAATAAAATTGCATAATTCCACAATAATTCACATAGTCACATAATTAAAATTCTTATTTATTAATTATGTCAAATCATTAAATCTCTAATTAATTATTAAATTAATTAGAATAATATTATGCTTATTAATTAATATATTAATCAAATAAGCTTAATTAAATACATACTTTGAATATAAAATTCACCACATTAATTTAACTAACGTGACACATATAATTAAATTAATCTACCATAATTTCATCAATTAATTATTTAACTCAATAATTAAATCATTGATATTTATTTAATTCAATAAATATTCACATTAAATTACAAAAATCTTGTTCGTCACAAAGATGATGGTTATAAATCTGCAATACGTATACAAAATGATTCTGACTCAGACATCGATTAAAAAAATAAAATGTATGTTAAGTATAACATGTTCTTTATATCATTGTCATGTTTTTGTACTTAACTATTTTATGCAATTTTCTGTCATTATTGTCATTTTAATTAAAATTATAATAACATCTTGAAATTCTTATATGTAGATGGCTTCTGAACCAGTGCAAAAAATGCGCGACTTGGGTAGGGGGCCTAATCAAGTGCCAAAGGCCCCTGCTAATCTAGATGACCGGATTCTCATCCATATTCGTCCTCCTCCGGACAATATGTACGTCCGCATCATTTATATATAATTGTTTTATATTTTCATTATTGTAGATATATACGAATGTAAATTTCTTTAAATATTATAATAAATCTACTTATCTTTAATGTAAATTATAATATATTGTAGTGATTTTTTAGATAATAACATAGTCAAGTGCAATGCACAACTATGCTTACAGAACTGGCCTACGCCAGTGATTACGTGGGCAAACACACCTATAGCCCACAAGGATGCAGTTTGGGCTGAATTTTAGGTATATTTTTTTTAACTCTTACATATAATATAATTAATAAACTAATGTTTTATAAGTGTTGGATTATATGTTAATAACATCGTTTTTTTTAAATATTATTATTGTTGTTTTATTTGCAGAAAAGGTACAGATGGGAAGACACGCAGACATCGGTAATACAAATGCTATTCTGGCAGAAGTGTGCCATCCGCACTAAAGATAACTTGAACAAAGAACGATAAAAAGTCATACATAATGTATCGATCGACCATCCAGGGCGGGGAGAGGAGTACATGCACGAGCATAGTCCCTGGTGGTGCACACATCCCATATGGGCTGAGATGTGTGCCCATTGGAGAGCTGAGAGCTGGGTGAAAAGACGAAAGACTACCGCCATTAATAGAGCCTCGGGTGTACCAGATGGAGAAAAGGCGAAAGGCACCTACAAGGGTGGCAGTATATCACAGTTGTAGCATATTATTGCCAGTGTACGTCTCATTACAGTAAACTTGTGAATTGGTTTTATTTTTTTTATATGTTTACAGTCATAGTTTGCATACTTGGGAGGTTTACATAGTAATATGAGAGTATGCTTTGTATAGGAGTCTCAGTCTCAAGGTTAGCCTATCCATTGGCTGGATATGTACGTGGCCACTCTTGATGGACTGCCTGAGGCTATCAAGATAGCGACAATAAGTTTTGGCAGCTTTGATGTTGTTTATAAAGTTTTACGTCATTCTTTAGAATTGTATATTTATTTTTAACTGTTTAATTGTTAACTTGCTGACATGATACTTATAAAGGTTTATTGAACGAGCGCTATCCTGAAGGCACCCCATGTCCGTCGATTGATCGAGAATTGTGGGAGAGTGCGTCTGTTGTGAAGAAGAACTACATCAAAGGCCAAAGACAACAACGACGCCCAACCTTCAGTGGCTCAGGCAGCTCTGCTACCCAGGTCTTCATAGTCATCGAGTCATCCAACTTATCATACTCCTGCTGACTGTGTGAGAGCTATATGTCGAGATAGCGATCTTCTTCGTATACTGGGCGGGCATCTTGTGGCTCTACGTCCTGAGGAGTTAGCTGCTGCAGTGGCGGTAGCAGCAGCACATCATGCGGATGACGACGAGGTAATCTTATTACTTATTACAATCAAGTTAATTAGTCACTTATATATATATATATATATATATATATATATATATATTCACATATATTGTTGTGTGTACTTACTTATGTTTAAATAATTCTTATTGTTTAACTTTCCCTCACTTTGCTTTGCATAAGTAATACCAATATAAACATATATACTATATATGTAACTTGTTTTACTCTTTTGTTAATTACAAGATCGTACTAATTTGGACGATGATGCATACCGACCTAGGCTTGCTTGCTTTCTAGATATTTAAGCCTTGCACTTTTATATTTATTCTTTGGACAAATGTATGCTACTTAAACATTCAATTTGTATATATTTCTTCAGCTCATATTGCTTTATTACTTTATATTTTGTTGGGTTATTATGTGTTGGCGTATGGATGTTTAATTATATATATTGTTGTGCATGTGTTGGGATATATAAAGTTTGGTTGGATGTTTATATATACTGCTATCTGTTTGGATATAAAGCAGGTAGAAAATAGGTATAGTTTTTTTGAGAATTCCATAAAACAAGATATTTATTTAAAACAATTTAACATCAGCGACCGCATGCAGTCGCTGATAAGCATTAGCGACTGCTTATTTCGTCAAGAAATCAGCGACCAGATCTATCGCTATTCGCGATCGCTGACACGTGGTCCATGTCAGCCTCAGGCCCTGACCCATGCTAACTCAGATTAGTGATTGCTTCGGTCGTTGGTAGTGGTCGCAGATGCTTCGGTCGCTAATATCCGTCACTGATGTGCATTCCAGCGATCAGATTATATTCGACGGTTATCAGCGACCGGAGGCGATCGCTGATAAGCATCTGCGACAGTAATCGATCGCTGAAAGGCGGTCGCTGATAGGCTTTTTTCTTGTAGTGATTGTATGGTAGAAGTATTGAATTATACGGTAACTATTCACGGAATAGGTTCTTTGTATTCTTTGTGATAATCTTTGTGATTAACGTTGAATTCATATTATTCGGATAGTCATGATACATTATTTATAAGGTGTCACTCATGATGTAGAATAAATATTATTTATTTGTATTTGAATTAATTAAAGGAGTTTAATTCATAATAAATAATATTAGAATAGTTTTAATTTATTTATTCTACTACTGGTTTAATATTGAACCTAAAGGGTCACACTACAAAAAGGGAGAAATATAATTTTAGAAGTGATTGACTTAATAATAATAAATTAACTGTATTTAATTTATTAGTGGAATAAATTAAAAATCTTAAGATTTATAATTAAGTATTTGGAGAAATACTAATATTATAAATTAATAAGATTAGTCATCTTAATTGACTAAATAATAATAATATGGTATTTAGAGAAATACTAATATTTATAATTGAATATTTGGAGAAATACTAGATATAAATAAATAAGAGTAGTCTTATTATTATTATTATTATTATTATTTTATTTAGTTCCTAATAAGATTGAGAATAAAATTAAAACCCAATTCCTTAAGGGTTAAGGATTAAGGTTAATGTTTAAAAAAGAGGAGTCTTATTGTGGGAAAGACTAATGCAACTTTTGCAACTTGCATCTCTCTTTCAAGCATTCTCAAATCCCTAAAGAGTTAGGATAGAGGGAATTAGGTCTATCCATACAAGATCAAGTTGAATCTAAAAACATATCTTTAATCTATTCCTCTTGGTGTATACCTCTTGGGCGTTGCATACACTTTGTGATAAACGTGTGATCTGAGGGTTGGAGTGATCGCGAAGGAGCAAAGATTGGAATTTGAAGTCTTCATCAAAGGTTGAGACGCTTCAAAGGTATATCTTTATCCTTTCTCGATTAATGATATTACATAAGGCTACACAATGGATTGCTGAAAATTTTTAAATTGCTATTTTGCATGCTTCCGTTGTTATTTCAATTAGATTAAATGCTTTGATTACATTTTTGCAATCCTACGCTTAGTATCTCCACTCTATAGGGGTTAAGCTTCTATCTCGTTCCTTGATGCGTCTCCTCACTAGTGCAAACACGCCAACCACGTTTTTTCTATTTCAAGAAAATTTTAGCAGCACCTCCTCACGATCTCCAAGTACATGAAATAGACTAAGATAACTTAATCTAAGTATGCACTCGAAGAACATGCAGAGATAACTGTCGAAAAATCTTCCAAACAAAAATAAACGTACTAAACCCATTGACATCGGCCTAAGTGAGATACATAACATCCAGTAACAGTCTCAAATTGGGGACTATTCGACATTCACTCCTAATGAGTGAATGTCAAACGGGTTTCAAAGCTACGATCCAAATTATACTACATGCACAATTATATATGCAATTTATTGTAATTGTGGAAAACTAAATAAATGTTACTTAGTTTATTTTTTCAATGATAAACTAAGTAAATGATACTCAGTTTATGAGAACTACCATTTGAATATGGTGACTATTATTTGACATTTACTCCTAATTGTCAAACGAGTTTCTAAGTTCCAAAATATAGTACATGCATAAACACTTTTTCAGTTTATTTTAATTGTGAAAAATTAAGCAAATGCTACTTTGTTTATTTGAATTATTATATGTTAATTTATTTAGCTATAATTTAATTTAATTTATTATGATTAATTTATTTTATTTTATTTTATAATTTATACCATAAGATTTATTTTTTTATAATTTATTTTATTAATTTAAATTTTATTTATTCTAATTTATGTTATTTTATTTTATTTTATTTTATAAATTTTAATTTAATTTATTTATTAAATGTAATTCTATTCTGATATAATTTATTTTATTTTAAAAAATTATATTTAACTTACTAATTAAATTAAATTTATTTTATATTATTAAATTTTATTTTATTTTGGTATAATTTATTTATTTTTTGTAATTTAATTAATTTGATTTTTCATTATATTATATTATATTATATTATTTAATTATATTATATTTTTCATTATATTATTTTATTTATTTTATTATTTTATTTTATTTTATTTTATCTTAGGTTATTTTATTTTATTTTATATTATACTATTTTTATATTATATTATTTAAAATTAGTTTATTTTATTTTATTATTTAATTTATTAATGTAAAACTAAGTAAATGCAATTTAGTTCATTTGAATTTATTTTAGTAGTAGGAAACTATGTAATTGCTACTTAGTTTATTTCAATATTGAGAAAGTAAGACAAATACATAAATAAAATAAAGTAGGGCCCACAAATTTTACAATTGAAGAATTCTGACAGAAATTATGTGAGGAATTCCTTCGGAAATAGGAAATATCTCATTTTTATTAGAATCTAACATGTATAAACAACATACAAATTATTCCTTAATAAATCAAAAAGGAACACAAATTGAATATGATTCATACACTGATAGAACAACAACAAAACAATCCCAATTTCAGTAAAATATAATCCCAACAACAAATAGAATGTGCACAACAAATTAATTCAGAAAAATAATCTAGAAGAGTATTGCAATTTCGGGGAAGAATTTAGAAGACTACTGCAATTTCATCAACAAACAACAACAACAACAACAGTTTGCCAAAAATTATTCATTTCCCATGTTTAACAACAACAACAGTTTAACAAAAATTAGGAATTTCCCAATTTCAGAAACAATAATGTAACAATAATCCAACAGTACTCAAACCAATATTTCCAAGATACACAACTGTATTCCAATTTCAACAATCCAATGTAATTAGACCACAAACTAATGAAATTTGAAGTGTATTTCAGCAATCTAATAACTAGACCACAAACTAATGTAATTTGAAATGTATTTCAGCAAATCAATTTCAGCAATCTAATGTAACCCCAACTATATTTAGGGTTAACTAAATAAAAAATTAGAACACAAACATTTGATCTAGGTACAAATGGAGATTACACGTATAGAATGAGGAGATGGCACCGTTAGGGTTGTCACCAGAGTTTCGCTGCGCCGGAGGTTCGTTGCCTTCGCTGCGCCGGAGGTTCGCTGCACCGAAGGTGGGGAGGTGGAGGTAGTGTTCGGAGGAGGTTAGTCGGTGAGAAGCGAGCTTGAGGAGGTGAGGGGGAGGAGTTGAGGGAGAGAGAGATGAATAAAATTAGCAGCGGCGACTTGGGAGAAATGAAAATGGTTTAGGTTTTATAATCTATTTTTTGACGGAAATTTTGTCAAAAATAATTACCTCGAAATTATTGTATTTTCGACGGCAAATCAGTCGAAATTATATACTAATCTGTCATAAATGGTATTGGCGCTGGCAAGAATATTGGCGCCAAGAGGTGGACCACATTTCCGTAGGACTTCCGTCGAATCTAATTAAGGTATTTACGAGAGACGTATATCCGACAGAATATTCTGTCGGATCGAAAAAAATTAATTTGGAGGGAATATATACCGTCAGAGATAATTCCGTCCAAATTGACCTTTTTTCTTGTAGTGCCACTTATTACATATATCTCAAAAAATATTACCATTAATATTTATCTACGTAATTAACAATCAAAAAGTTGATATAAATATTTACAATATATATTATTTTCTTTAATGATATTTTCTCTTTTCCAAAATTAGTGGACTCCACTTTACTTTTGTTAACTTAATTCCAAGCTCTATATTTGAAATTTTATAAACTTGAAACTTAATTAATAGTTGGTTCTCAATTCCAAATCGAAGACTTGAAACTCGTAAACGCTAATAAAAATAAAATTTGAAGTTGCTGATTTGAGATTCCTAAGTCATGCTTGTTTGTAAAAATTATAATTTTGGGACTATATTATCAATATTTATAATCTCAAAACTATTAATTTTAGGATAAAATAATGCTAATCACATGTTTGTTTAAAACGAGATTTTCATAAGATAATTTAAGGGAACTGATATTTTCACATGATCACTCTCACATGAATAGTGAGTAGGTCTCACCTCCATGTGAGAGAGACTCATGTGAAAATATCATTTGAACATGTGAAAATATCATTTTCCTAATTTAAAATAATTTTATATTATGTTATTTTTGTCCACGATTATATAAAAGATTGAATAAAAACTTATCATTTGGAGTATTATACCCTTACCAATAATAACAAAGAGATCATATTATTAATAGTGTGAGTATAAATGGACAAAATATGATACACCGGTTATTTAAAAAAAAAGGTAAAGGTTACTTTGCCAACAAATTTTTAATGTTAAATAGTAGAGATTATAATACCGGATTGGACATGTATTTTATAGTTTCTCATTCCAAGTTATTTTATTATCTTTATACTAATAGTATCAAATCCAATTTTTAAAACAAACAAAGAATTTAAATTAATAGCTCAATTTCAAATATTATCCTTACAAACAAACTTAAAACATTAATGATCCACCAGATCCCTTGATACCAACGCAACAAAAACATGTGTGCAATCAAACTGGGTGCCGATGAAGCCACATAAAATCAAAATTCTAGAGCATGCTTGGAAAAATTAAAACATTAATGATCCACCAGGAACCGGTGGATCATTTATTATTCTTTTTATTCCGTCTCAAAAAATTAAGTTTAAAATGCTTTTAGTGACGGTAGGTAACGATAAATTTTATTTAATTTGCGACAAATTTTTTTGTGTCGCTAATTATTTACAAAAAATTATATTGTGTCATTAAATGTAATATTTGTGTCGTTGTATTTTTATTGAAAGAAATTGAAGGATATAAAGGGTATATCAAAGGGTATGCTTGGGTATAATGAGTTACATATGGAGATAATGAATGATCTATAACGAATCTACCACTTCTAGTAAAAGAATATATATGTCCTATGTGATTCATTAAATGACAACCCAGTAGTGTTGGGTAAAATCTAGTTACACACAACACGCAAGTATACGTGGTCAACAAGTAATAAAGTGAAAGTAGAGTATCGTTCCCACGAGGAATTATTTAATAACTATCACTAAGTACTAATCCATAACCAACTTAATCTTATTTAAACGAATGAATTAGTATTTTGAATTAACATGTAATTAAACTAAATCTAACTACCCCTAAAATGCAACTAGAATATGATGACTTGAGACTATAATTTCACATATTGTTTCATTTAAATCAATACACTTCCCATTGAATCAAATTAATTATCTCAGATTGTTAATCAAGAACACTAAGATAAAATATGACTATCTCTCGTTGTACCATACCCATATTAACTTAAATCCACATATGATAGAATTAAGTAGAACACCCTAATTAACTAATCCACTATATCTCTATGTGAATTACAATTAAAGAGAGTTTAAACACAAGTTCTTATCAAATTACATGTGGTGTAAATCTATATCTCTATCCTAAACACAAATCATAAATTCCTACGCCATGCATAAAACATAATCACATGTTATTATGATCAGATCTAAACCCATAATCCATCTTTCGATTTCATATGAATTATCACGGTAATTGATAGCTAGGCAATTAAGCAATTATTCACAAACCATAATAGACAATCCAATAATAATGAATAAGACTAACAAAGAAGCGTATCAAAGTAAACTACACAACAAGATTCATAATAATCTCAAAATAGAGTTTAGCTCATGAATTTTTATTGAAAGAAATTGAATTTTTATTTGTATAATGGATGGTGTCAACAACGTTAAGTGGGCAAACGATTAAGCGGTGAATGTGAGGAGGCACACCATTTGAGCTTCAGGAAGAGACTACTTTAAATTGAAAGTCAAAATAGTATTCATTTTATTGAGTACATATAAAGAACATGTAAATAAAATTTCCGTCAGGCTGGGGATCTAAACAAACAAATTAATAGAAGGTTATTTAGAATTTGTGACATGCCATGTTTGGTTTAACATTGGGAGGATCAGAAAATGCTCCGGATGCTATTTTCTCGTATACAATCTTGTCAGCCGACTCCGTGAAGTGAATTCCATCCCAGCTTAATCGTTCCTGAGGGCGTTCACATGCTCCCACCGGAACTTGCGTGCCATTTACAGTAACAGTGCCTTGTCCACAAAAAACATCCCCAAAATTATATTTTCCTCCATAACCACAGCAAGTTACAAGATAATTCTTGAATCCTGCAAGTTTTAAAAACAAAATCTAAGTCATGATATGGAGAATGATATATCACAAATGTTTCGGGAAAACACAACTTTGGTATTTAAAAGAAAAAATAGACCGTTCAATTTTTTTAAATAAAAAAATAGTGTTATCCGCTTGTAATAACAGCAGAAGAATTAAAAATCTGAACCGTCTGTATTCGGTATAAGATTTGTTCAAGATTTAGGGTTTATTACTTATCCACAACCACTATTCTTTTAGTGTGTAGAAGGGATCCTTTGGCCCAAAACGACCTTGACAGAAATTTTGAACCCTGATTTGTCTTGAGAATTATTTATTATGAATTTTATTTTTGTATGTGTATATTCTAAAATTTGATATTTAAATAAAAATGGGGTTGGAAGATATATATACCGTATTTTTTGGGTTCCTTGTAAAGAGAATATTTCGCAGAGTAGATATCTACGTGTGTGACTGCAGCTAAGGGAAGGTCCTTGCGGAGTTGAGCAATGGCCTCCTTCAACTTGATATTGAAATATTGAGAGACTTCATTATAAGGCTTTGCGCAACCGGCACTGTCTGTTTGGTCTTTACTGACCGGAAAATGTGTTAAGATGTAAGGAAGACAACCTATCGGTCCGGTGTTGTGTATCCAAAATGTTCTGGCTCCGAAGTTGTATATATTCTGCAAACACCACATGCATAATTCATAATCTTGTTAATATATATGATTTATTCACATATGATATATGATCAATTTTAACTGTATTTTTAAGAAAAAAAATGGAAGAATTTTTCAAGAGTGTATCAATTTTAACAAGAATTACCTTAATATGCTCCGAGAGCCGGTTGATCATATCTGGTACAGATGCATTCACTGCCTCTATAGACATATTTGTAAAGAATCCCATCCCAAGATCATTTTGACCAATGTCAATAGTATATAAGGCTTTCGAAAAATATTCCTTCTTTGGCAGAAAATCCTTAAACCTTGCATCTGCATGCAATAATATATATATAGTATTGATTAACTTATAAATTTATAAAATTAGAAATTAAAATATTGAGCGGATAATTTATGATTTATATATTTACATACACATACAAAAAAAAATTACCTTCTCTTATGATTATTTGTGATCTTTCTATGAATTCTTGGAATTGCAAGTACTGAATATAAAGGTAAAAAGGACTCCATCCATGTGGCGGTCTGTAATTGGGTAGCAGGTAATTCTTAGGTGGTGTGATTGTAGCTGCTGAGTTGGCAAAATTGGCACCATAACTGAAGTCTGAACCCAAGGAGTTTAGGTAAGGGTTGAGGAATGGTTTCCCTAAGCTTTTAGCTGAAACACCAAAATTTAATCATCAGTAATGCAAGTACGTACATATATGTGCATGGTTAATTTCAATTCCACGATTTTAAGGTTTTGTCACTTTTTTGTTTAAATTATAGAAAAATATTGCGTCTATATACCATAACCTTTTTGTTATTCTTTAATGCACGGTGCACCTATGTGCTACACGGCTATATAACTGCATGACTAACAAATATAGTCGTATGACCTTTTGCGATTAGACCCTAAAAGGTGTTTTGTATTACACTACTTCTGATAGTGCAAAAATATTTTCAAAATATAATTTCAGAAGTTACTTGTCAGCCTCAAAATATTAGATAACATCTAACGTTAGTTGTAAATCATTCTCTCTATACATATTTAACAAAAAAACAAAAATGATGAATATATATATATATATATATATATATATTATTAGATGTCATCTAACCTTTAGGGTTGGACCCTTAATTAAAAGGTGTTTTGTACTACACTTATAGTAGTCAAAATATCTTTTAGATCTAACCCACGAAGTTATATATTATTAGTTGTGACTCGTTCTCTCTATGCATATAACATAAAAAAAAAAATGGTGATGGTAAGTACCCAAAAAATCGATCATGAGACGGCCATCAGAGTATCGTCCTGCTGGCCTGTCGAAGAAGGATTGGCCATTGGGTGGGACTGACCAGGAAAATGCAGCTGAAATTGCACCGGTGTCCGAATTGGAGTCTCCGAAGTTAAAGATAGCGGGATAGTCACAAGTTTGTAAAGCCAAAGTAGGGTTTAGGAAGAGAACACAAAATAAGGAAAAGGCAGATAGGTTCATGCTTATGGAATTCATGTTGTAGGATTATGATGGTTTGGTTTGATATTGAAAGCAAGCTCGGGACGTTTGGTTTATATAGTTCGGGAATTTAGTGATGTACATATAGTCATAAATGGGTCCTTGGTCAAGATTTCAAACATAATTTTTAATTCCCTAGTTTTGAATGATTTGAAGGAGAGGTAAAGAAGCATCTTGCTTTCATACTTTTTTATTCTTATTTTTACTGTTGAGACAAAAATTTTCTCAAATTTTGATTACTTAAAAGTTTCATTTGGCCAAGATTAATTATGTCTAAGTTTAGAAAAATGTTCATCAATTTATGTTACATAAGCTACGTAGTATATCCGTTGTTAGTCACTAATGTAATTCTTAGTTGATCCTCACTACAAAAATAATCTTATTTGAAAATATTAAAGATATTATATATATATATAAAATCTATCCGTAGTAACCGATTGCTACGGACACTATTTCAGCAACTACATCTTAATACCGTTTATCATGATATTCAAAAGCTTGGGTTAAATTAGATTTGAACCTTACCACTGCTCTTTCTAGGGACCAACATATTCTTAGTAGCCATCCGAAAAATTATAAATATATCCTTCATTTAATTATTCATTGTCGTTAAAGGTTTTAGACGCACGTTATATCTTATTATCTTATCTGCGTCGAATGACACCGAGACAATCGATGAATTTTGAGTCATGTTGGGTGTCACTCCTAGAGAGAGATTAGCTGATGGACAATGAATGGCTTCAGTCAATTACAATGCTCGACATCAATTGGTCCCGCTTTAAATGAGTGATAACTGTTTTGGAAAACTGTGTAAAACAGAAGATAGTAAATAAGATATAACTTACCGTTTAGAGCCTTTAGCGACAATAAATAATTAAATGAAAAATGTATTTATAATTTTTCGGGCCGCTAAAAAAAATGTCTATCGCTAAAAAGAGTGGCGGCGTGATCCAAACTTTTGAGACTTTTTTTTAGTCTACTTGATTGGAAAAAAAGAATCATAAGTGGCTGCGGCAGGCTGCAGTTTTGGAGTTACACTGATTTTATATATATATATATCGCTGCTGCCCACGCCACGACTGCTTAATTATTTCTCGATCTGGTCGGACCCAGTTGCATCAATCAGTTAGTCGGGCTAAAGACAACATGCTTGTATATATGTCATCGAAATGAAATACCTCAGAGTCTGTCAGAACAATAAAGATTATAAGTTGCCGCCAAGTAAGGGAAAGGTTATTTGAGTGCTTAAATATATATCTGGTTGGGCGGTAGTAATTAAATACCAAAATAATTCTTGGTACTTCCTCGTGAGCATGAGCATGGACGAAATTAGGATTTAATCTAACAACATAATATATATTTAGAAAAAGAGTAGTCCGGAAAAATATATTGATATAGATCGTAATTGATGTAAACTCGTCGAACTTTATCACATCACGACATTTTTGTATTTCAATACGTTTTCCAGAATCAAGCTCCAAATAATTAATATCACATTCTTTACATTCAATTCTTGGTGATTTTAGAGAACGTTGTTCTTGTTAGTGATAAACAAAGATGTTTGAACATTAGGCTCAGGGGTAAGCAGAGATGTGTAACATGATTTGATTGTTTTTTCTTGAAAAATGAATCAATAGTATGTGATTTTCCCATGATTCTAAAACAAAAAAATAAAAAATTCAATTAACTGCACTACAAGAATGAGTTAATCAATATTATTGGACCACTCATTGAACTTTTTAATAATAAAGTTTTCATAAATTTGCAAGCAAATAAGTAAGGGTTTTAGTTGATTACCGGAAAACAAATTGAATATGCAATTGGAATTAACATATACAATATTATGATCACTCATTAATATTTTAAAATTAAAATATCAAGTTTCATAAAATAAATAAAGAATAAAAAAATTAAATAAGAATTTTAGTTGGTTACCTATGTATCATTCAATTGGAATAACACATATACAATATTATGCTACAATTATACGTACAAACCTGAAATTATAATGAATTTAATAATAAAATTAGTTTACAATCAGAAGCGACTTCATGAACAACTTGATAAATGAACAAGTGGGCATTCCAAAATTTTCAAATCTGGGGTGGGGGGGAGCGTGGCCCCCTCCAACCATAACATAGTTTCGTCCCTGCTCGTGAGCAGCCAGATTTGAAGAAAGTCTTTAATATTGATATATAACTGCTATTTGCTATTTTGACAACATGTATGTGTGAGTGAAGTGTAAATTAGGGTTCACATAACCTAATTGAATTACATGTATAAATTAGGATTCATATTATGATAAAATAAAAGGACGAAAAAAATCAGAAATAAATAAACAAGATCTGAGAGAAGCTTTCACGTGTCCCGAGGTAGAAGATACATGGAGGCGACTCATTTTGCAAATTGATTGAGGGATTGTATTGGTGGCTAGAAGAACAAGACCAACTAGGCATTACTTTGGTGACTAAGGGTATTTCTAAAAAAAATCAAGGACATGTGCCTAGCACGTGACCACTTTCCAGAAAACTCTATAAATATCCCTTCCATTCCATTGAGGGGGGACTTTTGAACTTTTGGAGGACTTGAATGCTTGGAGATTCTCTCTCAACCAGAAACACACAAGAAGGCTCTCTGGATCCTTACTATCCTAATAGGGTTCTCGGATTCTAAGAGTTCTAGTCAGGTGTCATTGGAGTAATTGCTCACTTGTTCGTCTCCCTCTTCAATCCAGCAATCAATTCCGTACTCTTCGTGGATTTCTCTCCTCCTCAGCCAACACAAAACCCTAATCCTAGCAAGATACAATTTCCTTAACATAACCCTAACCTTAAGAATTTAATTGAAATGAAGGGGTAGTGCTTAAAAAAATAGAAAGAGAAACTAGGGTACGTTTGGTAACTATTCTTGTTTTCAATTTTTTGTTTTTACTTTTTTTGTTTTGAAATTAGAAGCAGAAAATAGTGTTTGGTAAAGCAAAATTCACTTTGGAAGCAAAAAAGTGAAAATACAAAAAAGTTGCGTCTTTTATTTTGGAAAAACAAGGAGTCGTTCCACCTTTAATAAGGTCTAGGAATCAAGGGCATAGCTACACACGGGTATAGTTACGCCCTTGCTAGGAATTGAACTTTGTTAACAACAAAATTTTAAACTTTATCTCTTTATAAAAACTAGTATCCTTACACGCGTTGTGTGTGAAAAAAGAATATACAAAATACAAAAAAATGAGTGTTATTATAAAATTTTATAGAAAAAATTATCACGTAAATTTCACTTATGTTATCATTCTAATTTATCTCCTCAATTTTCTCTCATTAATTAGTTTTACACTTCAACATTCACCTCTCCTCTCTCTCCCCAGTAGATATCCAACTTAATTTACTAGGTAGAAAAGGAAATAAAAAGGTTTCACTTTGGCGTTTATAACAAAATCATTAAGTCTTGGGTGACAGGTTTTCACCGACCGGGGTGACGATCGGCCAAAATTTTAAAAAAATTTGACTCTCAAATAATTAATGTGATTTATTGAAACTGAAATTTTTATAAAATATAGTGATTTAGGTATCGTTTGGATACAAACAGGGTTGTACAACTGATACCTAAATCAATGCATTTTGTAAAAATTTCAATTGCAATAAATCACATTAATTATTTGGGAGTCAAAAGCACACAAAAAATATTAAATTAAAAGTCCTGCCGGTCGCTACCTCGATCGGTGCAAACCTGTCGCCGTAAAAGGACTGTACCAAAATAACCGCCAACATTTTCCTTCCGTTTTTATAATATAAAAATAAACAAAACTAATGTTGTTACATAAGCTATGTAGTATATACGTTGTTAGTCACTAATGTAATTCTTAATTCATCCGCACTACAAAAATAATCTTATTTGAAAATATTAAAGACCATATATATATATATATATATATATATATATATATATATATAGGGGCCTAATCCATAGCAACCGGTTGCTAGGGGGTACTATTCATCAACCATAATCTGCACCATTAATCAATAAAATTAAGTGCTGAGATTGAAAATAAAAAGGCCCAGCCGCTATGTGACGCCCCCAGAATAGGTCCAGTCAACCCAACCCATTCTGAGTCGCCAAATACATGGTACAGAATTCAAATACAAACTTTATATCATACGGTCGTGCAAAATACGACCACACAACTGTGAGTGTTAATACAAATATGTAGAAAATATTAATATTCAAACTAAGTCCTTATTATAATTATTATCACACTATTTATCAAAAATAGTGGGGACTACTACTGCTCTAACTCGGACCATCACTCTGTTCCCCGACTAGTCCCTGCGACATTCTTATTTCCTGAAGAGGACAACAGATGAAAAGGGTGAGCTCAACTAGCCCAGTAAAGAATATTACGACTAAGATAATGAAAAATAAATTATCGTGTGCCTTCAATAAATCAGATAAAATATAATGGACAACCAATTTTAGATCAATATTCGCAGCGGAAAATAACAATTCATAAGAAGAGTTAAGTAGAGAATGAAGTCTACTATCTTCTATGATTTAAAAGTCCATCATCAATATTTTATCCCTGTAACATCAATCAATATACATCTCGAATCAAATATTCATCTTTGCACTACAGGCCAAAGATATTCATTTGTATCACCAGTGGTCATGTTCATCTCAACACCTATCATCTTTGCACTATGGCCAAAGATATTCATCAGGTAATCATTCATCTTTGCTTTGCAGGCCAAAGATATTCAGTTATATCACCATTTAGGGCTGAGAATAATAACGAATCTAGTGAGATAAAGGACAAAGATTAAGGATTCGCATTTTAGTTTATCCAAGTTCAAAAATACTCCATAATAATACTTTGTAGAGCAAAATTCAAGAATAAAGCTCAAAACTTGGATACAATCAAAGATAGAAACCTTAACAAGCAACTTGGACATATAAAAGAAAATTTAATTTTTTCGTGAATAGTGCCGTATACGTGAATAGTAATCTCGACAGAAAAAGTAAGAATTTCATAATAAAATCCATGATAATATTTTGGTATAATGATATTGAAAAGAATAACATCATTTACGAAAGAAAATAATATCCCTTACCTCAAAAGAATAGTACTTCTGACTGGAATATCGGATATAATATCGAAGGAAACTTGCACTGAATAGTAACACTCAAAGTATCTAAATACTCACAAAAATACGCTCGATATTATAGAGAGATAAAACTTCTGATTCTGGTGTGATTTTCAATTCTAACCTAAGCACCCTATTTATAGGAAAAACTTAGGATGCCAAAGTAGACTTTTGAATAAAATAATATTTTATTTTTTAAAAATTCTAGCCGCCTCCCCCCAACAAAGCCATCAGCCACCAACCAAAAATGGGGCCCGCCTCCTATTAAAAAAATATTTAATTTTTGAAACTTCAATAATTCATAATAAATAACTCTTTTGTCAGAAAAATACAAATTCTATGTTCTTCTATAGAAAATTTAATTCTCTACAACTTTGTAGAAGGAAGGTTTTTCAAATTCCAAACATAAATTATCCGAAATCCACAAACGGATAATTTTCCACACCAAAATACTGATAAAAATACATCAGCACTAACTCCTTTTATATCCACAAAATAAATATTTTCTTATCATATAAATCAATAATTAATTATTCACAAATAATATTATAGAACTACAATATTGACAACCAGGTCGTTCCCAGGAAAGAGGGGGCCTTCCGATAAGGACTTCTCCTTACTGGCGCGCAATTAAATAACCCCTCCTAAACAGAACTTCCTTAGACATTGTCAATAATGCTATCTAATAATATTATTCAAATAATATGAATTATTGAGTTGATAATGTGAAATACTGTGAAGTGACAATTATTGAATCAATAATACAAAATATCAACTGTAGCCATTATTGAATCAATCATATAAAATAGCAACGTAGCAATTATTGAGTCAATAAAATATCAATGTAACAATTATTGAGTCAATAATATAAAATATTGAACAGTAATTATTGTAACAATAATTGAGTAAGTGCCTTTTCACGTAAGAATCAATAATTCAAAATACTGTGCAATACCGTGTGCTACTGTGCAACACTGCGTATTACTGTATTTTAACCACCGGGTATTTCAACAGTAATAACGGTAACAACTACGTCGTTATTTTATAAAAAGCTTATTTATGTCGCTTTCTATATCCGACAGTTATTCCGTTGTTGGGCCCACAAATAGCTGCGCCGTCGTACGAATATTTTTCGACAACAAGAATATTCCACGACCAAACGAATATTCCCCGACAGCAAGAATATTTTATAACCACTTGCTCATTTTGAAAAATTTACACATTTCACCCATAACTCACCACATTTATCAAAACAACACCTTACTGTTTCGAAATAATATATAAAGAAAATTAAATCTTTATTCATAAAAGTTGGGGTTTTACAACCTCCCCTCCTTATGAAATTTCGTCCTCGAAATTGACGTATGTACCTAGTATGTCAAAAAAGGTGAGGATACCTCGCTTTCATTTCCGATTCCAATTCCCAGGTCATTTTCTCAATTTCATGGTTTCTCCACAAAACTTTAACTTGAGGCATAACTTTCGAGCATAGGACATGCTCCTTCCTATCCAAGATCTTGACAGGTACCTCCTCATACGTTAAATCTTTGGCTATCTCGTCTAGTTCTAACTCAATAATGTGGTTTGGATCCTTCACATATTTACGTAACACAGATATGTGAAACACGTTATGAACACGAGACATGCTTGGAGGTAAAGCGAGTCTATAGGCCACATTTCCTACTCGATCAAGAATCTCAAATGGACCAATGAATCGTGGATTGAGCTTTCCTCTCTTCCCGAATCTCGTAACCCTTTTCCACGGAGCAATACGTAACAATACATGGTCCCCAACGTTAAATTCCACGTCCTTTCGATGAAGATCCGCATAACTCTTTTGTCGATCTTGTGCCGTTTGTATACGTTGTCGGATCATTTGGATTTTTTCTGTAGTCATACGTACCAACTCCAGTCCCAACAATGTTGCTTCACCCACCTCATTCAAGCATACTGGAGAGCGACACTTTCTCCCATACAACGCTTCGAATGGAGCTACGCCTATACTTGCTTGATAACTGTTATTGTAGGAGAATTCCACCAATGATAAGTACTTATCCCAACTCCCTTTGAAGTCTAGAACACAGAGTCTCAAGATCTTCAAGAGTTTGAATAGTCCTTTCCGATTGTCCGTCCGTTTGAGGATGATAAGCCGAACTGAATCGTAAATCCGTGCCCATAGCTTTCTGCAAACTGATCCAAAATCGTGAAGTAAATCTGGGGTCACGATCCGAAACTATGGATACTGGCATGCAATGCAATCTCACAACCTCATTCACGTACATATGAGCAAGACGTTCAGGGGAATAAGTCTCTCGTATCGGCAAAAAATGAGCAGACTTGGTTAATCTATCAACAACAACCCAAATCGCATCTATGCCTTGAGAAACCTTGGGAAGACCCGTAACGAAATCCATGGTAATGTGTTCCCACTTCCATTTTGGAATCTCAAGTGGTTGTAATGGACCCTTCGGCACTTGATGCTCCGCCTTTACACGTTGACAAGTTAAACATCTCGAAATAAACTCCGCGATCTCTCTTTTCATATTGCTCCACCAAAATGTATGTTGAAGATCACGATACATTTTGGTACTCCCAGGATGGATTGCAAACGGTGTGTTGTGTGCCTCCATCATGATTCTATGCTTCAAGTCAGAATCGTTAGGAACACAAATTCTGGAGTTGACTCGAAGTATTCCCTCTTCATCTATTCTTGCTTCTGGAATGGCACCTTCTTGCACTTTCTTCTTCATCTTCATCAGCTCCAGATCCGTAGCTTGAGCAGCTTTAACTTTATCAATCAAAGTTGGTTCTACGCGTATACTTGACATCATCGCACTCGTTCCCGCATATGATCTTCTACTCAACGCGTCAGCTACCACGTTCGCTTTTCCAAGATGGTATTGGATGGTATGATCGTAATCTTTCAACAGCTCAAGCCAACGTCGTTGTCGCATGTTGAGTTCCTTCTGAGTGAAGAAATATTTAAGGCTCTTATGATCCGTATAAATCTCCACTTTCTCCCCGTACAAATAATGTCTCTAGATCTTCAACGCAAAAATGACAGCTGCCAACTCTAGATCATGAGTAGGATAATTCCTCTCATATTCTTTGAGTTGTCGCGAGGCATAGGCTATGACTTTCCCATGTTGCATGAGAACACATCCTAACCCTTTGCCCGAAGCATCGCTGTAAATAACAAATCCATCCGAACCAGATGGTATTGTCAGAACAGGTGCCGAAATAAGTCTCCTCTTGAGCTCTTGGAAACTCTTCTCGCATTCCTCGCTCCAAACGAATTTTGTATCTTTCCGAGTCAACTGAGTTAATGGAGTAGCGATTCGAGAAAATCCCTATACGAACCTCCGATAATAACCAGCTAAGCCCAGAAAGCTTCGTACTTCGGTCACCGACTTAGGTTGCTCCCAGCTTTGTATTGCTTCAATCTTCGCCGGGTCCACAGATACTCCACGTTTCGATACCACGTGCCCAAGGAATGCTACTTCCTCAAGCCAGAACTCGCATTTCTTCAGCTTGGCATATAGCTTGTTCTTACAAAGCTTTTGAAGTACCAGCTTCAAGTGGTGCTCATGATCTTCACGGCTTTTAGAATAGATGAGAATGTCATCAATAAAGACAACAACGAACTGATCCAAATATTCCTTGAATACACGGTTCATCATATCCATGAAAGCAGCAGGAGCATTAGTCAATCCAAAAGACATGACTAAGAACTCATAATACCCGTACCAAGTTCTGAAGGCAGTATTCGGAATATCCTCAGTTTTAATCTTCAGCTGATGATATCCAGAATGAAGATCGATCTTTGAAAAGAATTTTGCTCCTTGCAACTGGTCGAACAGGTCATCGATACGAGGTAGCGGATTCCTATTCTTGATGGTGACATGGTTCAACTCTCTATAGTCAATACAAAGTCGCATACTCCCGTCTTTCTTCTTTACGAATAAAACAGGAGCACCCCAAGGAGACGTACTAGGACGAATAAAATCGATGTCTAACAATTCCTGTAATTGGACCTTTAACTCCTGAAGTTCAATAGGAGCCATTCGATATGGGATTTTAGAAATGGGTTTTGTACCGGGTTCAAGGTTAATAAAGAATTCAACTTCACGTTCTGGGGGTAGACCGGGAAGTTCTTCGAAAAATACATCAGGAAACTCATTAACAACGGAAATATCATTCAAACCTAATGCATTCTGGTTTAGATCAGTGACATGAGCTAAGAAAGCTTGACATCCGTTTTTCAATAAACGAATAGCTTTGTGACTTGAAATGATATTGACTGATTTTAGTGGCTTGGTGGTTTGGATTCGTATAACAGGTTGATTAGGAATATGAAAACTAACAACCTTACAAAAATAATCAATTCTGGCATGGTAAGTGGTTAACCAGTCAATTCCTAAAATAACGTCAAATGCAAGTATTTTCAAAGATATAAGATCAACAGGTAAGGTAAGGATACCAATCTGAATCAAGCAAGATTTGTAAACTGTAGATGTAACGAAGGTTTCTCCTAACGGAGTTTCAACAGATAAGTCAAAGTCTAATTTATCAGAAGTCAAGTTCAAACGTTGAGCACAAGCAGCTGAAATAAATGAATGGGTAGCACCGGTATCTAACAAGGTATAGACTTCGCAAAAATTTATGATTAACTAACCCGTGATAAATTCATTCGGGTTCCTCGCGTTTTGGGCCACCGACTTTGATTTGTATGGAACAGTCTTTGGTGTCACTATCCCAACTGGTCTTGACTTTGCTATACAGCTCATTCCACCCTCAACTTCTTCGTCACACTCCTGATCCATGATTTGAATCATTACTCTTCGATCCATATCGAATTGGGGTTGAAAGCTATGCACAGGATAATTCCAAACTCGATATTGGATTCTTCCGATTGCTGTCCAAAAAGTGAAATCCATATCGTCTATTTTGGCCTTCGTAGATCGGACGTCTCTTTCTAAAATATCAACGCGTCGTGCGGCTTTTACCCATACATCTTCAATTCTCACTCGTTCCGTTGCTTCTTCTTTCAGCTGATCGTTGACATTTGCATTTTCAAATTCTACATTTCGATCATAAAATTCTCCTAATAAATCCTCCTCCTCAGGTTCCTCTTCTTCCTCACTCTCAGCTGCTACCTCTGCGACTAGCTCGAGTGCAACTATTAATTCTTCACTTACCACATAGATATTTCTAATTTCTTCTTCCCCCGACATCACAATATCCTGGTCAGTGATTAGCGGTGCCTCCACGGTCTCATTCACTTCGTTGTTAACATTCTCAGCTACCATTCTCAAATACTGCCATAAAACAAGGGTTAATTAAACAAATTAACATATCACATATTAACCCTATGCTCCGACTGACTAATTAACTACCACATAAGCTTAGGTAGGATATACTAGTAAAGGATTTACTCGTCTCTCCCCTCCTAGTTCTATTCCCCGATCTCCGCCAGAGATCATATCCCTAAGCTCTGATACCAACTGTGACGCCCCCAGAATAGGTCCTGTAAGACCCCAACTTTTATGAATAAAGATTTAATTTTCTTTATATATTATTTCGAAATAGTAAGGTGTTGTTTTGATAATATGAAAGTTATGGGTGAAATGTGCAAATATTTTTAAAATGAGCAAGTGGGTATAAAATATTCTTGTTGTCGGGGAATATTCGTTTGGTCGTGGAATATTCTTGTTGTCGGAGAATATTCGTACGACGGCGCAGCTATTTGTGGGCCCCACAACGGAATAACTGTCGGATATAGAAAGCGACAGAAATAACCTTTTTACAAAATAACGGCGTAGTTGTTACCGTTAGTACTGTTGAAATACCCGGTGGTTAAAATACAGTGATACGCGGTGTTGCACAATAGCACACGGTATTGCACAGTATTTCGAATTATTGAGTCTTACGTGAGAAGAAACTTACTCAATTATTGTTACAGTAATTACTGTTCAATATTTTATATTATTGACTCAATAATTGCTACGTTGATATTTTATATTATTGACTCAATAATTGTACATTGATATTTTATTGACTCAATAATTGCTACGTTGCCATTTTATATGATTGATTCAATAATGGCTACAGTTGATATTTTGGTATTATTGATTCAATAATTGTCACTACACAGTATTTCACATTATCAACTCAATAATTCATATTATTTGAATAATATTATTAGATAGCATTATTGACAATGTCTAAGGAAGTTCTGTCTAGGAGGGATTATTTAATTGCGCGCCAGTAAGAAAAAGTCCTTATCGGAAGGCCCTCTCTTTCCTGGGAACGACCTGGTTGTCAATATTGTAGTTCTGTAATATTATTTGTGAATAATTAATTATTGATTTATATGATAAGAAAATATTTATTTTGTGGATATAAAAGAAAGAATTAGCGCTGATGAGTTTTTATCAGTATTTTGGTATGGAAAATCATCTATTCATGGATTTCGGAAATTTTTGGTTGGGAATTTGGAAAAACTTCCTTCTACAAAGTTGTAGAGAATTAAATTTCTTATGGAAGGACATAGAATTTGTATTTTTCTGACAAATGGGCTATTTATTATGAATTATTGAAGTTTCGGAAAATAAATATTTTTTTTATGGGTGGGCCCCACTTTTGTTGAAAATTCAGAATTTTGGCAAAGCCGCCAGGCGGCGGATTTTTTTTTTAAAAATAATATATTTTATTATTTTAGTCTCCTATGGCATCCTAAGTTTTTCCTATAAATAGGGTGCTTAGGTTAGAATTGAAAATCACACCAGAATCAGAAGTTTTCTCTCTCTATAACATCGAGCGTATTTTTGTGAGTATTTCAATACTTTGAGTATTAGTATTCAGTGCAAGTTTCCTTCGATATTATATCCGATATTCTAGTCAGAAGTACTATCCTTTTGAGGTAAGGAATGTTATTTCTTTCGTAAATGATGTTATTCTTTTCAATATCATTATACCAAAATCTTGATATAGATTTTATGTTAAAATTCTTACTTTTTCCGTCAGGGTTACTATTCACGTATACGGCACTATTCACGAAAAAAATTAAATTTTCTTCTATTTGTCCAAATTGTTTGTTATAGTTACTATCTTTGATTGGATCTAAGTTTTGAGCTTTATTCTTGAATTTTACTCCACAAAGTGTTATTATGGAGTATTCTTGAACTTGGATAAATTAGATTGCAAATCCTTAATCTTATCCGTTATTTCACTGGATTTGTTATTTATATGATTTTTCATCATCCTCAGTCCTAAGTGGTGATATAATTAAATATCTTTGGCCTGTAGAGCAAAGATGAATGATTACCTGATGAATATTTTTGGCCGTAGTGCAAAGATGACAGGTGTTGAGATGAACATGACCACTGATGATACAAATGAATATCTTTGGCCTGTAGTGCAAAGATGAATATTTGATTCGAGATGTATATTGATTGATGTTACAGGGATAAAATATTGATGATGGACTTTTAAATCATAGGAGATAGTAGACTTCATTCTCTGCTTAACTCTTCTAATGAATTGTTATTTTCGCTGCAAATATTGATCTAAAGTTGGTTGTCCATTATATTTTATCTGATTTGTTGAAGACTAACGATAATTTATTTTCCATTATCTTAGTCATAATATTCTTTACTGGGCTAGTTGAGCTCACCCTTTTCATCTGCTATCCTCTTCAGGAAATGAGAATGTTGCGGGAACTAGTCGGGGGACAGAGTGATGGTCCGAGTTAGAGCAGTAGTAGTCCTCACTATTTCTGATAAATAGTGTGATAATAATTGTAATAAGGACTTAGTTTGAATATTAATATTTTTTTACATATTTGTATTGACACTCACAGTTGTGTGGTCGTATTTTGCACGACCGTATGTTATAAAATTTGTATTTGAATTCTGTACCATGTATTTGGCGACTCAGAATGGGTTGGGTTGACTGGACCTATTCTGGGGGGCGTCACAGTTGGTATCAGAGCTTAGGGATATGATCTCTGGCGGAGATCGGGGAATAGAACTAGAAGGGGAGAGACGAGTAAATCCTTCGCTAGTGTGTCCTACCTAAGCTTATGTGGTATTTAATTGGTCAGTCGGAGCATAGGGTTAATATGTTATGTTGATTTGTTTAATTAACCCTTGTTTTATGGCAGTATTTGAGAATGGCAGCTGAGAATGTTAACAACGAAGTGAATGAGACCGTGGAGACACCTTTAATCACTTACCAGGAGAACGTGCAACAAGAAGGCAATGTTCATCCTGAAAACAACGCTGATCAGACGATAAACGATGAGATGTTTAGAAGTTTTTTGCAGTTTATGTAAAACCAGACGAGGGAGACTCGTGTGCAACATACAGGTGGAGATAATAACAACACGTGAGTTGTCACTGCCAAGCAGTTCAAAGAATTAGGACCACCAGAGTTTTTGGGAAAGCCAGATCCGATCAAGGCGGAGACGTGGATTAAATAAATTACCAAGATATTTGATGTCTTGGGATGTATGGAGGAACAGAAGGTTCCATTCGCCACGTTTATGTTCCGTGGAGAGGCAGATTACTGGTGAAAATCTGTGAAGCGTACCCAGCCTGCCGCACTCAAGATGTCTTGGGAAGCGTTCCAGAAACTGTTCAATGACAAGTACTTTCCTGAAAGTATTCGTCATATGAAAGAAGTAGAATTTATCAGACTCGAGCAAAACAACATGGCGGTATCCCAGTACGAGGCTAAGTTCGCGGAGTTGTCCAGGTTTGCACCTCATTTGGTGGAGAATGAGGAACAGTATGACGCGGATGTTTCTAAGAGGTTTGAAACCCGAAATAAGTCAATACCTCATTTCTCATAAATTTTCTCTATATTCGGATGTAGTAAACATGGCCCAGTTATTAGAACGAGATAATGATTATGTTTAACCGAGGGACCACAACCAAGGTCGTACCGGTGGCAGCAGTCATCGGAGCAATGACAACCAGCGAGGAGGAAAGTATGACAGAAGCGGTAACCACTCCGGTGGTAATCGTGGCCATGATAATAGAAAAAGCGAATCGGGAGGAGATTTTAAAAAGAGAAGGTATAACAATGAGAACGTGAAGATGTCAACATCAGCACCAGCATCAACTGTTCCTACTATAAATGCGGGAAAGAGGGACACATAAGTCCAAACTGCCCACAACAATTCAAAGCATGTTATAATTGTGGAAAAGAAGGACATATAGCTCGAGATTGTCCTATTGTGAAACCAAATTCAGCGGGGGTGGTGATTCCAAAGGCGGTTTCGGACAAGTCAAAGTCGGTGATTCCTGGAAGAGCATTTGTCGTGACAGCTCAAAACGCGAGGAATCCACACGAGGTGATTACGGGTAAGTTAATCATAAACTCTTGCGAAGTTTACACCTTGTTAGATACCGGTGCTACCCATTCTTTTATTTCACCTGCTTGTGCTCAACGTTTGAACTTGACTTCTGATAAATTAGACTTTGACTTATCTGTTGAAACTCCGTTAGGAGAAACCTTTGTTACATCTACAGTTTACAAATCTTGCTTGATTCAGATTGGTACCCTTACCTTACTTGTTGATCTTATATCTTTGAAAATACTTGCATTTGACGTGATTTTAGGAATTGATTGGTTAACCACTTACCATGCCAAAATTGGTTGTTTTCGTAAGGTTGTTAGTTTTCATATTCCTAATCAACCTGTTGTGCGAATCCAAATCACCAAACCACTTAAATCAGTCAATATCATTTCAAGTCATAAAGCTATTCGTTTATTGAAAAACGGATGCCAAGCTTTCTTAGCTCATGTCACTGATCTAAACCAGAATACATCAGATTTGAATGATATTTCTGTTGTTAATGAATTTCCTGATGTATTTCCCGAAGAACTTCCCGGTCTACCCCCAGAACGTGAAGTTGAATTCTTTATTGACCTTGAACCCGGTACAAAACCCATTTTTAAAACCCCATATCGAATGGCTCCTATTGAACTTCAGGAGTTAAAGGTCCAACTACAGGAGTTATTAGATATCGGTTTTATTCGTCCTAGTACGTCTCCTTGGGGTGCTCCTATTTTATTCGTAAAGAAGAAAGACGGGAGTATGCGACTTTGTATTGACTATCGGGAGTTGAACCATGTAACCATCAAAAATAGGTATCCGTTACCTCGTATTGATGACCTGTTCGACCAGTTGCAAGGAGCGCAATTCTTTTCAAATATCGATCTTCGTTCTGGATATCATCAGTTGAAGATTAAAACTGAGGATATTTCAAAGTCTGCTTTCAGAACACGGTACGGGCATTATGAGTTCTTAGTCATGTCTTTTGGATTGACTAATGCTCCTGCTGCTTTCATGGATATGATGAACCGTGTATTTAAGGAGTATTTGGATTAATTCGTTGTTGTCTTTATTGATGACATCCTCATCTATTCTAAAAGCCGTGAAGATCATGAGCACCATTTGAAGCTGGTACTTCAAAACCTTCGTGAGAACAAGCTATATGCCAAGCTGAAGAAATGCGAGTTCTGGCTTGAGGAAGTAGCATTTCTTGGGCACGTGGTATCGAAACGTGGAGTATCTGTTGACCCGGTGAAGATTGAAACAATACAAAGCTGGGAGCAACCTAAGTCGGTGACCGAAGTACGAAGCTTTTTGGGCTTAGCTGGTTATTATCGGAGGTTCGTAGAGGGATTTTCTCGAATCGCTACTCCATTAACTCAGTTGACTCGGAAAGATACAAAATTCGTTTGGAGCGAGGAATGCGAGAAGAGCTTCCAAGAGCTCAAGAGAAGACTTATCTCGGCACCTGTTCTGACAATACCATCTGGTTCGGATGGATTTGTTATCTACAGCGATGCTTCGGGCAAAGGGTTAGGATGTATTCTCATACAACATGGGAAAGTCATAGCCTATGCCTCGCGACAACTCAAAGAATATGAGAGGAATTATCCTACTCATGATCTAGAGTTGGCAGCTGTCGTTTTTGCGTTGAAGATCTGGAGACATTACTTGTACGGAGAGAAAGTGGAGATTTATACGGATCATAAGAGCCTTAAATATTTCTTCACTCAGAAGGAACTCAATATGCGGCAACGACGTTGGCTTAAGCTGTTAAAAGATTACGATCATACCATCCAATACCATCTTGGAAAAGCGAACGTGGTAGCTGACGCGTTGAGTAGAAGATCATATGTGAGAACGAGTGCGATGATGTCAAGTATACGCGTAGAACCAGCTTTGATTGATAAAGTTAAAGCTGCTCAAGCTACGGATGCGGAGCTGATAAAGATGAAGAAGAAGGTGAAAGAAGGTGCCATTCCAGAAGCAAGAATAGATGAAGAGGGAATACTTCGAGTCAACTCCAGACTTTGTGTTCCTAATGATTCTGACTTGAAGCATAGAATCATGATGGAGGCACACAACACACCATTCGCAATCCATCCTGAGAGTACCAAAATGTATCGTGATCTCCAACATACATTTTGGTGGAGCAATATGAAAAGAGAGATCGCGGAGTTTATTTCGAGATGTTTAACTTGTCAACGTGTAAAGGCGGATCATCAAGTACCGAAGGGTCCATTACAACCACTGGAGATTCAAAAATGGTAGTGGGAACACATTACGATGGATTTCGTTACGGGTCTTCCCAAGGTTTCTCAAGGCATAGATGCAATTTGGGTTATTGTTGATAGATTAACCAAGTCTGCTCATTTCTTGCCGATACGAGAGACTTATTCCCTTGAACGTCTTGCTCATATGTACGTGAATGAGATTGTGAGATTGCATGGCATGCCAGTATCCATAGTTTCGGATCGTGATCCCAGATTTACTTCACGATTTTGGATCAGTTTGCAGAAAGCTATGGGCACGGATTTACGATTCAGTTCGACTTATCATCCTCAAACAGACGGACAATCAGAAAAGACTATTCAAACTCTTGAAGATCTATTGAGACTTTGTGTTCTAGACTTCAAAGGGAGTTGGGATAAGTATTTACCATTGGTGGAATTCTCCTACAACAACAGTTATCAGGCAAGTATAGGCGTGGCTCCATTTGAGGCATTGTATGGGAGAAAGTGTCGCTCTCCAGTATGCTGGAATGAGGTGGGTGAAGCAACATTATTGAGACCGAAGTTGGTACGTATGACTACAGAAAAGATCCAAATGATCCGACAACGTATACAAATGGCACAGGATCGACAAAAGAGTTATGCGGATCTTCATCGAAAGGACGTGGAATTTAATGTTGGGGACCATGTGTTATTACGTGTTGCTCCGTGGAAAAGAGTTACGAGGTTTGGGAAGAGAGGAAAACTCAATCCACGATTCATTGGTCTATTTGAGATTCTTGACCGAGTAGAAAATATGACTTATAGACTCGCTTTACCTCCAAGCATGTCTCGTGTTCATAACGTGTTTCACATATCTGTGTTACGTAAATATGTGAAGGATTCAAACCACATTATTGAGTTAGAACCAGACGAGATAGCCGAAGATTTTACGTACGAGGAGGTACCTGTCAAGATCTTGGATAGGAAGGAGCATGTCCTACGCTCGAAAATTATACCTCAAGTTAAAGTTTTGTGGAGAAACCATGCAATTGAGGAAATGACCTGGGAGTTGGAATCGGAAATGAAAGCGAGATATCCTCACCTTTTCGACATACTAGGTACGTACGTCAATTTTGAGGACGAAATTTCATAAGGAGGGGAGGTTGTAAGACCCCAACTTTTCTGAATAAAGATTTAATTTTCTTTATATATTATTTCGAAATAGTAAGGTGTTGTTTTGATAATATGAAAGTTATGGGTGAAATGTGCAAATATTTTTAAAATGAGCAAGTGGGTATAAAATATTCTTGTTGTCGGGGAATATTCGTTTGGTCGTGGAATATTCTTGTTGTCGGATAATATTTGTACGACGGCGCAGCTATTTGTGGGCCCCACAACGGAATAACTGTGGGATATAGAAAGCGACAGAAATAACCTTTTTATAAAATAACGGCGTAGTTGTTACCGTTAGTACTGTTGAAATACCCGGTGGTTAAAATACAGTGATACGCGGTGTTGCACAGTAGCACACGGTATTGCACAGTATTTCGAATTATTGAGTCTTACGTGAGAAGGAACTTACTCAATTATTGTTACAGTAATTACTGTTCAATATTTTATATTACTGACTCAATAATTGCTACGTTGATATTTTATATTATTGACTCAATAATTGTACATTGATATTTTATTGACTCAATAATTGCTACGTTGCCATTTTATATGATTGATTCAATAATGGCTACAGTTGATATTTTGGTATTATTGATTCAATAATTGTCACTACACAGTATTTCACATTATCAACTCAATAATTCATATTATTTGAATAATATTATTAGATAGTATTATTGACAATGTCTAAGAAAGTTCTGTCTAGGAGGGGTTATTTAATTGCGCGCTAGTAAGAAAAAGTCCTTATCGGAAGGCTCCCTCTTTTCTGGGAACGACCTGGTTGTCAATATTGTAGTTCTGTAATATTATTTGTGAATAATTAATTATTGATTTATATGATAAGAAAATATTTATTTTGTGGATATAAAAGAAGGAATTAGCGCTAATGAGTTTTTATCAGTATTTTGGTATAGAAAATCATCTGTTTATGAATTTCGGACATTTTTGGTTGGGAATTTGGAAAAACTTCCTTCTACAAAGTTGTAGAGAATTAAATTTCCTATGGAAGAACATAGAATTTGTATTTTTCTGACAAAGGGGCTATTTATTATGAATTATTAAAGTTTCGGAAAATAATTTTTTTTTTTATGGGTGGGCCCCACTTTTGTTGAAAATTCAGAATTTTGGAAAGCCGCCAGGCGGCGGATTTTTTTTTTAAAAATAATATATTTTATTATTTTAGTCTCCTTTGGCATCCTAAGCTTTTCCTATAAATAGGGTGCTTAGGTTAGAATTGAAAATCACACCAGAATCAGAAGTTTTCTCTCTCTAGAACATCGAGCGTATTTTTGTGAGTATTTCAATACTTTGAGTATTAGTATTCAGTGCAAGTTTTTTTTGATATTATATCCGATATTCCAGTCAGAAGTACTATCATTTTGAGGTAAGAGATGTTATTTCTTTCGTAAATGATGTTATTCTTTTCAATATCATTATACCAAAATATTGATATAGATTTTATATTGAAATTCTTACTTTTTTCGTCAGGGTTACTATTCACGTATACGGCACTATTCACGTATACGGCACTATTCACGAAAAAAATTAAATTTTCTTCTATTTGTCCAAATTGTCTGTTATAGTTACTATCTTTGATTGGATCTAAGTTTTGAGCTTTATTCTTGAATTTTACTCCACAAAGTGTTATTATGGAGTATTCTTGAACTTGGATAAATTAGATTGCAAATCCTTAATCTTATCCGTTATTTCACTGGATTTGTTATTTATATGATTTTTCATCATCCTCAGTCCTAAGTGGTGATATAATTGAATATCTTTGGCCTGTAGAGCAAAGATGAATGATTACCTGATGAATATCTTTGGCCGTAGTGCAAAGATGACATGTGTTGAGATGAACATGACCACTGATGATACAAATGAATATCTTTGGCCTGTAGTGCAAAGATGAATATTTGATTCGAGATGTATATTGATTGATGTTACAGGGATAAAATATTGATGATGGACTTTTAAATCATAGGAGATAGTAGACTTCATTATCTGCTTAACTCTTCTAATGAATTGTTATTTCCGCTGCGAATATTGATCTAAAATTGGTTGTCCATTATATTTTATCTGATTTGTTGAAGACTAACGATAATTTATTTTCCATTATCTTAATCATAATATTCTTACTGGGCTAGTTGAGCTCACCCTTTTCATCTGTTGTCCTCTTCAGGAAATGAGAATGTTGCGGGAACTAGTCGGGGGACAGAGTGATGGTCCGAGTTAGAGCAGTAGTAGTCCTCACTATTTCTGATAAATAGTGTGATAATAATTGTAATGAGGACTTAGTTTGAATATTAATATTTTCTACATATTTGTATTGACACTCACAGTTGTGTGGTCGTATTTTGCACGACCGTATGTTATAAAGTTTGTATTTGAATTCTGTACCATGTATTTGGCGACTCAGAATGGGTTGGGTTGACTAGACCTATTCTGGGGGGCGTCACAGGTCCAGTCAACCCAACCAATTCTGAGTCACCAAATACATGGTACAGAATTCAAATACAAACTTTTATATCACACGGTCGTGCAAAAATACGACCACACAACTGTGAGTGTCAATACAAATATGTAAAAAATATTAATATTCAAACTAAGTCCTCATTACAATTATTATCACACTATTTATTAAAAATAGTGAGGACTACTACTGCTCTAACTCGGACCATCACTCTGTCCCCCGACTAGTTCCCTCAATATTCTCATTTCCTAAAGAGGACAACAGATGAAAAGGATGAGCTCAACTAGCCCAGTAAATAATATTACGACTAAGATAATGAAAAATAAATTATCGTTAGCCTTCAATAAATCAGATAAAATATAATGGACAACTAATTTTAGATCAATATTCGCAGCGAAAATAACAATTTATTAGAAGAGTTAAGTAGAGAATGAAGTCTACTATCTTCTATGATTTAAAAGTCCATCATCAATATTTTATCCCTGTAACATCAATCAATATACATCTCGAATCAAATATTCATCTTTGCACTACAGGCCAAAGATATTCATTTGTATCACCAGTGGTCATGTTCATCTCAACACCTGTCATCTTTGCACTACGGTCAAAGATATTCATCAGGTAATCATTCATCTTTGCTCTACAGGCCAAAGATATTCAGTTATATCACCATTTAGGACTGAGAATAATAACGAATCTAGTGAGATAAAGAACAAAGATTAAGGATTCGCATTTTAGTTTATCCAAGTTCAAAAATATTCCATAATAATACTTTGTAGAGCAAAATTCAAGAATAAAGCTCAAAACTTGGATACAATCAAAGATAAAAACCTTAACAAGCAACTTGGACATATAGAAGAAAATTTAATTTTTTCGTGAATAGTGCCGTATACGTGAATAGTAATCTCGACGGAAAAAGTAAGAATTTCATATTAAAATTCATGACAATATTTTGGTATAATGATATTAAAAGAATAACATCATTTACGAAAGAAAATAACATCTCTTACCTCAAAAGAATAGTACTTCTGACTGGAATATCGGATATAATACCGAAGGAAACTTGCACTGAATAGTAACACTCAAAGTATCTAAATACTCACAAAAATACGCTCGATATTATAGAGAGAGAAAACTTCTGATTTTGGTGTGATTTTCAATTCTAACCTAAGCACCCTATTTATAGAAAAAACTTAGGATGCTAAAGTAAACTTTTGAATAAAATAATATTTTATTTTTTAAAAATTCTAGCCGCCTCCCCCCAACAAAGCCATCAGCCACCAACCAAAAGTGGGGCCCGCCTCCTATTAAAAAAATATTTATTTTTTGAAACTTCAATAATTCATAATAAATAGCCCTTTTGTCAGAAAAATACAAATTCTATGTTTTTTTATAGAAAATTTAATTATCTACAACTTTGTAGAAGGAAGTTTTTTCAAATTCAAACATAAATTATCCGAAATCCACAAACGGATAATTTTCCACACCAAAATACTGATAAAAACACATCAGCACTAACTCCTTCTTTTATATCCACAAAATAAATATTTTTTTATCATATAAATTAATAATTAATTATTCACAAATAATATTATAGAACTACAATATTGACAACTAGGTCGTTCCCAGGAAAGAGGGGGCCTTCCGATAAGGACTTCTCCTTACTGGCGCGCAATTAAATAACCCCTCCTAAACAGAACTTCCTTAGACATTGTCAATAATGCTATCTAATAATATTATTCAAATAATATGAATTATTGAGTTGAAAATGTGAAATACTGTGAAGTGACAATTATTGAATCAATAATACAAAATATCAACTGTAGCCATTATTGAATCAATCATATAAAATAGCAACGTAGCAATTATTGAGTCAATAAAATATCAATGTAACAATTATTGAGTCAATAATATAAAATATCAACGTAGTAATTATTGAGTCAATAATATAAAATATTGAACAGTAATTACTGTAACAATAATTGAGTAAGTGCCTTTTCACGTAAGAATCAATAATTCAAAATACTGTGCAATACCGTGTGCTACTGTGCAACACCGCGTATTACTGTATTTTAACCACCGGGTATTTCAACAGTAATAACAGTAACAACTACGCCGTTATTTTATAAAAAGGTTATTTCTGTCGCTTTCTATATCCGACAGTTATTTCGTTGTGGGGCCCACAAATAGCTGCGCCGTCGTACGAATATTCTCAGACAACAAGAATATTCCACGACCAAACGAATATTCCCCGACAACAAGAATATTTTATAACCACTTACTCATTTTGAAAAATTTACACATTTCACCCATAACTCATCACATTTATCAAAATAACACCTTACCGTTTCGAAATAATATATAAAGAAAATTAAATCTTTATTCATAAAAGTTGGGGTCTTACACGCTACTCCTTCTACCGGCTGTTACATCAATTTTTTTAGCATAGTAATTTACCAAAATATCCCTCATTATTAATATTATATGCATTATATTCTACCGGCCGCTACTCTTAGTATCGGCTGTCTCTCTCCTCTTTATATAAGTCATGCACTCTCTCTCCTCTTTATATATTATATATTATATTCTATAATTATTATAATATTCTTTTGACATTATTATATTATCATAAGAAAAATAATTTTATCAAAATATTAAGTGTCATTTAAAATATTATGATGTAATAATTTAAAAATATTAATAAATATTTTGGTATGAGAATATTTTTATTATAACAATATTAATAGTCTTTTTTTAATGTATGTAGTACGAAATTATAAATTTTAAGACATATTAAAAATTATAAAAATATTAAGATGTCTTAAAATTAATTTAATTTTTACAAAATTAAAAAAATATAATATTTAACATTATTATAAGTCTTTTTTTAATATAATATTTAAATATAAAACATATTAAAAATAATATTTAACAATATTATTGTTGAAAATAATATTTAACAATATTATTTTTGAAAATAATATTGTTAAATATTATAATATTTAACAATATTATAATTTCGTACTACATTAAGACATCTTAATATTTTTATAATTTTTAATATGTCTTAAAATTTATAATTTCGTACTACATATATTAAAAAAAGACTATTAATATTGTTATAATAAAAATATTCTCATACCAAAATATTTATTAATATTTTTAAATTATTACATCATATTATTTTAAATGACACTTAATATTTTGATAAAATTATTTTTTATGATAATATAATAATGTCAAAAGAATATTATAATAATTATATAATATAATATATAATATATAAAGAGGGAGAGAGAGTGCATGACTTATATAAAGAGGAGAGAGACTGGCGCTACTAAGAGTAGCGGCCGGTAGAATATAATGCATATAATATTAATAATGAGGGATATTTTGATAAATTCACTATGCTTAAAAAGTTGATGTAACAGCCGGTAGAAGGAGTAGCGGCTGGGCCTTTTTATTTTCAATCTCAGCACTTAATTTTATTGATCAATAGTAGAAATTATGGTTGCTGAATAGTACCCCCTAACAATCGATTGTTATAGATTAGGCTCCATATATATATATATATATATATATATATATATATGAAATCTATCATTTTACACCGTTTAATATGATATTCAAATGTTGGGGTTGAATATCAAACCAAACCATCATCTATGAGAACAATCCAACTTTTTAAACCGACTTTAAGAGTGCATTAATTAATGACACCGAGACAATCGATGAATTTTGAGTCATGCTGGGAGTCACTCCTAGAGAGAGATTATCTGTTGACAATCAGTGGACAATTAGAACAAGACTACTAGTATCACATAAAAAAGGTGGTATACACTCACATACATAAGGACACCTGTATACTCAAAGTTAAACTCTTTTATTAATCTATCTCTTTGAATTTATTAATTTATATATCCGGCATGCCCCTATACTTATAAAAATAAATTTCAACAGAAACAACTGCTTATACTGTCCCATATATAGATCCGCCCCTATAGACAATGAATGACTTCAGTCAATGTACAATGCTCGACATTAATGGGTCCCGATTTACGTAAGGGACACATGTTTTGGAGAACTTTGTAAAACAGAAGATAGTGAATAAGATAATAAGATATAACCTGCCGCAAGCCTTTAGCAACAGTGAATAATTAAATGAAGAATATATTTGTAATTTTTCGGATAGCTAAAAAGAATATGTCTGCTGTTAGGAGTAGTGAAATGGTCCAAATTCAATTCAATCCCAACTTTTAGATATCATGAAGGACGGTATAGGATATGGTTGTTGGAATAGTGTTCGTAATAACTGATTGCTACGGATGGATTCCTATATATATATATATATTACATCTACCTTTAAAACTAGCTCGTTACTGTTGGTTTAATAATACTAGTATGATGATGAAATTGCAATAATTAAATTAAAGGCATTGAGTTAATTTATTTTACAACTAATTAAAAATTTAATGTTTTTGTGAAACAAAAAATATGTCTGCCGCTAGAAGAAGTAGCCAAATGGTCCAAATTCAATTCAATCTCAACTTTTAGATATCATGAAGGACGGTATAAGATGTGGTTGTTAAGTTCGTAACAACTGATTGCTACGGATGGATTCTCATATATATATATATATATATACACACACACAAAAACAAATCAAAGAAAAAGAACTAGGGAAAAAGAGGATTTAAGAGACCCGTAAGGATCAAGATAAAGACGACTGAGCCAACTTGATATTTTGGTATTATCTTCACAAAGAAGAGCTTTCGGATTTTTCTCGTTTCCCTTCGTATCTTCAGAGAAGATTGAATTAGAGATTAAGAAAAGAAGTTTCAAACTTTCTATTAAATATCCGTTCAAACTAGTATTTGGGTGTTTTGTTTGAGCTGTACGAGATGAAAGTCTTATATACGGTTCTCGGAGGGGGAGTCCCGCCTATCTCAATAAAATCTATAATTAGTTTGCAGAACGTCTCGAGATTCAGGCAATATATATATATATATATATATAACAACTTCAATATGGTTCAATTAATTCTAAGCAGTCGTAAAAAACAGTCCAAGTATAAAGTATAAACTATTCAATTTTTAACACGTGAAGTCATACTTTATCTAGAACATTAATTAAAGATTCCTAACTGACGCACTAAATTTAGTAGTTCTCCCAAGTAATACTACTTCCATTCTAGAAAAATAATTTTACTTATAGCTCATTCTGTAATGACCTTTTAGGGACAGTAAGGGCTCAAAATCGAAAAGAAAAAATATGTTCCATAAAAAATGTTTACTTTTTTATTTATATAATAATACTAATATAAAATGATACAATATTTTAAATCAATTTTATTATTATAATTTTATTATCATACTGCACTACTAAACCAACTACTTATTTTTTTAAATATATATAAGAAAAAAAATATCTCTAATATTCACAAACAATGCAAAAGATACTATTTTTGTTGAACGGAGGAAGAACAATAATAAATAAACTAATAAGACTCAACTTTCACTATATAAACCCTAAAAATTAAACAAGCTAAAATAATGAGGAAATGAAAAATCATTACTTAAATACAAAAATTAATTAATACTATAAATAAAATTAGAATAGTTTATAGATTGTCTTCGTTCTAAGTTAGATTTGGGTGCGACGTTATCATGATAATTTGTTCTTCTATTGCTCGTGTGGAATAATTACTTAAATATGTATTTATGGTTTTCATTAATTAGCTATGTTATGATTGACCATCTTTTGATTATATGTTATTTTTCGTTAAAGGATTATCATTTTATTTTTTCTTATTGTAATTAACCTCGAGTTTGGTTCTTAATCTTGAATTCGTCCAACCCAAATAAGAGTTACTTTGAATGTAATGGCTGCTTTATTTTCAACTAGTGGCCACCGCACAACGCTAAATTATGTGGGATAAAATAAAAATTTATAAATTTTGAGGAATAAATAGAAAGATATAAAAATAATATTAAAAAGACAAATAATGTAATATAACTAAAGTTATAAGGGCAAAAGCGTAAAAAGAAAAAAAAAGTGTGATACAAAATTATCAAACTTGTGAATGAATCCTCGTCAAGACTTTATATTATAGAATAGATAAGAATTCTTCTATTAGTTTAAATTTCAATTAGTTAACTAGATCAATTAAGGAATAGGAGTACAATTAATAAATGATTCCATGCGACTCTAGTGAATTCAGTATCTTAATGTGAAGGACAATGAATTTTAGTATAGTGGTAAACACTGAAGTATTATGATTTTTGGTCTTAAAGTTTGATTTTTTTTTCTTTATTTATAAGGATGTTTGATTAATTTTTATTATTGTAATAATGATAATGTACTTATTATAAAATTATATTATATTTTTCAAACAGTGGAATTTCCAAAAAAAATATATAATAATAATAATAATAATAATAATAATAATCTTAATGTGAATGAAAAGTTGTCAACTTCATGTAGAATTCCTTGCAATAAGATTTTCCTGCGGAATATCGTTTCTGTCCAAATTGACAACTTTGAATAAATTGGTGCTTTGATCACGTACGTGTCTCTTTAATTTGAAAGACATGAACTTGTGTCAATCACCTGGAATTAAAGTTATCAATTTAGTCATTTGATTGTGATAGAGCAGACATATTTATTTTATTTTTTTATTTTTTTTAAATCAATGTAATTACGCATCTGTCGTGTAATGAGTCCTTCTAGGCGGACAGCCGAATTAGACAGTCGAATTGGACATTTAAAAAAAAAAAATTGGTTTTTTCTGTGACTCTCAAAAAAAGTATAGTATTTATTTCAATTGAAATTTTTATATAAAAAAGTATTTTAGGTGTAATTTGGATACATATACAAACACTGTGTTGTGCAAACTGTACAATACAGTGCTTGCATATTTATCCAAATTATACCTAAAATACTTCTTTTTTTTGTAAAAGTTCCAGTTAAAATAAATATTATATTTTTTTTGAGAGTCCCAGAAAAAACAAAAAAACAAAAAATATCAAATTCGGCTGTCCAATTCGACTGTTTGCCTAGACTTATTGGTCGTGTAATATTTAATTAGAATCCAAGACTTTGACATGATGATTATGCTGGGCTACGTACCATGCATGTTGGGCAGTGATGATGTCCGAGAAGTGGACGGGCGAAGGGGGAGAGAGAGACGCGTCCGGGATGGGCAGGGGGCCGGCGGCTGGTGGAGACGGAGGATGGTAAAGAAGCATTTTTCTTTCTTATTTTTATTGTCAAAACATTTTTTTCTCAAATTTTGATTCCTTAAAGTTAAATTTGATCAAGATTTTATGTCTAATAGAGTTGTTTTGTTTTGTTTTTTTAAGGTATGAGACGAACTAAAATACATCATTTTTCTTTCCCTTTTATGAGGATATTTTTTTATTATTTTTTCGGAGATTTTGTTCTTTTTTTTTCGTGTGAGATTTTACTTTCTCCGTTTGAAATTTTTTTTTGTTCGGAAACCTTTTCGGTGCATGAATTATTAAAGATAGATTATTTAAATTTTTTATGTCTATAATAGAGTTGTTTTTTTTAAGGTATGAGACGAACTAAAATACATCGATTTTCTTTCACTTTTATGAGGATATTTTATTATTATTTCTTGGGAGATTTTGCTTCTTTTTGGTCGTGTGTGAGATTTTACTTTCTCTGTTTAGGAGATTTTTTGTTCGGAGACCTTTTCGGTGCATGAATGATTGAAAATAGATTGTTTAAATTTGAATATGGCATTATCAGGGCGACTTGTTTTTTCATTGTCTGTGTTGTAGAACAGTTCAAATCTTTGTATTCTATTATTATTTTGAGGATATATTGTATTTCAGGAGTTTATATGATATTCACTAGCGTTGTTACTACGATTGACAATTTTTCCTTATTATGTGTCATTTTATTTGAAAAAATTACTATTTGAGTTATTTTATTGTAAGTGTTTCATCTTTTGTAATAGAATATTATAGTTTTAATATATTTTAGTATTTTGGATTGTTTGATACAAAAAAAGCACCAATTTCTAGAAAAAGTAGTCAATATTTACTGTATAAGTTAATAATTCTAAAATTTAAAATTTACGTAATTTTTTTAACTTTTAAAAATAATAAATTTATAGTTACTAATATTTTGTAGTTAACTTAAAATGTTTACTATTGTATCGAGTAAATTCAAATAAATTCACATTATTTTTTTAAAATAATCATAAGTTGACTTTAAATATATAAAATTGAACTCATTTTATGAAAAAAATATAATAATAATCATAGAAAAGGTTGTAACAACTGACCAATGTTGAAGTAGTGGTAAAATAATAACGTTTAGGTTAGTTTTCATTTTTTGTACACCCTTTGTTTTTCAAAAAAGAGTATCATATATGTCATTTTTTCCACAATTAGAAAGTAACATGACTGAAGAATAGACTAAAGGATGAGTAACCTAAATTGTCCACAATTAGAAAGTAACATGAGTAACCTAAATTGACAATTTTTTCCCAAAAAGAGAAAGAAATTATATTACTGAAATGTCTACTAATTCAAAGGGTGTGGACCAGGAGATGACATTGTACATAAGATAAATAACTATCCACATTTATTTAATGAACATGGCGGGAATTTTCACAATTAATGACAAATATTCATGTTAACGCCAACATTAATTAATTCCCTCGTTCAATCACCAAATAACAAGTCAAATTCTGCACAAAAATGAGCAAACACACTGAAGAGCTTGACGGTCGGGGCCATCGGGGGATAGCTCTAGTATAAGAATAAGTACAGACGGAAGAATAGGTTAATAATGGAGGCACGTTAATACTTTAGTGCTAAGCAAACACTACTACAAAACAGTAAAAAGATGACACTTAAACAACAAGGTTTTTATAAAAAGCGTTGTGGTATTTTTTTGCATGACGTTTTTTGACAAAATATTGTAGTTAGATATACAAAAACGTTGTGAATTTATAAGGGGCAATTTTTTATTTTAAAGTTATAACGTTTTCTTAAAGAAAACGTTATGTATTAAAAAAACACAAAGGCTCAAATGTTTGATTTGTATACCTGCATAAATTTACTTCAATAGGGTTCTCTCTCTCGCTCTCTAGTTCTCACTCTTCACAGCTCAAGCAAATTACTAAAATTTGGAAGAGCTTATTGGTGCTTCCAACCATTCTACTGCTAAATCTGCCTCTCACTTCGAACCCGTCGATCGGGAAAAGAGTAAATTCTAAAAATAGGCTAATCAATGTTCAACTTTCTAGACTACAACCAATTTTGTTGGGTTTTCTGAAAATAGACCAATAGCCAAATGAATTGGCGTTTGGAATCAAATTTTCAAAGTGAACGCCATTTAAAGTGGCGTTGGAATTATGAGCATTTTAATTTCTAATTTTGTTTTTTTGTTTATCCGAATTTTTTTGTAAAATATGTTTTTCAAAAAAATCTGATAAATTTTTTTTTTGTAAAAATTTAATAATTTATTTTTGCAGGAAGTATAATTGAAAATAAAAAAGTAATTTGAAGGAAAAAATTTATATTAACCAAATTGGATGGAAATTTGTTAGATAGCATAAATACCCATTTCAAATAGCGTTTGAGTGTTTTTTTTTTGTTTTTTTAGGCAAATGTGGATGTCAGGCTGGCATAGAGAGGTGGTGGAACGCCATTTCAAATGCCGTTGGAGATTTTTTTAAATTTTTTTTAAAGCAAATATGGAATGGATTTGTTGAACGAATTTTTTGGACGCCATTTCAAATGGCGCTTGTTTCAATTTTAATTTTTTTTTATAAAGCAAATTTTTATTTATAGTTTGAACGCCATTTCAAATGGCGTTGAATTTTTTTTTGTTTTTTTATAAAGTAAATGTGTCAGATTTTTTTTAATAGCAAATGTCATTTTGAACCAATTTTTTGGACGCCATTTTAAATGGCGTTTTTCCAATTAATTTTTTTTTAACAGTTTGAACGCCATTTCCTACAATCCCCAAGTGACTGTAAGTGGACTATTTTTTGAACGCCACTTGAACTATTTTATAAAGCAAATTTTAAAAGACTTGACTTAAACCACTTGAAGTCTTATACACTCCTTCATTTTCAACGCCATTGACAGAGAATGGACATAAAAAATATTGATGTTTGAAAAAAAGTTCAGACACATTAGAAAGTACAACACATTAACTATTGATAAAAATAGTACACAATTACATTCGTTCGCATATAAAATTCCATTACATATAACATTAATAACGTCGAGGTTGTGGTACTTTGAAACAATTTTTACTATGTTTTGTGTGTCCTTGTCCGCGCACACTATAATGGAAAAGTAGTCAATATTTACTGTATAAGTTAATAATATTCTAAAATTTAAAATTTAAGTAATTTTTTTAACTTTTAAAAACAATAAATTTATAATTAATAATATTTTGTAGTTAACTTAAAATGTTTACTATTGTATCGAGTAAATTCAAATAAATTAACATTTTTTTAAATAATCATAAATTGACTTTAAATATATAAAGTTGAGCTCATTTTATGAAAAAATATAATAATAATCATAGAAAAGGTTGTAACGACTGACCAATGTTGAAGTAGTGGTAAAATAATAACGTTTAGGTTAGTTTTCATTTTTTGTACACCCTTTGTTTTTCAAAAAAGAGTATCATATATGTCATTTTTTTTGGTTTTACAAAAGAATATATATTTTTTAATTGATAGTGAGATAAAAAATGACATACTATTATCAAGTTTTATATCAGACTTATACTATCATGTCAGTAATTAACTAATGATTCTCCAAATGTTCAAAAATCTCAAATCAAATTTGATTTCTATATTCAAACAAAATTATAAATTAATTTTAAAACATAAACTAGTTTTGGTATCTTTTTATAAATTTCAAATAAATTTTACTTGAAATAAGAGAAACAAACCATTCAAAATTTATGCTCAGAACACCAAAAATTATACATGGTCCATTAGTTAGATGCATGAAAATAGATTATTAATTATAACAACTAGAAATGAGGGGCTGCTAAAGGTTCATAGCCATTTTTCATTTTCCATTCCCATTATAAAATAAGGCAAAATCATTATAAGTTATCATAATAAAAGACATGAACTACTCAACCAAAATGATCCCATTTTCAATTGAAGATCAAACAACCCAAAAATAAAAACCCAATCAGACCAACAATGTAACCACAATCAACCAAATCAATAACAAAAAAATATCAAACTTGAATCAAACAATCATTCACAGTTTACACGCTGATGATAATTCAAAACTAAAAATTATACAAAAATTACTTCTAAGATTTCACCAAGTTTTAAAACTAATTAAGAAGATTTTTGTACTTGTTTTTAGAATTGGTTTATGAATTTTTTCCCCTCCAAATTTAACTCTTCCATTAATCTGCCCCCTTAAATTTATTAATTTACATATTTGACTTGCCCATATACCTATAAAAAAAATTCCAGCAGGGGCAACTGTCTTTGCTGCCCCAAGTAGATTCGTAACTCTGTGTGTGTGTTTGTGTGTGTGTGTATATATATATATATATATATATATATATATGACATGAATTCTTATTGGATTTGAATTTGGGTATTACCTAGAATCCGTTTTGGCTTAAAAAAATTATCTTTCCTAGTTATATTCAATTTAGTATTTATTATCTTATTTGATTATAGAATTTTCCTATAACCTATAAATATAGGTGCTAAGCTTTTTGGAGAAAAGACATTCAAAAGTATTCATGCATTTATTTGCTCCATGTATGAATTATATATTCTTAGTGAAAGTAATATGCCATCAAGCCAATAACATTGGCTGTGATAAGCATTTATTTTGCAATCTTGTTCATTTATTAATAAGAGAATTTATATAATACAAAAGGCATCTTTATTCATGTTAATTAGTTGAATTAATAAATGTGATAAACCCATAGTTTTAGAGCAATATTTTTAAAATCATGATGTTGATCATGCTAATGAGATCTAAATTCATGATAGCTCAAAACTTAAATGTTCCTAATCGTATAGATCACTAATGTGGGGTTACTGATTCCGGATAGATTAGTACATACTATGCTTGCTTTGTTGAAGATGATGACTGATTTCATAATCATTTGTGTGGAGACACTAAAACAAGTATGTAGGTGCTTATAATAGTTGTACAAGTGATCATTGGACTTGAGATCATCATAGTACCTTGTGTATTCTGAATTATACTATTTCATATTCCTTAATACTTAAAATTATGTTGTAGGGTATAATAAAGTATACATGCAGGTAGGTGAATAATCAAAAAAGGATCTACCACTTCCAGTAGAAGAAGAGAATGTACTATGCGATTCGATGAATGACAACTCAGAAATCTTTGGCCAAGGTGGAATGGAAATTAGAAAGGAGTTTCTAATTTACATTAATCAGAGTTGTGCATTTTGAATCAAAATGCATATGATTAAATAAATAAGACTTGTCAGTAATTCCATATCTTATGTTTAATCGGGACATTGTATGGTAAAAGGATTGAATTATACGGTAACTATTCACGGAATAGGTTCTTTGTATTTTTTGTGATAATATTTTTGATTAACATTGAATTCATATTATCCGGATAGTCATGATATATTATTTATAAGGTGTCACTCATGATGAAGAATAAATATTAATTATTTATTTATATTTGAATTAAAAGAGTTTAATTCATTATAAATAATATTAGAATAGTTCTAATTTATTTATTTTACAACTGACTTAATATTGAACCTAGAGGGTCACACCACAAAAAGGGATAAATATTATTTTAGAAGTGATTGACTTAATAATAATAAATTAAGTGTATTTAATTTATTAGTGAAATAAATTAAAAAGCTTCAGATTTATAATTAAGTATTTGAAGAAATACTAATATTATAAATTAATAAGATTAATCATCTTATTATTATTAGTATTATTATTATTATTATTATTATTATTAAATTGACTAAATATTAATAATATGGTATTCAAAAAAAATACTAATATTTATAATTGAGTATTTGGAGAAATACTAGATTATAAATAAATAAGAGTAGTCTTATTATTATTATTTTATTTAGTTCCTAATAAGATTGAGAATTAAATTAAAACCCAATTCTTTAAGGATTAAGGATTAGTGTTAGTCTTTAAATAGGAGGAGTTTTATTGTGATAAAGACTAATGCAACTTTTGCAACTTGCATCTCTCTTGCAAGCATTCTCAAATCTCTAAAGAGTTAGGATAAAGAGAATTAGGGCTAGCCACCAAATATCAAGTTGAATCTAAAATCACATATTTAATCTATTCCTCTTAGTGGATACCTCTTAGGCGTTTTATACACTTTGTGACGAATGTGTGATCCGAAGATTGGAGAGATAGTGAAGGTGCAAAGATTGGAATTTGAAGTCTTTATCAAAGGTTGACACGCTTCAAAGGTATATCTTTATCTTTTCTTAATTAATGATATTACATAAGGCCACACAATGGATTGCTGAAATTTTTAAATTGTTATTTTGCATGCTTCCACTGTTATTTCAATTAGATTGAATGTTTTGATTACGTTTTAGCAATCTTACAGTGGTATCAGAGTCACCTTATGCAAATCATTAATTGTTATTGATTCAATATGTGTGTTGATATGAGTTTAGAACTGATTTTCTGGGCAAAACACTTCACTGTCTGATTCTGCTACGCAGCGCGGCCGCGCTTGCTGCAAGAATCAGATATGGAGTAGCAGCGCGGTCGCGCTGCGTCCTAGTACAAATTGGGCGCGGCCGCGCCTGACTCCAGTTTTTTAAAGTTTTTTTTTCTTAAATTATTTTAATTAAATTAAAAGTTTTATTTTTAATTGAAATAGAATTAAAATAAAGATATATATTTATTTTAATTGGAATTGGATTCCATGTTATTAAAAATAAAAGTTTTATTTTGACTTGGAATTGGATTCCACGTTAACTTGAATAAATGAGTTTATTCAGCTATGGAATAGGATTCCATGTTATCTAAAATAAAATATTTATTTTTGATAAAGAATAGGATTCCACAAATTTTTTTTCCCAGCAATTTTAAAGTTAAAATAAAGGAGTTTGTTTTGAACTTGAAATTAGATTTCATGTTAATTAAAATAAAAGAGTTTATTTTGATTTGAAATTTGATTAAAGATAAAGGAGTTTATTTTTATTCAAAATTAGATTAAAAAAAAGAAATAATTTTATTATGATTTAGTTTTTGATTAAAATAAAGGAGTTTATTTTATTTCAAAAACTGGATTTCTAAGCAAAAGTTTATTGCCTATTAAATGATATCAACACATATACTGAATGTTTATTATATTGATGCATATGATGATATGTATGATAATATAGGGGATGATTATGAACATTTGACCAATGTGATTGGATTTAATTTTAATAGATGCTTGAATGTATGTGATTTTTATAAATGGGGTCTGTATACCTCGCCTCTCTAATATATACTTTGATGTAAATTCGATCTTTCTCCTATCTACTTCCCCTTGATTGCTGATCAAGGTTTCTGTTTTATAAATAGATTGTAATAGGATAGTATAAAATTGTTCAAGAAATTGGAGACGATGAGAAAAAGCATTGATGGCCCCTTTGTAATGAAGCCCGGGTTGAATGTAATTGTTATATTCAATGTTTTATTCTTGCACCAATGAAATATAATCAAAAAATCAATGAACCAAATTAGAATTTAGTCCATAATCATCCCAGGTAGAATATAGTATTCTACAAATGCATGCTAATTATATAGTAAATATATTATTATATATGTTAATGTATGTTTAATATGACGAGTATTTCTATATATATATATATATATATATATATATATTTGCATGCGCGTTAAACAAGATGAGACTAATTAATAACAAAATTCTTAAAAGATAATATATTAAGTTGTAATGTTCAAAGATATTTGGAATATCGAACGTTGCCTTCTATAGCATGGTAAAACAATAGAGTATTAGTATTTAATATGAGTTTGTTGTGCACACACAAGGCAAGTATTAAATATCTAAGATGTTGCTTTATTACATTGGAATTTTATATGGAATTGAACATTACCGCTTTGTTGTACATACACAAGGGCTGTAGTTTTCTCTTTGCTTATATAAGAATGTTGGGCTTGACCTAACTTAGATTATTTTAGTTCAGATGTGCGCACACTTGACCATTGTAATCTAAGAGGCAAAATTAATAAGAGTTGCATAGAGATGTAATTGACAAGATTGTCTACCTTTTGAATAAATATATAGTTTGTTGTACACCCACAAGGCTATATATTTATTGTATATTGGATCATTTCTTACTAAGCAGATTTTACAAAGTCACAAATACAAAATTTGCCAAACTATATACAAATGAGGGTTATATAGTTTGAATAAATAGTGGGAGACACCATTTTAATAAAGACCTAAATTAATCTTGTGATTAATAAAATGAATGCATGCTAATGTTGTTAAATTATAAATTCATTTACAGAATTTTACAAATGTCTAATTCACTATCACTGCGGAGCATATTAGATGCTAAAAGTTAACCGAACCTAATTTAACCAAATTGGTTAAGAAATTTGAGAATAGTTCTCATGGATGGAAAGCTATATATCTTATGTCCTTAATATGCCAGTCTCTGCAATGGTTGCAGACAATGCCTCTGAGGAAGAGTTTGTTACTTTTAGAAAGTGGCAATATAATGTACAGTTGGTTAATGCATCATGCTTTCATCCATGAGTAACGAGCTTCAGCGTCAGCATGAAACTATGGATGCTCCTACTATAATTCTGCACCTCAGGTAGTTGAATGGTGAGGAAAGTAGGACTACTAGATATAAGTTATATAAGGAGCTCTTCCGATCTAGAATGACTGATGACACTACAATACAGACATATGTCCATAAGATGATCAATCTGATTGAACAACTAGGACAACTAGGTTTTGTCATGGATGGAGAGTTGAGCCAAGATTTGATCTTGCAGTCACTCTTGGACTCCTTTTCACAATTTATTGTGAATTTTCACATGAACAAGATAGAAATCAACTTGCTTGATTTGCTTAACATGTTGAAAAATGTAGAGAGTCACTTTCCAACCAAGAAAGACCAAATCTTACTGGTAGATAACTCTTTCAAGAAGCGGAAGAGGGCAAAAGGATCTTCTGAAAAGAAGAATAATTCAAAGAAGGTATAAGAAAAGACAAACATAAAGGATAATAAGAACAAAAACTGAAACGGATAACAAAGGAGTTTGCTTCCACTACATTAAGCCTGGACACTGGAAAAGAAACTGCAAGAAGTGTCTTGCAAAGGCTAACTAGAAGAAGCTTAGTGAATCTTCGGTTACAGATATAAGTTTGTTCATGATTGAAATAAATCTTTCTGTAAGTCAAGGTTCTACTTAGGTATTGGATACCGGCATTGGTTCACATAAATACAGATTTATGTAGGGACCAAGTAGAAGTAGAAAGCTAAAAAAAGGAAACAAATCATGTGTGTGGGGAATGGAGCAATTGTTGCTACATTAATTATAGGAGCTTATATGTTTTAGCATTGCCTACATGCAAGTCTATTAAGTTAATAAGTTGTTATTATGTTCTAGTTCTTGTTATAAACATTATTTCCATTCCGTTGTTGGACAAGGAAAGTTTTGGTATTATATTTCAGAACAATGGTTGTTCTATATATAATAATAATGTTTTGTTTAGAATTGGAAGATTACTTAATGGATTTTATATACTTGACTTATATAGAAAATAATTTGCAAACTGAACAAACTAATAAAAGAAAAAGAGATGATTATTCAACAGTTGAATATTGGTATTTAATTAAATATAAGTCCGAATCATTTGAAAGGTTCAAAGAATTCAAAAGTGAAACTAGTTGGCAAAGTATTATGATTCTTTGATTGGATCAATGAAGGGAATACTTATGCAATAAGTCTCTAGATCATCTCAAATGGTTTTCTCTCATAATGGACGTTTCGTAATACACAATAATTAGTTGATGTATCTTAAAGGAAAAATTGTACCTTGTTGGACATAATGCGGTCCATAATGATTTTTTCGACATTTCAGTATCCTTCTAGGGTAATGCCCTAGAAATGGGCAACATATCTACGATATAAAGTAACCTCAAAATCTGGCCCCAAGAATCCATATGAGATGTGGACAGGGAGGATTCCTAATCTTAAGTATGTTAAGATAAAGGGTTGTCCAGCTTATGTGAAAATGTTTCAAAAGGATAAGTTTGGGACAAAATTTGACAAGTGCAGATTTGTGGGACATCCTAAAGTAAGTTTAGGGTATATGTTCTATAATCCTACTGAGCAAAAGGTGTTGGTTGCGAAACACGCTGCCTTCTAAGATAAAAGTTTTTATCATTGAAGGTGTTGGTGAGAGGATAATAGATCTTGAAGGAGTTCAAGAACCACAAAACATTTTAAGTCAAAAAGAGGAACATGTAGATAGACATATTGTACCACAATCGAATCGTAAATCTGGAAAGTATAAAAGATACATGGGAGGTATGGATTCATCATGGATGATGATGATGATGATGATGATGATGATGAGGTACACATCATATAGAGGATGATGATTCAGTTACATACGATGAGGCTATGAGTACTAAACACTCAGAGAAATGATAGCTGACCATGAAATCCAAAATTGACTCTATATATAAAAAACTAAGTGTGGACTTTGGTTAACCCTCCGGTAGGAATAAAACCTAAAGGGTGTATATGGGTTTTTAAGAGAAAGACTGGAGCAAATGGTAAGGTGGAGACCTATAAGGTCAGACTGGTTACAAAAAGGTTTCAAACAATGCCAAGGAGTTGACTATGATATAACTTTCTTACCGATAATAATGCTCAAGTCCATTCGAATTTTACTTGTAATTGCACCTTATTATTACTAAATCTGGCAAATGGACGTGGAGACGCCCTTCCTCAATGGAGATTAGAGGATAATGTGTGTATGATACAGCCAGATAGATTTGTTTCAATGGTTGGAGAAAATCATTTATATGAGCTACAAAAATCTATTTATATATTGAACCAAGCTTCTCGCAACTGGAACATTCATTTTGATGAGACAATCAAAGAGTTTGATTTTATCAAAATGAAGATGATCACCTTGTGTGTACAAGAAGGTTAGTAGGAGCGCTGTAACATTCCTAGTATTATCTATAATATAAAACAGAGCGGCTTCAACATCCAACATCCTCAATTAAAACTTCATCATCCAACGGTTAGTAATATCTATCTAACAAAACACAAGTGTTTTTGAAAAAATTAGTTTCTCGCTCAGCCTATTAAAAGATCCGGACCGTCCAAAGTTAGGATAAATCTAACCCTTCAAAGATCGATCCTTTTAATTTGAGAAACGGGTGAGCAAAGTCGATGAAAATTATAATCGATCGAATGGAATTCGTCTGATCTCTTCCTCTTCCGTTTCCCTTCTCTCTTCAGTTCTTTATCTTCTTCGTCGTTTACAAGCCCAAGTCTTTTCTCGCAACAACCTTTTTTCCCTGTACTCGGGTTGGATTTGTAGCCCTTTACAGAATATAGAAACCAATCGGCAATATATCTTCGTCAACATCAAAGGCCCTAATTCGATCAATCATGAAGCCCTAGATTGATCATCCTCGAAACTTCTATCCATCGATCTAATGAGGAGTGTTATTTAATCGTATGTAAGCTTTGTTCCCCCAAATTATTTGTTATTATATTTACTTATAGTAGTATTTATTATACAACTAGGATTTCGTTGATTCCAGTTGCGTGTAATTTGTTATGGACGGGAACAAAGATGAGGCTTTATGGTAACCTTCACCGCCGCTCTTTATTCACAGCAGTTTTGTCCCTTCGGTTCGTCTCTCTCATCTTCTTTTTCGTGTCTCTGTCATCTCCATCTCCATCGCCCTTGGCAATTAATTCTTAAAGGTACAATATACACTCTTCTCTTAGCTTTATTCGCATTGTGGTTACAATTTCATCTTGGTGTAATCCTTTTAAGGTAGATTTAATTCTGAAAGATGTATCAATTTATGTTTTTAGGTTAAGATCGCGTTGTAGTTACAATTTCATCTTGGTGCAATCCTTTTAAGGTAGATCTAATTCTGAAAGATGTATCAATTTGTGTTTTTAGGTTAAGATTCGACATAAATCCACGAGAATGAACGATTAATTTTGCAAGCTTCATATGTTCAAACTTCATCAGCGCCTCTACCATGTCCCTAATTGTGAGGCCCCCAAAATAGGTTCAATACTCAACCCATTCTGAGTCTCCAAATACATGGTACAGAATCCAAATACAATCTTTTATATCAAGCGGTCGTGCAAAATACGACCACACAACTGTGAGTGTCAATACAGACATGTAGAAAATATAAACATTCAAACTAAGTCCTCATTACATTTATTATCACACTATTGTAAAAAAAATAGTGAGGACTTCTACAGCTCTAACTCGGACCATCACTCCATTCCCTGACTAATACCCACGATATTCTCATTTCCTAAAGAGAACAATGGAAGAAAAGGGTGAGCTCAACTAGCCCAGTAAAGAATATTATGACTAAGATAATGAAAAATAAATTATCATTAGCCTTTAATAAATCAGATAAAATATTATGGACAACACGTTTTAGATCAATATTCCAGCGAAAATAACAATTCATTAGAAGAGTTAAGTAGAGAATGATGTCTACTATCTTATTTGATTTAAAAGTCCATCATTAATATTTTATCCCTGTAACATCAATCAATATACATCTCGAATTAAATATTCATCTTTTGCACTACGGACCAAAAATATTCATTTATATCACCAGTTGGTCATGTTCATCTCAACACCTGTCCATCTTTGCACTACGAGCCAAAAATATTCATCAGAAAATCATTCATCTTTGCACTACAGGCCAAAGATATTCATCAAGCAATCATTCATCTTTGCACTACAGGCCAAAGATATTCAGTTATATCACCATTTAGGACTGAGAATGATGAAAAGCAATACGAATAACGAATTCAGTGAGATAAAGGACAAATATTGGAGATTTATCCAGAGTTCAAGAATGAAGATCAAAACCTGGATCCAATCAAAAATGATTTGGAAAAAAAATATTTTTCTTTACTGTGAATAGTAACTCGTGAATAGTAACTCGACATGAAAAGATAAAAATTTCACAAGAAAGTTCAGACAAATATTCTAGTGAAATGATATTAGATAAAACTCAAGAAATTTCTGATCATTTCAGGAATTATAGAAACAATACTTACCGTAGTAAGTTTAGAGTTAGGAATCTGAAATGAAACAATATACGAAACTTCAATTGGATTTTCACCCGTCAGGCAGTAGACAGATTATTTCCATAATTTAATAACAACTGAATACGAAAGGTTATTCACCAGGCATGCGGTAGTCCGCGTAGACAGGTTATTCCCACAGAATAATAAAGAATAGAATAACAACAGGATTTCACCATGCATGCAGTAGTCCGCGTAAACAGGTTATTCCAACAGAATAATAAATAATGGAATAACAACCCTTACGAGTATTGAAAGAAAATAACTCTCTTCATGAATACGAAAGAAATAATACCCCTTACCTTAAAAATTTGGAGACTGCACTAGTGTAACAGCAGAATACTCTTCTTCTTTCCCTCTTATTCTCTCTATACTTTCTCTCTCTATAGCTTTAGTGAATTGGTGAGAAATAATAAAGAAATGAGCTTCTATTTATAGGCTCGGCAAAGTAAGGGTAAAATAGTTTTTTCGCCATAATTTGTGACATCATCACTTACATCATCGATCCTATGACATCATTGTTTACCTCATCGCTCCGATGACATCCTTGCTTACCTCATCGCTCCGATGACATCATTGTTTGCATCATAAGAGTTCAAATTCAATTTGCATTCTTCCACCTCGTTTAACTTTTATACCATGAATTTACTATAATAATGTTACCATTCTAATTATAAAAATCATACTATTATATAATCACATCATACTACTATAATGTAATATTATAATAACATATTTGAATGAATTATTTTATCAGAAAAGATAAAATACCAACTTTCAACCAATATCACATGCTAAAAATTCCTCCATTAAAAATTCACATTGAATAAATATTTCCTTATCATATATATCAAAAATTAATTATTCATAAATAATATTACAAAACTACAATATTGACAACCAGGTCGTTCCTAGGAAAGAGGGGGCCTTCCGATAAGAATTTTTCCTTACTGGCGCACAATTAATCAACCCCTTTCTTAGACAGAACTTCCTGAGACATTGCCAATAATGCTATCTAATAATATTATTCAAATAATATGAATTATTGATTTGATAATTTGAAATACTGTGCAATGACAATTATTGAATCACTAATATAAAATAGCAAAGTAGCACTTATTGATATAAAATATCAATGTAGCAAATATTGAACCAATAAAATATTGTGCAATTACTGAATCAATAATATAAAATATTGAACAGTAATTACTGTAACAATAATTGAGTAAGTGCATTCCTACGTAAGAATCAATAATTCGAAATACTGTGCAATACCGTGTGCTACTGTGCAACACCGCGTATTACTATATTTTAACCACCATGTATTTCAACAGTACTAACAGTATCAACTACACCGTTATTTTATAAAAAGGTTATTTCTGTCGCTTTCTATATTCGACATTCATTCCGTTGTGGGGTTCATCAATGACTGCGCCGTCGTACGAATATTCTCCGATAAAAAGAATATTCCTCGACCAAACGAATATTCTCCGACACAACGAATATTTTATAACCACTTGCTTACTTTGTGAATTTTGCACATCTCACCCATAACTTATCACATTTATCAAATCAACACCTTACTATTTCAAAATAATATATAAAGAAAATTAAATCTTATTCGTAAAATTTGGGGTCTTACAACCTCCCCTCCTTATGAAATTTCGTCCTTGAAATTGACGTACGTACCTGGTATATCGAAAATGTGAGGATACCTTGCTTTCATTTCCGACTCCAACTCCCAGGTCATTTTCTCAATTTCATGGTTTCTCCATAAAACTTTGACTTGAGGTATAACCTTTGAGCGTAGAACATGTTCCTTCTATCCAAGATCTTGACAGGTACCTCCTCGTATGTTAAATCTTCGACTATCTCGTCTAGTTCTAACTCAATAATGTGGTTTGGGTCTTTCACATATTTACGTAGCATGGATATGTGAAAAACGTTATGAACACGAGACATGCTAGGTGGTAAAGCGAGTCTATAGGCCACATTTCCTACTCGGTCAAGAATCTCAAATGGACCAATAAATCGTGGATTGAGCTTTCATCTCTTCCCGAATCTTGTAACTCCTTTCCACGAAGCAACATGTAACAATACATGATCCCCAACTTTGAATTCCACGTCCTTTCGATGAAGATCCGCATAACTCTTTTGTCGATCCTTTGCCGTTTGTATACGTTGTCGGATTATTTGAATCTTTTTCGTAGTCATACGTACTAACTTCGGTTCCAACAATGTTGCTTCACCCACCTCATCCCAGCATACTGGAGAATGACATTTTCATCCATACAACGCCTCGAATGGAGCCATGCCTATACTTGCCTGATAACTGTTGTTGTAGGAGAATTCCACCAATGGTAGTTACTTATCCCAACTCCCTTTGAAGTCTAGAACACAGAGTCTCAATAGATCTTCAAGAGTTTGGATAGTGCTTTCCGATTGTCCGTCCGTTTGTGGATGATATGCCGAACTAAATCGTAAATTCGTGCCCATAGCTTTCTGCAAGCTGACCCAAAATCGAAAAGTAAATCTGGGGTCACGATCCGAAACTATGGATACTGGCATGCCATGAAATCTCACAATCTCATTTACATACATACGAGCAAGACGTTCAAGGGAATAGGTCTCTCGTATAGGCAAGAAATGAGCAGACTTAGTTAATCTATCGACAATAACCTAAATCGCATCTATGCCTTAAGAAACCTTGCGAAGAGCCATAATAAAATTCATGGTAATGTGTTCCCACTTCCACTTTGGAATCTCAAGTGGTTGTAATGGACCCTTTGGCACTTGATGCTCTGCCTTGACACGTTGACACGTTAAACACCTCGAGATAAACTTCGCGATCTCTCTCTTCATATTGCTCCACCAAAATGTATGTCGAAGATCACGATACATTTTGTGTAAGACCCCAACTTTTATGAATAAAGATTTGATTTTCTTTATATATTATTTCGAAACAGTATGGTGTTGTTTTGATAAATATGAAAAGTTATGGGTGAAATGTGCAAATATTTTAAAATAAGCAAGTGGTTATAAAATATTCTTGTTGTCAGGGACTATTCGTTTGGTCGTGGAATATTCTTGTTATCGAGGAATATTCGTACGACGGCGCAGCTATTTGTGGGCCCCACAACGGAATAACTGTCGGATATAGAAAGCGACAGAAATAACCTTTTTATAAAATAACGGCGTAGTTGTTACTGTTAGTACTGTTGAAATACCCAGTGGTTAAAGTACAGTAATACGCGGTGTTGCACAGTAGTACACGGTATTGCACAGTAATTCTAATTATTGATTCTTACGAAAGAAGGCACTTACTCAATTATTGTTACAGTAATTACTGTTTAATATTTTATATTATTGATTCAATAATTGCAGGATATTTTATCGGTTCAATAATTGCTACGTTGCTATGATTGATTCAATAATTGTCATTGCACAGTATTTCACATTATCAACTCAATAATTCATATTATTTGAATAATATTATTAGATAGCATTATTGACAATGTCTAAGGAAGTTCTGTCTAGGAGGGGTTATTTAATTGCGCGCCAGTAAGAAAAAGTCCTTATCGGAAGGCCCCCTCTTTCCTGGGAACGACCTGGTTGTCAATATTGTAGTTCTGCAATATTATTTGTGAATAATTAATTATTGATTTATATGATAAGGAAATATTTATTTTGTGGATAAAAGAAGGAATTAGCGCAGATGTGTTTTTATCAGTATTTTGGTGTGAAAAATCATCCGTTTATGGATTTCAGATTATTTATGTTTGGAATTTGGAAAAACTTCCTTCTACAAAGTTGTAGAGAATTAAATTTCCTATAAAAAGATATAGAATTTATATTTTTCTGACAAAGGGGCTATTTATTATGAATTATTGAAGTTTCGGAAAATAAATATATTTTTTTTATGGGTGGGCCCCACTTTTGATGGTTGTTGAAAAAAAATCTGGTTTTTTAGCAGCCAGGCGCGGAATTTTAAAAAAAATATTATTTTATTCAAAAGTCTACCTTGGCATCCTAAGCTTTTCCTATAAATAGGGTGCTTAGGTTAGAATTGAAAATCACACCAGAATTAGAAGTTTTCTCTCTCTATAATTTTGAGTATATTTTTGTGAGTATTTAGATACTTTGAGTATTACTATTTAGTGCAAGTTTCCTTCAGCCTTATATCCGATATTCCAGTCAGAAGTACTATTCTGTTGAGGTAAGGGATGTTATTTTCTTTCGTAAATGATGTTATTCTTTTCAATATCATTATACCAAAATATTGTCATGGATTTTATTATGAAATTCTTACTTTTTCCGTCGGAGTTACTATTCACGTATACGACACTATTCACATATACGGCATTATTCACGGAAAAACTAAATTTTTTTCTATTTGTCCAAATTATCTGTTATGGTTACTATCTTTGATTGGATCTAAGTTTTGAGCTTTATTCTTGAATTTTGCTCCCCAAAGTATTATTATGGGATATTCTTGAACTTGAATAAACTAAAATACGAATCCTTAATCTTATTCTTTATTTCACTGGATTCGTTATTTATATTATTTTTCATCGTCCTCAGTCCTAAGTGGTGATATAACTGAATATCTTTGGCCTGTAGAGCAAAGATGAATGATTACCTGATGAATATCTTTGGCCGTAGTGCAAAGATGATAGGTGTTGAGATGAACATGACCACTGATGATACAAATGAATATCTTTGGCCTGTAGTGCAAAGATGAATATTTGATTTGAGATGCATATTGATTGATGTTACAGGGATAAAATATGATGATGAACGGTTATTTCCGCTGCGAATATTGATCTAAAACTTGTTGTCAATAATATTTTATCTGATTTATTGAAGGCTAACGATAATTTATTTTCCATTATCTTAGTCGTAATATTCTTTACTGGGCTAGTTAAGCTTACCCTTTTCATCTGCTGTCCTCTTCAGGAAATGAGAATGTTGCGGGAACTAGTCGGGGGGCAGAGTGATGGTCAGTAGTAGTCCTCACTATTTCTGATAAATAGTGTGATAATAATTGTAATGAGGACTTAGTTTGAAAATTAATATTTTCTACATATTTGTATTGACACTCACAGTTGTGTGGTCGTATTTTGCACGACCGTGTGATATAAAAGTTTGTATTTAAATTCTGTACCATGTATTGGCGACTCAAAATGGGTTGGGTTGACTGGACCTATTCTAGGGGCGTCACATTTTGGTACTCCCAGGATGGATTGCAAATGGTGTGTTGTGTGCCTCCATCATAATTTTATACTTCAAATCAGAATCGTTAGGAACACAAAGTCTGGAGTTGACTCGAAGTATTCCTTTTTCATCGATTCTTGCTTCTGGAATAGTACCTTATTGCACCTTCTTCCTCATATTCATCTGCTCCGGGTCTGTAGCTTGAGCAGCTTTAACTTTATCAATCAAAGCTGGTTCTACGCGTATACTTGACATCATCGAATGGGTCCCCGGAGTCTTGAACTCTATCTCCATCTTTTGTAAATCATACAAAATAGGCCTTGGAAGCTTCGCATTCGTTCCCACATATGATCTTCTACTCAACGCGTCAGCTACCACGTTCTCTTTTCTAGGATGGTATGATCGTAATCTTTCAACAGCTCAAGCCAACGTCGTTACCGCATGTTGAGTTCCTTCTGGGTAAAGAAATATTTAAGGCTCTTATGATCCGTATAGATCTCTACTTTCTCCCCATACAGGTAGTGTCTCCAGATCTTCAACGCGAAAACGATAGCTACCAACTCTAGATCATGAGTAGGATAATTCCTCTCATATTCTTTGAGTTGTCGCGAGGCATAGGCTATGACTTTCCCATGTTGCATGAGATCACATCCTAACCCTTTGCCCGAAGCATCGCTGTAAATGACAAATCCATCCGAACCAGATGGTATCGTCAGAATAAGTGCCGAAATGGGTCTCCTCTTGAGCTCTTGAAAGCTATTCTCGCATTCCTCGTTCCATACAAATTTTGTATCTTTCCGAGTCAGCTGAGTAAATGTAGTAGCGATTCGAGAAAATCCTTCCACGAATCTCCGATAATAACCAGCTAAGCCCAGAAAGCTACGTACTTCGGTCACCGACTTCGGTTGCTCCCAACTTTGTATTGCTTCAATCTTCGTTGGGTCAACAGATACTCCACGTTTTGATACCAAGTGCCCAAGGAATGCTACCTCCTCAAGCCAGAACTCGCATTTCTTTAGCTTGGCCTATAACTTGTTTTCACGAAGCCTTTGAAGTACCAGCTTCAAGTGGTGTTCATGATTTTCACGGCTTTTGGAATAGATGAAGATGTCATCAATAAAGACAACCACGAACTGATCCAAATATTCCTTGAATACATGGTTCATCATATCCATAAAAGCAGCTAGAGCATTAGTTAATCCAAAAGACATGACTAAGAATTCATAATGCCCGTATCGAGTTCTGAAAGCAGTCTTCAGAATATCCTCAGTTTTAATCTTCAGCTGATAATATCCAGAACGAAGATCGATCTTTGAAAAGAATTGTGCACCTTGCAACTGGTCAAACAGGTCGTCAATACGAGGTAACGGCTATCTATTCTTAATGGTGACATGGTTCAACTCCCGATAGTCAATACAAAGTCGCATACTTTCGTCTTTCTTCTTTACGAATAAAACAAGAGCACCCCAAGGAGATGTACTAGGACGTATAAAATCGATGTCTAACAACTCCTGTAGTTGGACCTTTAACTCCTGAAGTTCAATAGGAGCCATTCGATATTAGGTTTTAGAAATGGGTTTTGTACCGGGTTCAAGGTCAATAAAGAATTCCACTTCACGTTCCGGGGGTAGACTGGAAAGTTCTTTGGGAAATACATCAGGAAACTCATTAACAACAGAAATATCATTCAAACCTGACGTATTCTGGTTTAGATCAGTAACATGGGCTAAGAAAGCTTGACATCCGTTTTTTAATAAACGAATAGCTTTATGACTTGAAATAACATTGATTGATTTTAGTGGTTTGGTTGTTTGAATTCGCACAATAGGTTGGTTAGGAATATGAAAACTAACAACCTTACGAAAATAATCAATTTTGGCATGATAAGTGGTCAACCAGGCAATTCCTAAAATCACATCAAATGCAAGTATTTTCAAAGATATAAGATCAACAGGTAGGGTGAGGGTACCAATTTGAATCGAGCAAGATTTGTAAACTGTAGATGTAACGAAGGTTTCTCCCAGTGGAGTTTCAACAGATAAGTCAAAGTCTAATTTCTCAGGTGTTAAGTTCAAACGTTGAGCACAAGCATGTGAAATAAATGAATGGGTAGCACGGGTATCTAATAAAGTGTAAACTTCGCAAGAGTTTATTATCAGCTTACCCGTAATAACCTCGTTCGGGTTCCTTGTTTGTTGGGCAGTCACGACAAAAGCTCTTTCAGGAACCACTAACTTTGACTTGTCAGGGATAGCCTTTGGAGTCACCATCCCTGCTGGACTTGGTTTCGCTACAGGACACACTCGAGCTATGTGCCCTTCCTTTCCACAGTTATAACACACCTTCGATTGTTGTGTGCAGTTAGGGCTGATGTGTCCCTCTTGCCCGCATTTATAGCATACGACCGGCGATCGTTCTCCTCCCCTAGAAACAGTTGATGTTGGTGCTGCTGTCGATGCTTTCACGTTCTCATTATTGTACCTTCTCATCTTGAAATCTCCCCCCGACTCACTTCTTCTATTATAATGGCCACGATTACCACCGGAGTGTTTACCACTTCTATCATGATACTTTCCTCCCTGCTGGTTGTCATTGTTCCGATGACTGCTGCCACCGGTACGACCTTGGTTGTTGTCCCTTGGTTGAACATAATCATTATCTCATTCTAATAACTGGGCCCTGTTCACTACATCCGAATATAGAGAAAATTTGTGAGAAATGAGGTATTGGAAAATTTTCGGTTTCAAACTTCTCAGAAACATCCACGTCATACGTTCCTCATTCTCCACCAAATGAGGTGCAAACCGGGATAACTCCGCGAACTTCACCTCGTACTGGGACACAGTCATGTTATTCTGTTCCAGTCTGATAAACTCTACCTCTTTCATGTGACGAATACTTTCTGGAAAGTACTTGTCATTGAATAGTTTCTGAAACGCCCCCTAAGACATCTCGAGTGCGGAAGGCTGGGTACGCTTCACAGATTTCCACCAGTAATCTGCCTCTCCACGGAACATAAACGTGGCGAATGGAACCTTCTGTTCCTCCGTGCATCCCAAGACATCAAATATCTTGGTAATTTACTTAATCCAATTTTTTGTCTTTATTGGATCTGGCTTTCCCTGAAACTCTGGTGGGTCCAACTCTTTAAACTGCTTAGTAGTGACAAGCTGCGAGTTGTTATTTCCACCTGTATTATGAACACGAGTCTCTCTCGTCTGGTTTTGCATGAACTACAAAAAGTTTCTGAACATCCCGTCATTTATCATTTCTTCGGTAGAGTTGTTTACAGGAGGAATATAGCCTTCCTGTTGCACGTTCTCCTGGTTGGTGATTAAAAGTGTCTCAACGGTCTCATTCACTCCATTGTTTAGATTTTCAGCTGCCATTCTCAAATACTGCCGCAAAACAAGGGTTAATCAAACAAATTAACATATCACATATTAACCCTATGTTCCAACTGACCAATTAAATAACAATTAAGCTTAGGTAGGACACACTAGCGAAGGTTTTACTCGTCTCTCCCCTCCTAGTTCTATTCCCAGATCTCCGCCAAAGATCATATCCCTAAGCTCTGATACCAACTGTGATGCCCCCAAAATAGGTTCAATAATAAACCCATTCTGAGTCTCCAAATACATGGTACAGAATTCAAATACAATCTTTCATATCAAGCGGTCGTGCAAAATATGACCACACAACTGTGAGTGTCAATACAAACATGTAAAAAATATAAACATTCAAACTAAGTCCTCATTACATTTATTATCACACTATTGTAAAAAAAATAGTGAGGACTTCCACAGCTCTAACTCGGACCATCACTCCATTCCCCGACTAGTACCCGCGATATTCTCATTTCCTGAAGAGAACAATGGAAGAAAAGGGTGAGCTCAACTAGCCCAGTAAAGAATATTATGACTAAGATAATGAAAAATAAATTATCGTTAGCCTTCAATAAATCAGATAAAATATTATGGATAACACGTTTTAGATCAATATTCGCAGCGAAAATAACAATTCATTAGAAGAGTTAAGTAGAGAATGATGTCTACTATCTTCTTTGATTTAAAAGTCCATCATTAATATTTTATCCCTGTAACATCAATCAATATACATCTCGAATCAAATATTCATCTTTTGCACTACGGACCAAAAATATTCATTTATATCACCAGTTGGTCATGTTCATCTCAACACCTGTCCATCTTTGTACTACGGGCCAAAAATATTCATCAGGTAATCATTCATCTTTGCACTACAGGCCAAAGATATTCATCAAACAATCATTCATCTTTGCACTACAGGCCAAAGATATTCAGTTATATCACCATTTAGGACTGAGGATGATGAAAAATCATACGAATAACGAATTCAGTGAGATAAAGGACAAATATTAAAAAATTTATCCAGAGTTCAAGAATGAAGATCAAAACCTAGATCCAATCAAGGATGATTTGGGAATTTTTTTTTTTTACCGTGAATAGTAACTCGTAAATAGTAACTCGACATGAAAAGATAAAAATTTCACAAGAAAGTTCAGACAAATATTCCAGTGAAATGATATTAGATAAAACTCAAGAAATTTTTTATCATTTCAGGAATTATAGAAGCAATACTTACCGTAGTAAGTTTAGAGTTAGGAATCTGAAATGAAACAATATACGAAATTGCAATTGGATTTTCACCCGTCAGGTGGTAGTCCACTCAGACAGATTATTTCCACAATTTAATAACAACTGAATACGAAGGGTTATTCATCAGGCATGCGGTAGTCCACGTAGACAGGTTATTCTCACAGAATAATAAAGAATGAAATAACAACAGGATTTCACAATGCATGCGGTAGTCTGCGCAGACAGGTTATTCCAACAGAATAATAAAGAATGGAATAACAACCCTTACGAGTATTGAAAGAAAATAACTCTCTTCATGAATACGAAAGAAATAATACCCCTTACCTTAAAAATTTGGAGACTGCATTAGTGTAATAGCAGAATACTCTTCTTCTTTCTCTCTTATTCTCTCTATACTTTCTCTCTCTATAGCTTTAGTGAATTGGTGAGAAATAATGAAGAAATGAGCTTCTGTTTATAGGCTCGGCAAAGTAAGGGTAAAATATAGTCTTTTCGCCATAATTTATAACATCATCGCTTACATCATCGATCCTATGACATTATTGCTTACCTCATCGCTCCGATGACATCCTTGTTTGTATCATAAGAGTTCAAATTCAATTTACACTCCTCCACCTCGTTTAACTTTTATACCATGAATTTACTATAATAATGTTACCATTCTAATTATAAAAATTATACTATTATATAATCACATCATACTACTATAATGTAATATTATAATAACATATTTGAATGAATTATTTTCTCAGAAAAGATAAAATACCAACTTTCAACCAATGTCTTATGCTAAAAATTCCTCCGTTAAAAATTCACATTGAATAAATATTTCCTTATCATATATATCAAAAATTAATTATTCACAAATAATATTTGTGACGCCCCCAAATTCAGGTACTTGAAACCCAAACTTGGTGCTACACGATATCATTCTTTGAGCGGAATAATTATAATATAAATAAACAAACTTAATTTACATATCAGAGTTGTCTAATCCCAGGTACACGACCTTTAAACATTCATTACATGATAGATAATAAATAATATTGTCTTAATAAAGTATAACTATTACACACGATACTATAAAACTTATTCTTGCAGCTTTCCTTTCTCTTTGTTTTTGCCAGAGCCTTCTGGTTGATCACGCTTAGCTGAAAACATTTAATTTAAAGCAAGAATGAGCATTTAATTGCTCAGCAAGTAATAGCAGTTAATAAACTTTAGCTGGAAGAAATAAATATTTTCTTTGAGGTATACTTTTACAACGAATCAATAGTTGTGAAGTCTTTCGAAATATATATTAATAACATATCAAATCGTTTAAAATTTTGAAATGACGTAGTGACTATAAATGCTGAGCGGTCAATGGACCATGAACTTTTATTTTTCATTTTCAAAAAGGTTAAACAGAAATTCATCTGTAAACCGCTCTGGTCTTACGGACATGTAGGGTGATCAGCCCCGTTATGTCCTGTATTGATTAATACTATCTGTTTGAACGATAAATTCATTCACTCTGTTCGCCTTGGGCACATAAATCATTTCCCCCATTTAAGGGTTGTTCATACTCAGTCTGGAGTCCTAACTAAACAATTCAGTTGGACGACTTTACCATCACCAATAGTATCTAACAGTGCAATTCAAACTATGTTTGGCCGAGTCAAATAGCTTAGACAGTCTTTAAATCATGAACGCATACCGAAATTTTATAGTGTGTAACAGGATTTGTCATATCAAAGAATTTCTAGTTCCAGAGTTCTTTTATGAGTACATAAGTTCATACAAGTGGGGACACTTGTATGATAACAGATAATAATGAGATATTAATAAATAATAACTGAATTGAATAAAATTCCACAATATAAGAATAAGTTCATAAGTGAATCATGGATATCATTTCGGATATGAATAATTGACAATAATTATTCATGAATATGCTTTTAGCTTACTGGGATCCATCGCATAAAATAATTGCGAGGAGTAGAGATACTGGATCAATATAATATTTGAGTAAAGTTAGAGAACTTGCCTTGATAGCTGATTACTGTTACGTAGTATAGCTTAATCTGTTATCTTTAATATCAGGTCCTATCATCAATAGAATTATTCTTTCAATTAGAATAATACAACTTAACACATAATACTACTTATTTGCAGTCATTATACAGCTTAAACACGTTGTCACATATTCATACTAGTCATTAAAACACATAAGAACGTATACCTAGTCAAACTATGTCAATTTGGTTTGAGTTCGGTATAGTTTCGGCATCCCGATTGCATTATCGGATAATTAACGACTTTATTTTTAATGAAACTTTGTTCAAGAACTTAAATATTATATTAGATAATTTAATTATCATTTATAATATTTTTCTAAACATTAAAATCATTTATAATGATTTTTCAAACACTTATATCATTTTTAATGATTTAATTGCTAAACAATTTCATTATCATTAATATTTAAATAATTTAAAATATTAATAAAATTCATGTCAACACATTAAAAGTTATTTATTATAACTTAAAACATTTTTTTAAACCTTAATATCACCCTTAAATGCTTTTAAAATATTAAAATTATTTTTAAATAATTATCATTATTTATCTTTAATTATTATTTAATAATAATTAATTAGTTACTTTATTATATGCCTTTAATTATTAATTAATATTAATTAACTAATAATTAATTAATTAATATGTGTCTTTAATTATTATTTAATATTAATTAAATAATAAATATGAGTCTTAAATTATTATTTAATATTAATTAAATAATAATTAATTAATCACTTATCCTTAAAAGAAAAAAATAATTAATTAATTTATTTTATTAGTCTTTAATTATTATTTAATAATAATTAATTAAATAAATTATTTATCCTTGAAAAATAATTAAATAATGCACTTTATAATTTCTAACTATTCTTTAAAGAATAATTAATTAATTAACATTTATACTTATTTATTATTTAATGTTAATTAAATAATAAATAATTATTTTATTTTGCTAATGTAAATAAATAATTACATTATTATTACTTAACCTTAATTAAGCAATCTTAGTCATTAATTAACATTAATCAAATAAATAAATCAATTAGTTCATTTATTTCCTAACTTTATAAATTTTATTTTATTTATTCCAAATTGTGGTCCTTCACGAAAACCTTTGTACACCGAGATCTACAATTTCGATTAAGGTCCAATTGGACTTGTTAGATCCTTATCTTCCCGAAATACATTTTTCTTTTATCAAATACTTCATTTGGGCCTGTCTTCCACCCAAAAATCAGACCCAAATTGGACTGACCAAACAAGGTTCTAAAATCATTTCCAAATTGGTAGTCTTTTACTAAAACATTTGTAAAACGAAATCTACAACTCCGATAGAGACCCAATCAGACTTGTTGGACTCGTAACTTTCTGAACTTCATTTTTCTGTTATTAAACACCAGATTTGGACTAGTCTAGGTCTCGAAAAACAGCCACAAACTGACTGTCAGTGCAGAACTTTTCTAGTTTGTAGTGTTTTGGTAATAAATCCATATATCCTTCATTTTTCATCCTTTTTAAGTGATTCAACTTTGGTAAGGTTACTAACCCATAGGTCTAACACTAGCAAAAATAAAAGTCAAAAAAATCCTTTTAGATCTATCAACACAAAAGCCATTTTCACAACTTTTAAAACATACTTTCAACAAAATCTTTTCTTTCCATTTTAACTTCCATAAACCTAGCATACAAGCTATGGGTCCTCCAAATAAATCATGTAAACCACATAATCCACCATAAACAAGGCTTCTAACAATAAATCACAAATAATAAACAAGATCCATCATATATCTACACTTTATACAACAATAACTACACTTTAAAGCTTAAGAAAAGAGTTTTATATATACCTTCTCCTAGCTATCCTTCTCTTCCTTCCAAAGTATCTAAGAAACTTGGGATGCATGAAAGTTCTAACTCTCCTTTGAGCTATAGAGGCTGCCGAAATCAGCCCTTGCACTCTCTTGTTTTACTTTTTCTTTTTCTTAGCAACTTGGAAAGGAAAAGAGAAAATGAGAGAATGAAGTAAAATTGATTTTATTTCTTGTTTGTATACAATGAATGTATCTACCAACACATTGCTTGCTAGCCTTGGTTTACTTGTAAACTTGAACATAATGGTTGGCTTCATTATTTGGTTGACACATAAGAGAGTGGTTGGAGAGTTAGTAGGATAAAAATCACATTTCACCACACTTGGACAAGTAAATAAATTTTTAATTTTTCTCCCCATTTCACCCCTATGTGGCCGGGTATTACCCTTCCATTTGTTTCATTAGTGTTTTATTTTATTTGTCAAATTAAGCTTAAACAAATAACTACAATGCCCTTCTTCAAGTGGGCTAAACTTGGGCCATTCTTTTAATTCTTTTGGGCTTCTATTTTATTTGTTTGGGCTAGGTAAACTAACAAGACCCAAAACCTTAATCTTATCTTACCCTAATTAGTTACTTAGGATTTTCATTCCATTCAATTTGGAATTTAAAATGTTTACTTATATATATTCAATTTCATAACCTAATGAGACGTGTCTCAATTAGGTTTAAAATAATTAATAACTTGAGATAATAAAAATTTATCTTCTAGGTTAGTATAATCTTACGTACTAACATTCTTTATTAGCACATAATCACTTAATATACACACTTTCCTTTAAATACAAACATAATCAATTACTATGTTTAATATTTAAACAAAATAAAATAACTAAATTCATAACATATATTCATATAATTATGTTAAGTATCATAATTATATATATAATTCATAATCATATCTTGTATTAACATACTTACATATATTTGGAGACAAATATAATTAGTAATTATATTTAATATCCAAATTCCTTAAGAAAATAATTTCTTATTATTCACCACATAAATATACTTTTATTTTAAATACAATTATATAATAATTGTATAAATTCGAAAATTTCATAACATAGATCAAAATTAGGATTTTGATCTATAATGACACTTTACCTAATATATCCCATTATTAATTAAGTTAAAATAATTAACTTAATTAATTTTGATTAATTCATATAATAAAATAATTATTATAATAATTCTATAAATCATTTCTTATATTATTGAAATAATATATTAGTCATATTTTCATGAAAATTAAATAATAAAATATTTTTACTACAAAATTAATTTCTTATAAGAATATAATTTATAATAATCAACAATTCTTTTATCGAAAAATTAATTCGAAATCATTCATGCAATAAATAAATATATATTTATCACATATATATATATTCTTTACCTTGCACATATTCCCACATTTATTTTGAAAAACATAATATATATATATAAAAAATTATACGCAAAATTTCTTATTTAATTATATAAAAATATTGGGTTATTACAATATTATAGAACTACAATATTGACAACCAGGTCGTTCCCAAGAAAGAGGGGGCTTTTCGATAAATATTTCTGCTTACTGGCGCGCAATTAATCAACCCATTTCCTAGACAGAACTTCCTTAGACATTGCCAATAATGCTATCTAATAATATTATTCAAATAATATTAATTATTAATTTGATAATTTAAAATACTGTGCAATGACAATTATTGAATCACTAATATAAAATAGAAAAGTAGCACTTATTGATATAAAATATCAACGTAGCAAATATTGAACCAATAAAATATTGTGCAATTATTGAATCAATAATATAAAATATTGAACAGTAATTATTGTAATAATAATTGAGTAAGTGCATTCCTACGTAAGAATCAATAATTCGAAATACTGTGCAATACCGTGTGCTACTGTGCAACACCGCTTATTACTGTATTTTAATCACCGTGTATTTCAACAGTACTAACGGTAACAACTACGCCGTTATTTTATAAAAAGGTTATTTCTGTCGCTTTCTATATCCGACATTCATTCCGTTGTGGGGTCCACCAATGGCTACACTGTTGTACGAATATTCTCCGACAAAAAGAATATTCCTCGACCAAACGAATATTTCCCGACACAACGAATATTTTATAACCATTTGCTTACTTTGTGAACTTTGCACATCTCACCCATAACTTATCACATTTATCAAATCAACACCTTACTATTTCAAAATAATATATAAAAAAAATTAAATCTTATTCATAAAATTTGGGGTCTTACACTAATCTTGGACTCAGGTTTATTATAACTATTTTTTATATTATTTGTTGAATTATGTAATTTTTAAAGTTACCCATTTTATTTTTGAATGAAATTTAGCTTTAATTTCTGAAGAAAATTAACTTTTTGCAATCCATAACAGGGTTTAATCAACCTCATTCTCCGCTCAGTAACATCTGGGTAACATTTGGCTTCGAAGCACGCCGAAGGTATGCCAAAATTCAACACACTTTTTACTTTTGTGTTTTACTACTTTAAGGTTTCATAGATTGAGTGAAATAATTTTACAGAGCTTAACCATTGTAACTTCATTCATTTGGGTAGTGTAGTTAGAATTGTAGTTGAAGTTTTTGATGGAATGAGACTAAGAGAATGTTCATTTGTGTTAATGTTCATCTGCTCTGATTAATATACCAATGAAGATGAAATTAATTTGTCTATCTCTATACATTATAAAATTCAAGACTAAAAACATGCTAAGATAAAAATTACTACTTGGGGTTTCAGAATGCCTTGGAATGATATGAATATATTCACACTATGTGATTAATTGTGTGTTAAAAATTTCCAGATCTGTGCTTTATTTAATATTTTAAGGAATTATTACTACCATTCATATTTGGGAAAAGTGATTGCATTTTGATTTATATGGTATCAATGATTGAGTATTATTGTGCTTTGGAAAGGCTTGGTAAAGGTTGTATTTTTATTGGGAATTTTGGTTTAGTTCAGAAAGTCTGAATTTTTTTGGAGAATGCTTGGTTGTCTGGTAAGTGGTAGGATTTGAATTTTTCCATTTGGAACAATGTCGCCATCTATAACTATGGAAAACTTTCACTTGATTGATCATATGGTGATATTTATTTTTATGAAATTTGTCATATGAAGACTTTGTTACTGCCAGATTGCCTTTGCAACTATTTATTGCATTCTACCAGTACTGAGTGTTGGCACCAGTATGAGTAAAGAAAGTGAACTCACTATAACATATATATATATATAAAGAAATGAGAGAAAGGGTAAAAGTTCACTTGGCTACTTACATACAGATGTTAAAAAATCTTTCCATTGTATTTCTGATATGCAAACTATTTCCATTAAAAGGCTTAAGCTGATTAAAATGCAAAGCATTGGTTCTATTAGGTGCTTTTAAATTGTATTGTGCATGGAGCTATTGAGTTGTAATACATTGCACATAAAATGAGATTAAGATCTTAATGATTAAATTGATGCTTTTCATTGTTGTTGATTTTTTTAATTGATTTGTTATGGGAACTAAAAATTTCCTCTTCAAATTAGGATTGCCTCACACCTTATTATATATTAGTATTGGTTTCTTGATTTACTAATGTTTGATTTTTTGTAATGTTTTGTATAGAATTTGTTTCACCACCACGACGATCCTTCTTCGAATGAGGTGATCAACCGAATAAGGGATGCATATTGAAAGAAAAGTGAATCTCTTAATTTTATGCTACGGTAATTCAACTAAAGTACATGAATTATGTACTTCAAGTTCTTTTTTGACATGAATGTCGAACAAATTATTAAATCTATTACGTAAATTGACGTAAGAGAGTCTTAACTGAAGCGGAGGTAGTTTATATTATTTTTCACGTGCGGTCTAATCCCTCGAGCAAACATATTTTCGTTGGCTTTCTCTTATCGGATTAAGGTAAAGTCGGTGTTCTTCTCAATTGCTTTCACGCTCCCCAAAATCGGTCTTTGAGCTTTCCCCGCCTTCAGGTATATCCCCATTCACTCTACAATTTCTCCATCAAATCTCAAATTCTCAATGTAAAGAATACGAAGTTGTTTCTCTATTTTCTGCATGTGTATATTTTTTGTGTTCCGCCTTTTGTAAAGTTAACTAATTATACATGGTTATGATAATTTTGGGTATGGAATGATGATTGTTTTGGTGGTTTGAATATTTATTGATAATTGTAAGTTTTGTGGACAGGTTTAGATTTTTCTGGATATCTATTTTTAAAGAAAACTCTGCCGAAATTTATTGAAATTAGTATCGACTAGCTTGATGTTTTGGTGGTTGGATATGTGTTGATGATTGAGTATGTATTAATTATTATGGTTGTATGGTGAACTATGATAATTGTTATGTCTGATTGTAAGCTATTTTAAGTTGCAAGGAGTCTTTAGATAATGTATTATTTTTTGAATTTTAATCTAATTTTTCATTTCGTTGTGCCTTCAGGCACGGGCAATTACTAGTATGTTAATATACTACGGATATAGAATGACATACCAATGATATAATCAATAAAGATAAAGTTATCTAAACATTCCTCTATGAATGATTTGGGAGAAGCATCCTATTTTGGGGATAAAGATCTATATTGATAGATTTAAAAGGATGCTCAGCTTGACCCAAGGAACGCACTTTCATTCGATGCTAAAAGAGTGTAGCATGGAAAACTCCAAGAGATTTCTCATGATGATGAGCCATGGAGTGTATCTCTCTAAGAAATTGTCCCCAAAGACACCTGAAAAGAGAGATCGCATGAGTAGCTATCATGTATGCAATGAAACATACGAGACCTAATGTTGATCAGTTATATTCTAGAGAAGATCACTATAAGACAGTGAAAAACATCCTAAAGTACTTAACCGAAAATAAGGATGTATTAATTATTTATGGTGTGTCTGGATAGAAACTAGATGGCTACACTGCTCAAGTTTTTCAGACTGACCAAGATGACAACAAATCCACTTTAGGGTAAATGGTTGCCTTGAACGGTGGTGCAGTGAGTTGGAAAAGTTCCAAACAGCAAAGAGTTGCTGATTTAGTGACAAAGAAAAAGTATATAACTGTAAATAAAGCTGCGAAGTTGATTGTTTGGATGAAAAGTTCATTATAGAACTAGGAATAGTTCCTAAGTTTCATTTGGGATCCAAATATGTATTGCGACACTTTCATTTGATTAGAGAAATAAGTGAAAGAGGAGAAGTCACTATAAAGATAGTGGACTCTCAAGAACAACATTCAAATCCATTTATTGAAGCTGTATCCAACAGTGGGATGATCGCACTTAAAGAAGATGAGTATGAGACACCATGGCGATTGACTTTAGTTCAAGTGGGAGATTAAAAGTAATATGCCCTCAAGCTAATCACATTAGATGTGATAAGCATTTATTTTGTAATTTTGTTCATTTATTAATAAGAGAATTTATATAATACAAAAGGCATCTTTATCCATGTTAGTTAGTTGAATTAATAAATGTGATAAACCCATAGTTTTGGAGCAATGCTTTTAGAATAATGATGTTGATCATGCTAATGAGATCTAAATTCATGATAGCTCAAATCTAAAATGTTCCTAATCGTATGGATCACTAATGTGGGGTTACTGATTCTGAATAGATTAGTACATATTATGCTTGCTCTATTGAAGAGGATGATTTATCTCATAATAATTTGTGTGGAGACACTAAAACAAGTATGTAGCTGCTTATTGAAGAATAAGTTCACCGAACGTGATTCGTTTAAAGGAACCTTAATTGTAAGACCCCAACTTTTATGAATAAAGATTTAATTTTCTTTATATATTATTTCGAAATAGTAAGGTGTTGATTTGATAAATATGAAAGTTATGGGTGAAATGTGCAAATATTTTTAAAATGAGCAAGTGGTTATAAAATATTCTTGTTGTCGGGGAATATTCGTTTGGTCGTGGAATATTCTTGTTGTCGGGGAATATTCGTACGACGGCGCAGCTATCTGTGGGCCCCCACAACGGAATAACTGTCGGATATAGAAAGCGACAGAAATAACTTTTTTACAAGATAACGGCATAGTTGTTACCGTTAGTACTGTTGAAATACCCGGTGGTTAAAATACAGTACGCGGTGTTGCGCAGTAGCACACGGTATTGCACAGTATTTCGAATTATTGAGTCTTACGTGAGAAGGAACCTACTCAATTATTGTTATAGTGTTTACTGTTCAATATTTTATATTATTGACTCAATAATTGCTACGTTGATATTTTATATTATTAACTCAATAATTGCTGCATTGATATTTTATTGACTCAATAATTGCTACGTTGCTATTTTTTTATGATTGATTCAATAATGGCTACAGTTGATATTTTTTAGTATTGATTCAATAATTGTCGTTGCACAGTATTTCACGTTATCAACTCAATAATTCATATTATTTGAATAATATTATTAGATAGCATTATTGACAATGTCTAAGGAAGTTCTGTCTAGGAGGGGTTATTTAATTGCGCGCCAGTAGGGAGAAGTCCTTATCGGAAGGCCCCCTCTGTCCTGGGAACGACCTGGTTGTTAATATTGTAGTTCTATAATATTATTTGTGAATAATTAATTATTGATTTATATGATAAGAAAATATTTATTTTGTGGATATTAAAGAAGGAATTAGTGCTGATGTGTTTTTATCAGTATTTTGGTGTGGGAAATCATCTGTTTATGGATTTCGGATAATTTATGTTTGGAATTTGGAAAAACTTTCTTCTGCAAAGTTGTAGAGAATTAAATTTCCTATGGAAGGACATAGAATTTGTATTTTTCTGACAAAGGGGCTATTTGTTATGAATTATTGAAGTTTCGGAAAATAAATATTTTTTAAATAAAATGGTGGGCCCCACTTTTGTTGTTGAAAAATCTGAAATTTTTAGCCGCCAGGCGGCGGAAATTTTTTAAAAAATATATTATTTTATTATTTTAGTCTCCTTTGGCATCCTAAGCTTTTCCTATAAATAGGGTGCTTAGGTTAGAATTGAAAATCACACCAGAATCAGAAGTTTTCTCTCTCTATAATATCGAGCGTATTTTTGTGAGTATTTCAATACTTTGAGTATTAGTATTCAGCGCAAGTTTCCTTCGGTATTATATCCGATATTTCAGTCAGAGGTACTATCTTTTTGAGGTAAGGGATGTTATTTCTTTCGTAAATGATGTTATTCTTCTCAATATCATTATACAAAAATATTGTCATGGATTTTATGTTGAAATTCTTACTTTTTCCGTCGGAATTACTATTCACGTATACGGCACTATTCACGTATACGACACTATTCACGGGAAAATTTATTTTTCTTCTATTTGTCCAAATTGTCTGTTAAGGTTACTATCTTTGATTGTATCCAAGTTTTGGGCTTTATTCTTGAATTTTGCTCCACAGTATTATTATGGATTATTCTTGAATTTGGATAAACTAAATGACGAATCCCTAATCTTTGTCTTTTATCCCACTGGATTCGTTCTTTAAAATATTTTTCATCATCCTCAGTCCTAAAAGGTGATGTAACTGAATATCTTTGGCCTGTAGAGCAAAGATGAATGATTACGTGATGAATATCTTTGGCCGTAGTGCAAAGATGACAGGTGTTGAGATGAACATGACCACTGATGATACAAATGAATATCTTTGGCCTGTAGTGCAAAGATGAATATTTGATGAGATGGATATTGATTGATGTTACAGGGATAAAATATTGATGATGAACGGTTATTCCCGCTGCGAATATTGATCTAAAACATGTTGTCAATAATATTTTATCTGAACTGTTGAAGGCTAACGATAATTTATTTTCCGTTATCTTAGTCATAATATTCTTTAATGAGCTAGTTGAGCTCACCCTTTTTATCTGTTGTCCTCTTCAGGAAATGAGAATGTTGCGGGAACTAGTCGGGGGACAGAGTGATGGTCCGAGTTAGAGCAGTAGTAGTCCTCACTATTTCTGATAAATAGTGTGATAATAATTGTAATGAGGACTTAGTTTGAATCTTAATATTTTCTACATATTTGTATTGAGACTCACAGTTGTGTGGTCGTATTTTGCACGACCGTATGATATAAAGTTTGTATTTGAATTCTGTACCATGTATTTGGCGACTCAGAATGGGTTGGGTTGAATGGACCTATTCTGGGGGCGTCACAGTTGGTATCAGAGCTTAGGGATATGATCTCTGGCGGAGATCGGGGAATAGAACTAGGAGGGGAGAGACGAGTAAATCCTTCGCTAGTGTGTCCTACCTGAGCTTATGTGGTATTTAATTGGTCAGTCGGAGCATAGGGTTAATATGTGATATATTGACTTGTTTAATTAACCCTTGTTTTATGGAAGTATTTGAGAATGGCAGCTGAGAACGTTAACAACGAAGTGAATGAGACTGTGGGGACACCTTTAATCGTTAACCAGGAGAACGTGCAACAAGAAGGCAATGTTCATCCTGAAAACAACGTTGGTCAGACGATAAACGATGAGATGTTTAGAAGTTTTTTGCAGTTCATGCAAAATCAGACGAGGGAGACTCGTGTGCAACATACAGGTGGAGATAATAACAACACGCGAGCTGTCACTGCCAAGCAGTTTAAAGAATTGGGACCACCAGAGTTTCTGGGAAAGCCAGATCCGATCAAGGCGGAGACGTGGATTAAACAAATTACCAAGATATTTGATGTCTTGGGATGTACAGAGGAACAGAAGGTTCCATTCGCCACGTTTATGTTCGGTGGAGAGGCAGATTATTAGTGGGAATCCGTGAAGCGTACCCAGCCTGCCGCACTCCAGATGTCTTGGGAAGCGTTCCAGAAACTGTTTAATGACAAGTACTTTCCTGAAAGTATTCGTCATATGAAGGAAGTAGAGTTTATCAGACTCGAGCAAAACAACATGACGGTATCCCAGTACGATGCTAAGTTCGCGGAGCTGTCCAGGTTTGCACCTCATTTGGTGGAGAATGAGGAACGTATGACGCGGATGTTTCTAAGAGGTTTGAAACCCGAAATACGTCAATACCTCATTTCTCATAAATTTTCTCTATATTCAGATGTAGTGAACAAGGCCCAGTTGTTAGAACGAGATAATGATTATGTTCAACCGAGGGACCACAACCAAGGTCGTACCGGTGGCAGCAGTCATCGGAGCAATGACAACCAGCGAGGAGGAAAGTATGACAGAAGCGGTAACCACTCCGGTGGTTATCGTGGCCATGATAGTAGAAGAAGCGAATCGGGAGGAGATTTCAAAAAGAGAAGGTATAACAATGAGAACGCGAAGATGTCAACATCAGCACCAGCATCAACTGTTTCGAGGGGAGGAGAACGACCACCGGTCGTATGCTATAAATGCGGGAAAGAGGGACATATCAGCCCAAACTGCCCACAACAATTCAAAGGATGCTATAACTGTGGAAAAGAAGGACATATAGCTCGAGATTGTCCTGTTGCGAAACCAAGTTCAGCGGGGGTGGTGATTCCAAAGGCGGTTGCAGACAAGTCAAAGTCGGTGATTCCTGGAAGAGCGTTTATCGTGACAGCCCAAAACGCGAGGAATCCACACGAGGTGATTACGGGTAAGCTGATCATAAACTCTTGCGAAGTTTACACCTTGTTAGATACCGGTGCTACCCATTCCTTTATTTCACCTGCTTGTGCTCAACGTTTGAACTTGACTTCTGATAAATTAGACTTTGACTTATCTGTTGAAACTCCGTTAGGAGAAACCTTTGTTACATCTACAGTTTACAAATCTTGCTTGATTCAGATTGGTACCCTTACCTTACCTGTTGATCTTATATCTTTGAAAATACTTGCATTTGACGTGATTTTAGGAATTGACTGGTTAACCACTTACCATGCCAAAATTGATTGTTTTCGTAAGGTTGTTAGTTTTCATATTCCTAATCAACCTGTTGTGCGAATCCAAATCACCAAACCACTAAAATCAGTCAATATCATTTCAAGTCATAAATCTATTCGTTTATTGAAAAACGGATGTCAAGCTTTCTTAGCTCATGTCACTGATCTAAATCAGAATACATCAGATTTGAATGATATTTCCGTTGTTAATGAGTTTCTTGATGTATTTCCCGAAGAACTTCCCGGTCTACCCCCAGAACGTGAAGTTGAATTCTTTATTGACCTTGAGCCCGGTACAAAGCCCATTTCTAAAACCCCATATCGAATGGCTCCTATTGAACTTCAGGAGTTAAAGGTCCAATTACAAGAGTTGTTAGATATCGGTTTTATTCGTCCTAGTACATCTCCTTGGGGTGCTCCTGTTTTATTCGTAAAGAAGAAAGATGGGAGTATGCGACTTTGTATTGACTATCGGGAGTTGAACCATGTCACCATCAAGAATAGGTATCCGTTACCTCGTATTGATGACCTGTTCGACCAGTTGCAAGGAGCGCAATTCTTTTCAAAGATCGATCTTCGTTCTGGATATCATCAATTGAAGGTTAAAACTGAGGATATTCCAAAGACTGCTTTCAGAACACGATACGGGCATTATAAGTTCTTAGTCATGTCTTTTAGATTGACTAATGCTCCTTCTGCTTTCATGGATATGATGAACCGTGTATTTAAGGAGTATTTAGATCAATTCGTTGTTGTCTTTATTGATGACATTCTCATCTATTCTAAAAGCCGTGAAGATCATGAACACCATTTGAAGTTGGTACTTCAAAAGCTTCGTGAGAACAAGCTATATGCTAAGCTGAAGAAATGCGAGTTTTGGCTTGAGGAAGTAGCATTCCTTGGGCACGTGGTATCGAAACGTGGAGTATCTGTGGACCCGGCGAAGATTGAAGCAATACAAAGCTGGGAGCAACCTAAGTCGGTGACCGAAGTACGAAGCTTTCTGGGCTTAGCTGGTTATTATCGGAGGTTCGTATAGGGATTTTCTCGAATCGCTACTCCATTAACTCAGTTGACTCGGAAAGATACAAAATTCGTTTGGAGCGAGGAATGCGAGAAAAGCTTCCAAGAGCTCAAGAGGAGACTTATTTCGGCACCTGTTCTGACAATACCATCTGGTTCGGATGAATTTGTTATTTACAGCGATGCTTCGGGCAAAGGGTTAGGATGTGTTCTCATGCAACATGGGAAAGTCATAGCCTATGCCTCGCGATAACTCAAAGAATATGAGAGGAATTATCCTACTCATGATCTAGAGTTGGCAGCAGTCGTATTCGCGTTGAAGATCTGGAGACATTACTTGTACGGAGAGAAAGTGGAGATTTATACGGATCATAAGAGCCTTAAATATTTCTTCACTCAGAAGGAACTCAACATGCGGCAACGACTTTGGCTTGAGCTGTTGAAAGATTACGATCATACTATCCAATACCATCCTGGAAAAGCGAACGTGGTAGCTGACGCGTTGAGTAGAAGATCATATGTGGGAACGAGTGCGATGATGTCAAGTATACGCGTAGAACCAGCTTTGATTGATAAAGTTAAAGCTGCTCAAGCTACAGATGCGGAGCTGATGAAGATGAAGAAGAAGGTGCAAGAAGGTGCAATTCCAGAAGCAAGAATCGATGAAGAGGGAATATTTCGAGTCAACTCCAGACTTTGTGTTCCTAACGATTTCGACTTGAAGTATAGAATCATGATGGAGGCACACAACACACCATTTGCGATCCATCCTGGGAGTACTAAAATGTATCGTGATCTTCGACATACATTTTGGTGGAGTAATATGAAGAGAGAGATCGTGGAGTTCATCTCAAGATGTTTAACTTGTCAACGTGTAAAGGCGGAGCATCAAGTGCCGAAGGGTCCATTGCAACCACTGGAGATTCCGAAATGGAAGTGGGAACACATTACGATGGATTTCGTTACGGGTCTTCCCAAGGTTTCTTAAGGCTTAGATGCGATTTGGGTTATTGTTGAAAGATTAACCAAGTCTGCTCATTTCTTGCCTATACGAGAGACTTATTCCCTTAAACGTCTTGCTCATATGTACGTGAATGAGATTGTGAGATTGCATGGCATGCCAGTATCCATAGTTTCGGATCGTGATCCCAGATTTACTTCACGATTTTGGATCAGTTTGCAGAAAGCTATGGGCACGGATTTACGATTCAGTTCGGCTTATCATCCTCAAACAGACGGACAATCGGAAAGAACTATTCAAACTCTTGAAGATCTATTGAGACTCTGTGTTCTAGACTTCAAAGGGAGTTGGGATAAGTACTTACCATTGGTGGAATTCTCCTACAACAACAGTTATCAGGCAAGTATAGGCGTAGCTCCATTCGAAGCGTTGTATGGGAGAAAGTGTCGTTCTCCAGTATGTTGGGATGAGGTGGGTGAAGCAACATTGTTGGGACCAGAGTTAGTACGTATGACTACAGAAAAGATCCAAATAATCCGACAACGTATACAGACGGCACAGGATCGACAAAAGAGTTATGCAGATCTTCATCGAAAGGACGTGGAATTTAATGTTGGAGACCATGTGTTATTACGTGTTGCTCCATGGAAGGGAGTTACAAGGTTTGGGAAGAGAGGAAAGCTCAACCCACGATTCATTGGTCCATTTGAGATTCTTGACCGAATAGGAAATGTGGCTTATAGACTTGCTTTACCTCCAAGCATGTCTCGTGTTCATAACGTGTTTCACATATCCGTGTTACGTAAATATGTGAAGGATCCAAACCGCATTATTGAGTTAGAACCAGACGAGATAGCTGAAGATTTAACGTACGAGGAGGTACCTGTCAAGATCTTGGATAGGAAGGAGCATGTCCTACGCTCGAAAATTATACCTCAAGTTAAAGTTTTGTGGAGAAACCAGGCTATTGAGGAAATGACCTGGGAGTTGGAATCGGAAATGAAAGCGAGGTATCCTCACCTTTTCGACATACCAGGTACGTACGTCAATTTCGAGGACGAAATTTCATAAGGAGGGGAGGTTGTAAGACCCCAACTTTTATGAATAAAGATTTAATTTTTTTTATATATTATTTCGAAATAGTAAGGTGTTGATTTGATAAATATGAAAGTTATGGGTGAAATGTACAAATATTTTTAAAATGAGCAAGTGGTTATAAAATATTCTTGTTGTCGGGGAATATTCGTTTGGTCGTGGAATATTCTTGTTGTCGGGGAATATTCGTACGACGGCGCAGCTATCTGTGGGCCCCCACAACGGAATAACTGTCGGATATAGAAAGCGACAGAAATAACTTTTTTACAAGATAACGGCATAGGTTTTACCGTTAGTACTGTTGAAATACCCGGTGGTTAAAATACAGTACGCGGTGTTGCGCAGTAGCACACGGTATTGCACAGTATTTCGAATTATTGAGTCTTACGTGAGAAGGAACCTACTCAATTATTGTTACAGTGTTTACTGTTCAATATTTTATATTATTGACTCAATAATTGCTACGTTGATATTTTATATTATTAACTCAATAATTGCTGCATTGATATTTTATTGACTCAATAATTGCTACGTTGCTATTTTTTTATGATTGATTCAATAATGGCTACAGTTGATATTTTGTAGTATTGATTCAATAATTGTCGTTGCACAGTATTTCACGTTATCAACTCAATAATTCATATTATTTGAATAATATTATTAGATAGCATTATTGACAATGTCTAAGGAAGTTCTGTCTAGGAGGAGTTATTTAATTGCGCGCCAGTAGGGAGAAGTCCTTATCGGAAGGCCCCCTCTGTCCTGGGAACGACCTGGTTGTTAATATTGTAGTTCTATAATATTATTTGTGAATAATTAATTATTGATTTATATGATAAGAAAATATTTATTTTGTGGATATTAAAGAAGGAATTAGTGCTGATGTGTTTTTATCAGTATTTTGATGTGGGAAATCATCTGTTTATGGATTTCGGATAATTTATGTTTGGAATTTGGAAAAACTTTCTTCTGCAAAGTTGTAGAGAATTAAATTTCCTATGGGAGGACATAGAATTTGTATTTTTCTGACAAAGGGGCTATTTGTTATGAATTATTGAAGTTTCGGAAAATAAATATTTTTTAAATAAAATGGTGGGCCCCACTTTTGTTGTTGAAAAATCTGAAATTTTTAGCCGCCAGGCGGCGGAAATTTTTTTAAAAATATATTATTTTATTATTTTAGTCTCCTTTGGCATCCTAAGCTTTTCCTATAAATAGGGTGCTTAGATTAGAATTGAAAATCACACCAGAATCAGAAGTTTTCTCTCTCTATAATATCGAGCGTATTTTTGTGAGTATTTCAATACTTTGAGTATTAGTATTCAGCGCAAGTTTCCTTCGGTATTATATCCGATATTCCAGTCAGAGGTACTATCTTTTTGAGGTAAGGGATGTTATTTCTTTCGTAAATGATGTTATTCTTCTCAATATCATTATACAAAAATATTGTCATGGATTTTATGTTGAAATTCTTACTTTTTCCGTCGGGGTTACTATTCACGTATACGGCACTATTCACGTATACGGCACTATTCACGTATACGGCACTATTCACGGGAAAATTTATTTTTCTTCTATTTGTCCAAATTGTCTGTTAAGGTTACTATCTTTGATTGTATCCAAGTTTTGGGCTTTATTCTTGAATTTTGCTCCACAGTATTATTATGGATTATTCTTGAATTTGGATAAACTAAATGACGAATCCCTAATCTTTGTCTTTTATCCCACTGGATTCGTTCTTTAAAATATTTTTCATCATCCTCAGTCCTAAAAGGTGATGTAACTGAATATCTTTGGCCTGTAGAGCAAAGATGAATGATTACCTGATGAATATCTTTGGCCGTAGTGCAAAGATGACAGATGTTGAGATGAACATGACCACTGATGATACAAATGAATATATTTGGCCTGTAGTGCAAAGATGAATATTTGATGAGATGGATATTGATTGATGTTACAGGGATAAAATATTGATGATGAACGGTTATTCCCGCTGCGAATATTGATCTAAAACATGTTGTCAATAATATTTTATCTGAACTGTTGAAGGCTAACGATAATTTATTTTCCGTTATCTTAGTCATAATATTCTTTACTGAGCTAGTTGAGCTCACCCTTTTTATCTGTTGTCCTCTTCAGGAAATGAGAATGTGCGGGAACTAGTCGGGGGACAGAGTGATGGTCCGAGTTAGAGCAGTAGTAGTCCTCACTATTTCTGATAAATAGTGTGATAATAATTGTAATGAGGGCTTAGTTTGAATCTTAATATTTTCTACATATTTGTATTGAGACTCACAGTTGTGTGGTCGTATTTTGCACGACCGTATGATATAAAGTTTGTATTTGAATTCTGTACCATGTATTTGGCGACTCAGAATGGGTTGGGTTGAATGGGCCTATTCTGGGGGCGTCACATTAATGGAGTTTTACTTTCCTGGCAATAGGAGTTCTAAAAGTGATAGTTGTACAAATGATCCTTGGACTTGAGATCTCATAGTACCTTGTGTATTCTGAATTATACTTTGTTATATTCCTTAATACTTAAAAGTATGTTATAGGGTATGTTCGGGTATAATAAAGTATACATGGAGGTAGGTGAATGATCAACAAAGGATCTACTACTTCCAATAAAGGAAGAGAATGTCCTATGCGATTCGATGAATGACAACTCAAAAATCATTGACCAATGTGGAATGAAAATAGCGACAGCCATTGGCGACCGCGCTTGAATATAGTCTCTAGATTATCTTAGCAACCGCACCCGGTCGCTGGTACAATTTTGCCACCTAAAAAATTGGCTGGAATTGCTGGCGCGCTGGTTTTTTGGGACCTCTCACAATGCGATTCCACATCATTAAAATTCAGCGATCGCATGCGGTCGCTGATCCTTTATAATGTATCAGGCAGTCGCTCGACAGACAGCAGAAAGAAAAAAAAAAGAAAGAGAAGGGAAGAGGGAGAAGAGGGAGAAAAGGGAGAAGAGGGAGAAGGGGGAGAAGAGAAGAGGGCCACGTCGTCCGGACGCCAGCGCTGCCGCTGCCACCGCCACCCCCGTCACCGCCGCCATCAGTTATCGATTTCCTTTTTTGGGAAATAATGTTTCAATGAATATGATTTGGGTAAATTGATTTTGAATCTGATTATACATGCACTAGTTTGACATATATGAATCTGATTACATTTGGGTAATATGATTATGATTTTATTTGTACTTGAACTCGATTTGGGTAATTTGATTTGGTTTATAAGTTTTGATTAGAGTAAAATTGATTTGGGTAAATTTTATTTTGAATCTAAATTGATTTTAATTTCTTGCTTTGGTAATTGAAAAGTTTTCTATCTTTGGAATTGTTCATGTAGTTAGAGGGATGTTCTACTTCTATATATATGGTGTTTTCAGATTGTTTGGGGGCAGAGTTTGATTGAATGAAAGTTCATTCCTTGAGTGTTAAACTCCTAAGAATTTCCCTTTATTTTTGTTTGTATGTTTTAAACTTGTTACTACTAAATATGCCAATAAATTTTATAATAAATATGGGATGTTATATTAAGTTTGTTTTAATGGTTAAGAGATTAAATTTGGGATTGGTGAATAAGAGAATTTTGTTCCCACCTACTCAGGTTAATATATATTTTAATATGACAATAAATTTGTGAATTACTACTAGAGAGTGTTTGGTATCTTAAATCACTAGTAGAAAAAAGTAATAGATAACGTTTTAGGTCCCCCAGAAACGTCGTGGTTAGCAGTGTCATCTATTAAACACAAATAGACAACGTTTTTTCTAAAAAAGCGTTGTCTATTTGACACATTAGACAACGTTTTTTTTCTTCTAAAAAAGGTTGTCTATTTGACACATTAGACAACGTTTTTTCTAAAAAGCGTTGTTTATTTGAAACAATCCACAATGTTTTTTTTCTTCTAAATAACGTTGTGTATTTGACACATTACACAACGTTTTTTTTTGTAAAAAGCGTTGTCTATTTGACACAATCCACAATATTTTTTTTCTAAAAAACGTTGTGTATTTGACACAAAACACAATGTTTTTATCTAAAAAGCGTTGTCTATTTGAAACAATCCACAACATTTTTTTCCAAAAAAACATTGTCTATTTAACATAATCCATAACATTTAAAGCAAAAATGTAAGCATGCTATGTTTCAAAATACCATACATCTCAATAAGACTATACGTTTACAATTTCAAATTCACTTGTCAATATAATTACTACTACGTACATTGAATTGCGAATTTGACTACATCCACAAAATATACCAAACTATCCATAAAATTAAGATGTTGGCCTCTTCTTGTGCTAGCTCCACTGTAATCAGCTTCTCTCTCAGCATTTTATTCTCATTATTGGTCTCGGCCCAACTGATTTTACCTCCACTAGTGTTTGTCTGAATGCCCATATCTAATTATTTTTTGCCCTGCTCCATTACCTAAAATCAACAAAATAAATAAATACCTTTAAATAAATAAGCAGATGTTTTTTGGGGTACAAACTCTTCAAGTTTGTATCCATTGTAAGAAATTTCCCCAATAACCTGTCGAGAGAAGGGCAGACAGGCAAACTTATAAAAAGATGTTGGACTTTAATAAAATCATACCTGCATTATAATCAAATTAAAACTCAAAACTCCAGTAGGAAGTGTATAATATACTTAAAGTCCGACTTATGCACTGAACAAAACTGTTCCACTGAACGAGAGCGCTCAAAATCTCTTCTTCTTTTTTCCTATTAGGTAACATTGAAACAAATGACAAATACATGGAGGTAACAATTTTATTTTTATAAATCCAAATGCAGTTCATCATCTGCAGTCTGCTCCAGAAATCAGTAAATTAACCTTTGCACTGTGCGAGAAGCTCAAATTTTTTAGCTTTTACAGCAATTTAACACGTATATGTGGGGAGAAAAGGTAAGAAATATCACTAACTAGAACCCACTACTAGAGCGAGATTGAAGTATGCAGTTGAGGGAGGATGTCCACACAAGACATAGGGAACAGCAAAAAAGTAGTACCACACTAGAATCCAGAAAGTTTGAGTAGTATTTGATTTAGTCCACAAGAACCCTTTCAGGCTTCAACCTTTTAAGATTTTTCTTTTCACATGAGCATGTTTGCTTTAGTATGTCATTTTTAAATAGTTATTTGATTTAATGTAGCCATTTTTTTATGTCTTCCAAGTTTTTTATTAAGATGAAGCATAAACAGATTGAGGAACCTTTAGAGATTTGTCTAGATTTCCTGAAAGTGCTTTCAACAAAGAGGTCTTCCCACATCTTGGAGGCCCAAGAAGTAAAGTTATTCTGCAAAACAAAATTAAGCAATCAGATTACTTGAGGATCTCCTAGCTAACCTTGATAAACAAGATTCAACCACCAGAATTAAAGCATGTGCAGTTTAATAAAAAGGACCTGGGAAAAAGAGTTGAATAGATTCAACCACCAAAAAAAATTGGAATGTCCAGATCAGTGTAATTAACAAATATACCTATTGCCTGTAAAAATCTACATATATTTAGAAAAAGAATACTAGTCATAAGACCCAGTTATGTTTTCTGTATAAGATGCTGGATAGTTGACCATCACTGCAATAAGGAATTGAGAGTTGAAGCAGATATGTAACAAGATATGAAATGACAGAACTAGAAATGAAAGTATTTCTTTTAGATAGAAAAGAGAAGTGAATGAATAATTTTTTAGAGATTGATGGTAAGTACTTACAATCAACAAGATTGAAGCTTAATGAGTTAATTATTTAATTCTTACAATATCATCCAGTTGATTGTTAATCACCAGGACTAAAAGGAACTTGAGGAGTAGGCAGTATGAAGTTGGAAGTTAGAACTGACATAGTGGTGTTAAATTTGAAAAAGTAATGCCTACTGCCTATCTAATGCATGCTGGAAATTGAAATAGTTATTTTATATAAAACAAGAAAAGAAGAGAGAATATTGGATACATTGCAAACGAAAGCTTCATTTTCCCCCTTCTTTTTTTCTTTTATTTTTCTGCGACCCCAAATGAAATCAAGTAAAGAACAAAAATCCCATTTCAGACAGAACAAAATATACAAAAGTGAGTCTTATTTTACGAGAAGTGCTCATTGGAGTAAAAATTGAAGCAGGCAACATAAGAAATGGCACTGAAACTACTAGAAATAATTCACCTTCATTACGTGTTTCATTATCAAAAGCAGCAACCAAATGCACATTTAGTGAATCACTGAATACCTACAGAACACGTAAAAACAAGTTGAGTAAATCAAATAATAACAAAAATATTCATAAATTCTTGGTTCTGAACACTCACCCTGCTCGAGTCCACAAGCTGAAGCACAAAGGAACCAACCAGGACAGAAAGAAATTGAGAGTAAATGAGCTTCCTTTCCATAACATGTAACAATTTCACAAACCCCAAAACCCAAATTTAACATGATAGATGGAAGAGTTTGGGTAAAACGATGATATATATATAGAGAGAGATGGAGTAATAAATGAGATCAAAAAAAAAATCTGACCTTCAATATTGGGATGAAGGAGGAATAGAGCCGAAGCCAGATGTAGAAGCTCAGAGATGGAGAATCTAGATCTAGAGATGGAGAATAAGGAGAGTGCTGCGAAAATAAAATAGAACTGAGATGGAGAATAAAATTACTTTGCGTCCGTGTTTTTTTAATAGACAACGTTTCTTTAAAAAAACGTTATCACTTTAAAACAAAAAATTATCTCTTTTAAATCCACAACGCTTTTGTATATTTAACTATAACATTTTCTCAAAAAACGTTGTGAAAAAAAAATACCACAATATTTTTTTATAAAAACGTTGTCTATTAAGTGTCATCTATTTAATGTTTTGTAGTAGTGAATGTAAACCTGCACAACAAATACCACTAAATGATCGTCATGTGTACCTCTATTGTTCCCCGGTATCCTCTATTGATCACACCGACGTAATTAGGGTTTAAACTCCTAGTAAAAGTTGTGTAGTAGAACCCTAATTGAAAAGTTAAATAGAGTTTATATTGGACATAGTAACATGCAAGTTCCTTTAGTTGCAACTTGCAACATACCCAATTTTTTAGAATTGATTTTAAGGTTAATTAGATATGAGAAGTGTTTGACTACATTTACTCTCAACACATTGATTATTTTCCCAACACCTACCAAAACAACAAAGCTATTCAATGAAATTAATAAGACTTGTTTTGGTATAATAAATTATAATATTAAACCAAAATATAATATCAAATTAAATATATTAAAATATAATATAATAAACTAAGTTGCATTTACTTAGTTTCTCATACTAAATTTAATAACATGTAATATTTGACATATAATATATATTAAATATGATTATATATAATTAAATTAAAATATAATATCATATAAATATAATATAATATAATATAATATTAAACTTAAATATAATAAAATATATTATTAAAATATAATATAATATAATATATTATAATAAAATAAAATATAAAATAATTTAATATAATATATTAAAATTTATATTTAAAAAAATATAATATAATATAAATATAATAACATATAATATTAAACTAAAATATAATATCATATTAAATTTATTAAAATATAATATAATAAACTAAGTAGCATTTGCTTAGTTCCACTACTAAATATAATAAAAATAATAAATATAATAAATGATGTATCCAAGCTAGAGACTTTGAAGATTGCAGTTCATTCTTTAGATCTATCCATTAAGGTTGTTCTATCCAAAGCCATTATTTATTATACATTTATACATACTACACGGTTTCCTTCACTTAATACAATCAACTAAATCAAACATTAACTTAAGGCTAATGATATCTCCTTATCGTTTTGTACTCGATTTCAGCCGAACTCGGTGTACATATAAACTAGAATTACATATCAAAGGTGGCATTGTAGAGATTTTGTACGTCTCTTGAGATTAGTGTCTTGTTTTGATCTGGCGAAATTCGGAATAAGAGATTTCGCCCCCATATATAATACCCAAATTGTGACAATATCTAATAATCAGCTCATGGGGATACATGAGATCTTCTGAAAATCTAGCCATGCTCAAATAGTTTCGCCATTACAAACTTCTTTAGAACACCAGAACGAGAAACCAGTTGGGAAAAGCCTGTAATTTTGGTAGCCCTTCAATGCATATAACTTTGAGGCTCACAAGATTGCCAACTGGTAGATCTAAATAGTCTTCTGGCAAATCTAGCAGTTTACAATTGGCAAACTTCAGAGTCTCTAGCTTGGATTGGTATCTTAAACTCTCTGGATAGTCCCTTATATTGAGTTGTTCATTCTTTTCATTATGTTATGAACATGTATGGCAGTCATATACTTAAAAGTATGCTCAAGTCATAGGCTTACAAGTATCTCAAGTCATATGCTTACAAGTATGCTTAAATGTTAGTCATATGCTTCTAAGTATGCTTAAATGTTAATCATATGCTTAAAATTATGCTCAAGTCATATGCTTATAAGTATACTTAGAGAGCCTGACCATGTTATACATTAATAAGCTAATATTGTCTGTAGTAGGTACCGTGTTCTCATGGACCTCTATTCAGACCGTATTTAGATGACACGACGAAAGTCAAGTGCCCAGATAGGTGCTAAAGTTGAATTTAGAGCTGGTTGCCAAGTGTTTTTGGAGTATGCGTATAGTTACCCGAAATGTATGAATGGTCAGAACAAGAGAAGATGCTCTTGTTTGAAGTGTAAGAATATAAATTATATGGACAGAGACGTGGTAAATTATCATTTACTTATTTCTAGGTTCATGAAAAATTACGAACAATGCTGGTGGGCACATGGGCAGAGAAGAGATGGTGGCATCACAGAAGTACACAATCCGGGCAGTAGTACTCATTGTATTAATCATGATATTGCAGGGCCAGATTTGGATTGGGAACAAGGCAGAGAGCAACCTATGAATTCTGATGCCAAAGCTTTCTTTAAGTTGTTAGATGAGGGTAGCGAGCCATTGTGGCATGATTGAACCAAACATACTACATTGTCTACAGTGGCGACATTACTTAGCATCAAGGCTAATCACAATATGAGTCATGAGTGTTTTGAGTCTCTCTTGAAGGCCATTAAGAGTATGTTGCCTGGCGGTGAGAAATTACCTGATAACTATTACTATTGTAAGAAAATGGTGAAGAAGTTAGGTCTTGGATACCAAATGATCGATGCATGTCTGAACCATTGAATGTTGTTTTATAAGGAAAATGAACAGATGACAAGGTGCACGTCTTGCAGTCATGATCGGTTTAGGCCTAATAAAGAGGGTGTGACGACAAAAATATCAAATATAACTTTTAACAGTTAAGGTATTTTCCAATTACACATCGGCTAAAAAGATTATACATCTCTTCAAAAACAGCTGAACATATGAGTTGGCATGCGAAATCTCTAGCTAAAGATGGAGAACTAAACCATCTCGCAGATGGGCAGGCTTGTAAGGATTTTAACTCAGCACATCCTGGGTTTGCACTGGAGGCTTGGATTGTCCACCGACGGTTTAACCCCGTTCGGCCACTCAGCTGTCTCGTACTCATGTTGGCCTGTAATTGTTATTCCGTACAACTTTTCTCCTTGGATGTGTATAGAACAACCATACTTGTTTCTTTCACTCTTGGTTCCTGGTCCTAAGAGTCCTGGAGAGAACTTAGATGTTTACTTGAGACCTCTTATAGACGAGTTGAAGGTATTGTTGGAGGATAGAGTATAGACTTGGGATGTTTCCACGAAAATAAATTTTAACCTTAGGGCAGCGGTTATATGGACTATAAGTGACTTTCTGACTTATGGTATGTTAGCTGGATGGAGTACACAGGGGAAGTTGGCTTGTTCGTATTGTATGGAGCATACAAAGTCATTCAATCTATCAAAAGGTCGAAAGCCTTGTTCGTTTGACTGTCATTCTTCGTTTCTTGCCGGTAGATCACCCGTTTCGAAGAAATAGAGAACACTTCAGGAAAAGAAAAGTAGACAATAATATGCCTGCACTGCGATTATCGGGGACGGAGATGAGAGACCGTGTGATGAGATTGTCAAAAATCGCATTCGGTGAGATTGATTCAGCAAACATAATCAATGGGTTTGGCGAATCTCATAATTGGGCTCGGAGAAACATCTTCTGTGAACTGCCTTATTGGTCTACAAATTTGATTCGTCATGATCTAGATGTGATGCATATTGAGAAGAATGTGTTCGACAATGTGTTTAACACCGTGATGAATGTTACAGGGAAGGCGAAAGATAATGATAAGACACGGTTGGACATGAAAGATATTTGTAAACGTCCTGAACTAGAACTTTATGAATCTCCTAATGGTAAGATGGTCAAACCGCATGCAAGGTACATATTGTCCAAAAAGAAAATTGAAGATGTGTTGACATGGGTTAAGTTTCTGAAACTACCAGATGGATATGCGTCAAACATTGCAAGGTGTGTTACGGGTGGGAAATTGCAAGGGTTGAAGAGTCATGACTGTCATGGGTTCCTGGAAAGACTCATGCCTATTGCATTTCGGGATCTGCTTGATAAACCAATATGGGATGCTTTGACTGATCTTAGTCGGTTCTTCAAAGACTTATGTTCAAAAATATTAAATTAGAAGGACATGTCCGTACTTGAGAAGAACATCATTGAGATCACGTGTAAGCTTGAAAAAAATATTCCCACTTGGTTTTTTTGACTCCATGGAGCATTTGCAAATTCATCCTCCCTATGAAGCTCGTGTTGGGGGTCCAGTTCAATATATATGGATGTACCCTTTTGAGAGGGTGATGGGTAACCTTAAGAGGAAGGTGAAGAATAAAGCTTATGTCGAGGGGTCGAGCATACAATTTTGATGAGATATCTACGTTTGTCTCAGACTATTTTTTAGACGAAGTCTTGACAAAGGCTAATCGAGTCTCGAGACATGATGATGGGGGAAATGTTGAACTAAATGGTCGGCTTTCTGTATTTGGTCTATCGGGTCACGCTTATGGAAAAGATAAGCGTATATTCCTCTCTGAGCAAGAATTACCTGTTTCACATACTTACATTCTTCTCAATTGTGAGGAGATCTACCAAGAGGAGTGCTTCATAGACCTACCATAATAAATGTAGAGGACAACAATGAAGTAATCCAGTTAGAGGGTGGAGATGAACCTAATTAATTGGATCCTGAGTCAATACTTTTGCCAGATGACGTTGATACTGAGGAGGAAGAGTTATTGACTGAAACTGACACTGAATCTGAAGAAGATGATGGTTATAAATCTGCAATACATATACAAAATGATTCTGACTCAGACATCGATTAAAAAAATAAAATGTATGTTAAGTATTACATGTTCTTTATATCATTGTCATGTTTTTGTACTTAACTATTTTATGCAATTTCCTGTCATTATTGTCATTTTAATTAAAATTCTAATAACATCTTGAAATTCTTATATGTAGATGGCTTCTGAACCAGTGCAAAAAATACGCGGCTTGGGTAGGGGGCCTAATCAAGTGCCAAAGGCCCCTGCTAATCTAGATGATCGGATTCTCATCCAGATTCGTCCTCCTCCGGACAACATGTACATCCGCATCATTTATATATAATTGTTTTATATTTTCATTGTTGTAGATATATACGAATGTAAATTTCTTTAAATATTATAATAAATCTACTTATCTTTAATGTAAATTATAATATATTGTAGTGATTTTTTAGATAATAACATAGTCAAGTGCATTGCACAACTATGCTTACAAAACTGGCCAACGCCAGTGATTACGTGGGCAAACACACCTATCGCCCACAAGGATGCAGTTTGGGCTGAATTTCAGGTAGATTTTTTTTAACTCTTACATATAGTATAATTAATAAACTAATATTTTTTATAAGTGTTGGATTATATGTTAATAACATCGTTTTTTTTAAATATTATTATTGTTGTTTTATTTGCAGAAAAGGTACAGATGGGACGACACGCAGACATTGGTAATACAAACGCTGTTCTGGCAGAAGTGTGCCGTTCGCACTAAAGATAACTTGAACAAAGAACGATAAAAAGTCATACATAATGCATCGATCGACCATCCAGGGCGGGGAGAGGAGTACATGCACGAGCATAGTCCCTGGTGGTGCACACATCCCATATGGGCTGAGATGTGTGCCCATTGGAGAGCTGAGAGCTGGGTGAAAAGACGAAAGACTACCACCATTAATAGAGCCTCGGGTGTACCAGATGGAGAAAAGGCGAAAGGCACCTACAAGGGTGGCAGTATATCACAGTTGCAGCATATTATTGCCAGTGTGCGTCTCATTATAGTAAACTTGTGAATTGGTTTTATTTTTTTTATATGTTTACAGTCATAGTTTGCATACTTGGGATGTTTACATAGTAATATGAGAGTATGCTTTGTATAGGAGTCTCAGTCTCAAGGTTAGCCTATCCCTTGGCTGGATATGTACGTGGCCACTCTTGATGGACTGCCTGAGGCTATCGAGATAGCGACAATAAGTTTTGGCAGCTTTGATGTTGTTTATAAAGTTTTACGTCATTCTTTAGAATTGTATATTTATTTTTAACTGTTTAATTGTTAACTTGATGACATGATACTTATAAAGGTTTATTGAACGAGCGCTATCCTGAAGGCACCCCATGTCCGCCGATTGATCGAGAATTGTGGGAGAGTGCGTCTGTTGTGAAGAAGAACTACGTCAAAGGCCAAAGACAACAACGACGCCCAACCTTCAGTGGCTCAGGCAGCTCTGCTACCCGGTCTTCATAGTCATCGAGTCATCCAACTTATCATACTCTTGCTGACTGTGTGAGAGCTATATGTCGAGATCGCGATCTTCTTCGTATACTGGGCGAGCATCTTGTGGCTCTGCGTCCTGAGGAGTTAGTTGCTGCAGTGGCGGTAGCAGCAGCACATCATGCGGATGACGACGAGGTAATCTTATTACTTATTACAATCAAGTTAATTAGTCACTTATATCTATATATATATATACACACACATATATTGTTGTGTGTACTTACTTATGTTTAAATAATTCTTATTGTTTAACTTTTCCTCACTTTTCTTTGCATAAGTAATACCAATATAAACATATATACTATATATGTAACTTGTTTTACTCTTTTGTTAATTGCAAGATCGTTCTAATTTGGACGATGATGCATGCTGACCTAGGCTTGCTTGCTTTCTAGATATTTAAGCCTTGCACTTTTATATTTATTCTTTGGACAAATGTATGCTACTTAAACATTCAATTTGTATATATTTCTTCAGCTCATATTGCTTTATTACTTTATATTTTGTTGGGTTATTATGTGTTGGCGTATGGATGTTTAATTATAAATATTGTTGTGCATGTGTTGGGATATATAAAGTTTGGTTGGATGTTTATATATACTGCTATCTGTTTGGATATAAAGCAGGTAGAAAACAGGTATAGTTTTTTTGAGAATTCCATAAAACAAGATATTTATTTAAAATAATTTAACATTAGCGACCGCATGCGGTCGCTGATAAGCATTAGCGACTGCTTATTTCGTCAGGAAATCAGCGACCAGATCTATCGCTATTCGCGATCGCTGACACGTGGTCCACGTCAGCCTCAGGCCCTGACCCATGCTAACTCAGATTAGTGATTGCTTCGGTCGTTGGTAGCGGTCGCAGATGCTTCGGTCGCTAATATCCGTCGCTGATGTGCATTCCAGCGATCAGATTATATTCGACGGTTATCAGCGACCGGAGGTGATCGCTGATAAGCATCTGCGACAGTAATCGATCGTTGAAAGGCGGTCGCTGATCGGCTTTTTCCTTGTAGTGATTGTATGGTAGAAGTATTGAATTATACGGTAACTATTCACGGAATAGGTTCTTTGTATTCTTTGTGATAATCTTTGTGATTAACGTTGAATTCATATTATTCGGATAGTCATGATACATTATTTATAAGGTGTCACTCATGATGTAGAATAAATATTATTTATTTGTATTTGAATTAATTAAAGGAGTTTAATTCATAATAAATAATATTAGAATAGTTTTAATTTATTTATTCTACTACTGGTTTAATATTGAACCTAAAGGGTCACACTACAAAAAGGGAGAAATATGATTTTAGAAGTGATTGACTTAATAATAATAAATTAAGTGTATTTAATTTATTAGTGGAATAAATTAAAAATCTTAAGATTTATAATTAAGTATTTGGAGAAATACTAATATTATAAATTAATAAGATTAGTCATCTTAATTGACTAAATAATAATAATATGGTATTTAGAGAAATACTAATATTTATAATTGAATATTTGGAGAAATACTAGATTATAAATAAATAAGAGTAGTCTTATTATTATTATTATTATTATTATTATTATTATTATTATTATTATTATTATTATTATTATTATTATTATTATTTTATTTAGTTCCTAATAAGATTGAGAATAAAATTAAAACCAAATTCCTTAAGGGTTAAGGATTAAGGTTAATGTTTAAAAAAGAGGAGTCTTATTGTGGGAAAGACTAATGCAACTTTTGCAACTTGCATCTCTCTTTCAAGCATTCTCAAATCCCTAAAGAGTTAGGATAGAGGGAATTAGGGCTATCCATACAAGATCAAGTTGAATCTAAAAACATATCTTTAATCTATTCCTCTTAGTGGATACCTCTTGGGCGTTGCATACACTTTGTGACAAACGTGTGATCTGAGGATTGGAGTGATCGCGAAGGAGCAAAGATTGGAATTTGAAGTCTTCATCAAAGGCTGAGAAGCTTCAAAGGTATATATTTATCCTTTCTCGATTAATGATATTACATAAGCCTACACAATGGATTGCTGAAAATTTTTAAATTGCTATTTTGCATGCTTCCGTTGTTATTTCAATTAGATTAAATGCTTTGATTACATTTTTGCAATCCTACGCTTAGTATCTCCACTCTATAGGGGTTAAGCTTCTATCTCGTTCCTTGATGCGTCTCCTCACTAGTGCAAACACGCCAACCACGTTTCTTCTATTTCAAGAAAATTTTAGCAGCACCTCCTCACGATCTCCAAGTATATGAAATAGACTAAGATAACTTAATCTAAGTATGCACTCGAAGAACAAGCAGAGATAACTGTCGAAAAATCTTCCAAACAAAAATAAACGTACTGAACCCATTGACATCGGCCTAAGTGAGATACATAACATCCAATAACAGTCTCAAATTGGGGACTATTCCACATTCACTCCTAATGAGTGAATGTCAAACGGGTTTCTAAGCTCCGATCCAAATTATACTACATGCACAGTTATATATGCAATTTATTGTAATTGTGGAAAACTAAATAAATGTTACTTAGTTTATTTTTTCAATGATAAACTAAGTAAATGATACTCAATTTATGAGAACTACCATTTGAATATGGTGACTATTATTCGACATTTACTCCTAATTGTCAAACGAGTTTCTAAGTTCCAAAATATAGTACATGCATAAACACTTTTTCAGTTTATTTTAATTGTGAAAAATTAAGCAAATGCTACTTTATTTATTTGAATTATTATATGTTAATTTATTTAGCTATAATTTAATTTAATTTATTATGATTAATTTAATTTATTTATTTTATATTTTATACCATAAGATTTATTTTTTTATAATTTATTTTATTTTATTTTATTAATTTAAATTTTATTTATTCTAATTTATGTTATTTTATTTTATTTTATTTTATAAATTTTAATTTAATTTATTTATTAAATGTAATTCTATTCTGATATAATTTATTTTATTTTAAAAAATTATATTTAACTTACTAATTAAATTAAATTTATTTTATATTATTAAATTTTATTTTATTTTGGTATAATTTATTTATTTTTTGTAATTTAATTAATTTAATTTTTCATTATATTATATTATATTATTTTATTTAATTATTTAATTATATTATATTTTTCATTATATTATTTTATTTATTTAATTATTTTATTTTATTTTATCTTATCTTATTTTATCTTAGGTTATTTTTTTTTATTTTATATTATACTATTTTTATATTATATTATTTAAAATTAGTTTATTTTATTTTATTATTTAATTTATTAATGTAAAACTAAGTAAATGCTATTTAGTTCATTTGAATTTATTTTAGTAGTAGGAAACTATGTAATTGCTACTTAGTTTATTTCAATATTGAGAAAGTAAGACAAATACATAAATAAAATAAAGTAGGGCCCAAAATTTTACAATTGAAGAATTCTGACAGAAATTCTGTGAGGAATTCCTTCGGAGATAGGAAATATCTCATTTTTATTAGAATCTAACATGTATAAGCAACATACAAATTATTCCATAATAAATCAAAAAGGAACACAAATTGAATATGATTCATACACTGATAGAACAACAACAAAACAATCCCAATTTCAGTAAAATATAATCCCAACAACAAATAGAATGTGCACAACAAATTAATTCAGAAAAATAATCTAGAAGAGTATTGCAATTTCGGGGAAGAATTTAGAAGACTACTGCAATTTCATCAACAAACAACAACAACAGTTTGCCAAAAATTATTCATTTCCCATGTTTAACAACAACAACAGTTTAACAAAAATTAGGAATTTCCCAATTTCAGAAACAATAATGTAACAATAATCCAACAGTACTTAAACCAATACTCAAACCAATATTTCCAAGATACACAACTGTATTCCAATTTCAACAATCCAATGTAATTAGACCACAAACTAATGAAATTTGAAGTGTATTTCAGCAATCTAATAACTAGACCACAAACTAATGTAATTTGAAATGTATTTCAGCAAATCAATTTCAGCAATCTAATGTAACCCCAACTATATTTAGGGTTAACTAAATAAAAAATTAGAACACAAACATTTAATCTAGGTACAAATGGAGATTACACGTATAGAATGAGGAGATGGCACCGTTAGGGTTGTCACCAGAGTTTCGCTGCGCCTGAGGTTCGCTGCACCGAAGGTGGGGAGGTGGAGGTAGTGTTCGGAGGAGGTTAGTCGGTGAGAAGCGAGCTTGAGGAGGTGAGGGTGAGGAGTTGAGGGAGAGAGAGAGATGAAGAAATTAGCGACGACGACTTGAGGGAAATGAAAATGGTTTAGGTTTTATAATCTATTTTCGACAGAAATTTCGTCAAAAATAATTACTTCGGAATTATTGTATTTTCGACGGCAAATCCGTCGAAATTACATACTAATCTATCATAAATGGTATTGGCGTTGGCAGGAATATTGGAACCAAGAAGTGGACCACATTTTCTTAGGACTTCCATCGACACTAAGGTATTTACGAGAGACGTATATCCGTCAAATTATTTTGTCAAATCGAAAAAAATTAATTTGGAGGGAATATATCACTACAAAAATAAGGGGCATTGGCGACGGGCTCATTGCCGACGGCAAAATCCCCGTCGAGAATAAGGTCAATGCCGACGGTTTAGCCGTCGCCAATGTATGCCGTCGGTAATGGTCTTATTATTTGGCGCCAGACTCTCCCGGTGGAGGGAAACCTCATTAGCGACGGGAAATAATGTTATTACCGACGGGGATGCCGTCGGGAATGAGTCTTATATTTTAAACCCTGGTTCGACGGCAACGATTATATTTTTCATTCCCCCTCTTAATTTTCTCGTTCCCTCTCATTTAGCCATTTCACCCCAATTGATTCTAAGCTAGCATATCAGAGCTTTTGATTCTCAGCTAGCTCAATTGATTTGTCCAATTGAATCTGGTTCCTCGCTCATCATTTTCGCCCAAATTATCAGCCGCCAAGTTTGCCGCCCAGTTCGCCGCCGTGTACCGCCCTGTTTGCTGCAACTCGTTCATCATTTCGCCCCCATTTCGCCCCCAGTTGATTCTACAGTTGTTCTACACTTCATTTTGGTAAATTTTTCAATTCCATTTAACACTTCTATATATATATCACAAACATAGTTTAGGTGGACCAAATTAAACCATTCTTTTGATTGTTTATGTATTGTTTTTTTCTTAATATTAATTTTTAGGGCACCCCAATTTCTCCCTTGAACGGTTGGACCTTAGTATTGCCTTAGTTCATTCAAGATGCTTATTTTTTTCTACTGTCTTTTACATAGATTTGATAGTCATTATGGTATAGCTAGGTCATTTCCTAAATTCAAGTGTTGCAACTTTACTGATGATGCTGCTGCTAATTCGTCTGATAACTGAACACAGTAGCAGGAAAAACAGAAAACTATTATCTATCAAAAACCTTAGGAGTATTATACAAAATGCAGTACAAATTTGTAGGCTAGTCCATAACCTACTCCACATGAGTTATGGTGTATATCCGTTACACATTTTAAACCCCTCTTTACAGTAAAGAAAATACTTTATAAAAAAATTAAATTGATAATATCTTTATTTCATAATGCTGAATTGCTTACCCAATTAATTTCTTTCATTTGTTTGTAGGGTGAGTGGCACCAAAATATTAATTATCCAACTGAACCTCTTGATTGGTACTTGTCATGTCTTTCTTTCTTTCTTTCTTTTTTTTGCTAAATTTAAATTGTATTAAAAAGAAAGGAAATGTACAAAGTAAATGGGCCAAACCCCAAACTATAGGACAAGCCCTATGATGGCAAAAGTAAACCAAAGTCAGACATATATTGGTTTGAAAAGGTATTTTGAACCTCTCGATTTTCTCTGTCTCCACTTATGTTGAAGTATAAATGTTATAGATTCGTTTGTTTCAGTTGTGTTTGGTCTCTTTTGGGTTTTTGGACAGTTTACATAAAACACATAAGACTATTTTGGTACTCCATTTTACTGGATTCAATATGTTTGTTTATGGAGTCAATATATCACATGTGGGCCTGTTGTTTATGAAGTGATAGGCAGTTCCTTTTTTTTGTACTTATTCAATGGACTTCAAAACAAAATTCCCAGATAATATGAATTCTTTTTCTGTTATATTGGTGTCAGTAATGTGAATCCACTAATGTAGGTGGTTATGGAAGACGTGTGACCTTTGTGCTGGTGTTTCCCTTAAGAAGGTTCATAGCAAATTCTAAGAAGGGGGACAATATTGTTTGAATCATATACTGTGACACAGTTTGAAACTCATAAGCTTGCATATACATTAACTTGGACACTTGATTGTGTTTGTCTACCTTTCCATATATATAGCAGACAGTTGTCCAAGATGTCTGTTGATCGAAGTTGGATGGAACGTAGGGTAGCCACTGATAAGAGTGGGCTTAGCTCTGAGTACCGTAGTGGGGTTGAACAGTTTCTCAATTTCGCGTTTGAGCAAGTCAGTGGCGATGAGATCAGATGTCCTTGTAAGAGGTGTGTGAATGAAGTGTGGAAGGAAATGAGTGATGTCATGTGCGACTTATTTGCGTATGGGTTCAAGCAGGGTTATACGACATGGATCTATCATGGGGAAACCTGGTTGGATGAACATGAATCAGAACCGGAATCTAGAGGTGACGAAACCTTTGACTGTACTAATATGATAGTCGAAGCTGCTGGTTCATACTTCCAGTGGAATACAGACAGGGATGACAGTAGCGTCGAGCAAGAGCCGAATGACGGGGCTAAGGGTTTTTATGAGTTATTGCATGAAGCAGCGACCCCATTATATGACGGGCACGAAAAGCACACAGTTTTATCTGTCGTGACTAAGTTTTTACACTTCAAGAACGAGCATGACTGTAGCGAGAGAGGTTTTAATGAACTGCTAAACATTGTGAAGGAGTGCTTACCTGCAGGCAATAATTTACCGGAGTCGTACTATGATCTGAAGAAAATGGTCAAAAAGCTCAATCTAGGGTATGAGAAGATTGATGCTTGTGAGAATGATTGTATGTTGTATTACGGTGATGCCAATAAAGATAAGAGGTCATGTGATATTTGTGGTACAAGTAGATACTGTGAACAGCGCAAGAAAAAGGGAAAAGACGTGCCGAGAAAGATCTTACGTTACTTTCCCATTGCACCGAGGCTTCAGCGGTTGTTTATGTCAACACATACTGCCGAGTATATGAGATGGCACTCTACACGGGACATAGTTGAAGGTCAACTGACGCACCCTGCAGATGGGCTTGAGTGGAAAAATTTTGATAAAAATCACCCCTCGTTTGCTGAAGAGGTTCGCAATGTTAGGCTTGGACTTGCTACTGATGGGTTTAATCCATTTAATGGGCCTTACACCAAGCCCTACTCTACTTGGCCGGTGATTATTGTTGTGTATAACCTCCCGCCTTTGATGTGCATGAAAGATCCCTACATGTTCATGCCTTTACTGATTCCAGGTGATAAGAGTCTGAGTAAAGACATCAATGTATACCTCAGTCCGTTAGTTGATGAGTTGAAGATGTTGTGGGATAAAGGGGTTCAAACTTATGATGTATCTCTTAAACAGAATTTTGACATGAGGGCAGCTTTACTGTGGACCATAAATGACTTCCCAGCGTTAGGAATGATCAGTGGATGGTCGACTCACGGGGCCTTGTCATGTCCTGTGTGCATGGGGTCAGTTAAAGCTATGCGGCTCAAACATGGGGGGAAAATGAGTTTTTTTGCAACATCCAGACAGTTTTTGCCGATTGAACATCGTTATCGACGGATGAGTAGACAATTTAATCGAAAAACAGAGAAACGTCAAGTACCTGGACGTCTTTCTGGGACATCAGTGTTGAGTTGGATTACTCACTTGAAATTTCCACTTCTAGGGAAGAATCACAGATTAGAGCGAGCTTATGGTTACGGCAAGGTTCACAACTGGACACACAGATCCATGTTCTTTGACCTTCCATATTGGGCTACACTATGCATCCGTCATTGTTTAGATCCGATGCATACTGAGAAGAACGTATTTGATAATATTTTTTATACAGTCCTAAATGCAAGTGGTAGAACAAAGGACAACAACAAGTCGAGGCTTGATTTGGTAGAAATGAACATTAGGGAACATCTGTGGCTGTATCAGGAGGGTACTAAGACGGTAACGCCTAAAGCTGATTATACTTTGACTAGGGAACAGTTGCTATTGATATGTAATTGGATCAGTGGACTAAAGTTCCCAGATGGATATTCTTCGAATATAGCAAGGTGTTGTAAAGTCGAAGAGCTAAAGTTTCAGGGTCTCAAAAGTCATGATTGTCATGTATTCATGCAGAAGTTGATCCCCATGGCATTTATCGACTTGTTACCGAAACGTGTGGTTGAAGCACTGACGGAGCTTTCTAATTTCTTTAGAGATCTATGCTTAACGGAGCTCCAACTCAAAGACATAGATAAAATGGAAATGCAGATAGTGGAAATAATGTGCAAGTTAGAAATGATCTTCCCTCCATCGTTTTTTGATTCAATGGAGCATTTCCCTATTCACTTGCCATACGAAGCCAAGTTTGGCGGTCCCGTGCAATATAGATGGATGTATCCATTCGAGAGGTAATGACATTAATGTTTTTAATACGCTGAAATGTGTATTCTTGTTTACTAATTTATACGTGCATATATAACACATAGGTATATGCGACGTCTAAAATAAAAGGTGAAGAATAAAGCCCGTGTAGAGGGGTCAATTGCTGAGAGTTATGTTATGGAGGAACTTGTTAATTTCTGCTCGTTGTACTTTGAGCCGAATGTTCAGACGAGGCACAATCGCTTACGTCGGAATGAGGCTGTCACGCATGAGGAAAGTGGAGAATTAACGGCCTTTAGTCATCCTGTACAACCATTTGGCGGGAAAAAAAAGGCGATTCTTGACCGATAGTGAGTATGCAGCTGCCACATTGTATGCACTTGTCAACATAAATGAAGTAGCGCCATACATTAAGTAAGTAGCCATAACTATATATGTCTTGTGTTACTGCGCCTATAAGTTCCTTCCATACAAATTAAGTATATAACTGTATTGCAGTCAATATGATGCTGAGATACGTGAAGCGAATCCGATTATATCGGATGGGGATTTGCAAAATTTGAGGAATAGAGAATTTGTTCAATGGTTTAAAGATCATGTAAGTTTAACCGATTTGCAGTTCAATGAATCTACCATCATAGACATAATCTTATGGCGTAATTAACTTTATAATATGTTGTGTTCATGTACATTAGGTCCTCACAGATGAGTTAGCTGATATTCGGCTAAAGCTTATAGCCGACGGCCCTGAAAGATCTGTAGATACTTATACATGTTGCATTGTCAACGGTTACAGATTTAAGTGCTGCGATATTGGGAAAGTCGCTTCTTCTGATTCTGGTGTTGTGGTTAAAGGTAGCTGCTACGATAATCTTTGGGATGACTGGTATGGACGATTGCTAGAAGTTGTCGTTCTCAAATATTGGGGTCAGAAAGAGTTAGTTTGCTTCAATTGTCATTGGTTTGATGTTGAGAATGGAGTTAGAGTAGATAAAAATTCGGGACTGGTGACTGTTAATGTTAAGTCAAAACTAAACTCAAACGAGCCTTTTATTTTAGCAAGTCAAGCAACACAGGTGTACTACGCGCGGAGTGTTAAGACTCTTGCAAGCCCATGGTATGCTGTTATAACCACCAAAGCCCGTGGTTTTCACGGCACAACCCTTCGTCCAGATGATGAACCTTTACAAGTCGAGTCTACTAGTGTCACACCTGCTGATGTGACAATTATTAGTGAGTCTAGTGAAGAAGAGGATGATGTCGTCGCTGTCGAAAGTGAAAATGATGTTCTTGAAGAGGTAGATATAATTGAAGAAATCGTTGAGGATGATGAAGATGGTGATGACAACGATATTGAAGATCTACTGCTCGAAGATGACGATTCTGATATTGATGGCTTTGACGATATAAATGATTAGGAGTATGTACCCTTTAGTTGTATTCAAATGTAATAGTTTGTAGTAGTGCAATCATTATTTTCAACTTATATTAATCTACTAAATCTGGTGTTAGTTGTTTTAGGTTACTATTTATGTTGTATCCTTTTAGGATGACTATTTATGTTGTAACCTTTTAGGATGACATATGGCGCGTACACCACATGGCGATCGTGGTGGGCGTGCAGGTCGTGGGGGCCGTGGAGGTAGTGGGGGTGATGACCAGGCCGGATCGTTCAGGTATAATTACATGTTTTGTTGGGATACAGCTGATTATTTTTTATTTTATATAGTATTGACATTATATTCGTTTATATAAATAATGATGTATTCACTACATAGGTGATCGAGGTAGGCCTCCGCGGGGACTAGCACGTGGCTTGCTAGGGAATCCCCCCCAGGCGCCGATTATTTGTCGTGTTGGGACTAATAGGTAAATTTCATAGTTCATTTTAGTATTAACAGTAAGTATTTAGTTCTTATAAATTCTTTCTAATTTGCAAATGTATTAATTTCAATTGTAGTATCCTTGACGCGACGCCGAGGAACACGTTGCTTGGGATCGTCCGCAACCGATTCTCACTGCCCGTGGATGAGGTGGGCGGATGTGGATGACCGCACACGCCAGCTGATTATTGCAGAGTTCAAGGTAAGATGTCATTCATTCATATATATGTTAGTTTTATATACATTCATATGCTAGTTTGATTTATGTTGTCTACTAAGTTTTATTTTCATTCATATGTTAGTTTTATATTCATTCATTCATTCGTTTTATATTCATTCATATGTTAGTTTTATATTCATTCGATCATTCATATGTTAGTTTGATTTATGTTGTCTACTAAGATTCTTAATGTGTAATGTGCAGAGATATTACCGCTTTGAGGACGGAAAGGAAGCCCATGGCATGACTGTTCTACATAAATACTTGGAGATGAATTGGCACAAGTGGGTCCACGACTGGAAGAAGAAGGCCCAGACGAAGATGGCTGATGGACAGACACTTAAGGATGTCCGGCCAGATTTCATCTCTGCTGCGGTGTGGGACCAGATGTGCAGCATTTGGGACGGCGAGGCCTTCAAGAAGATGTCGGCACAGCGTACAGCTGCCCGACAGCAGAGTCGTCTCTCGCACTGCACGGGGTCTCAGTCGTACGACCTCTACCGGGAGAGACTCGAGGTGAGTCTAAAGCATGCACCCTCCCGCTTGGAGTTTTGGTGGCACGCCCACCATAAGAAAGGTGAAGGTGGTTATATCTCACCTGAAGCAGAACGCATTGCTGTAAGTTATTTAATTCTCTTATTTAGAATGTATTTAAAATTCGGATGTTCTTTTGTATTTTTTTGTTTTATATTTTGCGTATCATCTATTAATGTGTTTTTTTCAGGGACGATTCGAGGACCTTGCTCTGGCCCGAAGCAGCCAGAGAGGTGACACTCCAGTCGATGATTCTACGCGTGCGGATGAGGAGATGGAGGACTGGCTGCAGGCTACAGGGGGACCGAAGAAGGGTAGAGTTGTGGGCATTCCCCATGTCCCAGCCTACACCCTAGTCCCTGCTGTGAGATCACGGTGGCGCCCACCCACTGAAGGTAGTGGTGCGAGTGGATCGGGAGCCGGCCCTTCATTATCCGACGATTTCTTTCGGCGGATTATAGAGGGGTGCATGGCGAGCAATGTTGTGCAGTCAGGCGCACCATCACGCGAGCGGATCTACCAGCTAGCTCAGGAGGTTGTCCATGGCTCCATAGATCCTACAGCTACCGCTGACGACCTCATGGGTGTAGTACGGGAGGAGGCCATCCGTGTCTGTGCGGTTGTCTTGGCCAACATCTTCCCACCACATATTCGACAGGTAAAAACAATTATTGATGTATTTCCTTATTTAATTTATGAAATTTGTAATTATATTGCTTATATAAAGTTGCGTATCAAACAGTTATCCGACAGATATGAAAACCCATAAGATACAACTTACGGGACTCGATTCCGATATACAGAGGCCGAGTTATCAGCCCGTTTCCCAAACTTGTCAACACTTAGGCAAAAAGTCGAAAAAGAGACCGAAACCCGCCTCGGTCGTCGAAATGACACGCAAACACAGACATAGCACCGCATAGGTGTTAGGCACGCGTTATAACTTATAGGACTCGATTCTGATATACGGAAGCCGAGTTATCAGCCCGTTTCCCAAACTTGCCAACACTTAGGCAAAAAGCCGAAAAAGAGACCGAAACCCGCCTCGGTCGTCGAAACGACACGCAAACACAGACATAGCACCGCATAGGTGTTAGGCACGCGTTATAACTTACGGGACTCGATTCCGATATACGGAGGCCGAGTTATCAGCCCGTTTCCCAAACTTGCCAACACTTAGGCAAAAAGCCGAAAAAGAGACCGAAACCCGCCTCGGTCATCGAAACGACACGCAAACACAGACATAGCACCGCATAGGTGTTAGACACGCGTTATAACTTACGGGACTCGATTCCGATATACGGAGGCCGAGTTATCAGCCCGTTTCCCAAACTTGTCAACACTTAGGCAAAAAGTCGAAAAAGAGACCGAAACCCGCCTCGGTCGACGAAACGACACGTAAACACAGACACAGCACCGCATAGGTATTAGGCACGTGTTACAACTAACGGGACTCGATTCCGATATACAGAGGCCGAGTTATCAGCCCGTTTCCCAAACTTGCCAACACTTAGGCAAAAAGCCGAAAAAGAGACCGAAACCCGCCTCGGTCGTCGAAACGACACGCAAACACAGACATAGCACCGCATAGGTGTTAGGCACGCGTTATAACTTATAGGACTCGATTCTGATATACGAAAGCCGAGTTATCAGTCCGTTTCCCAAACTTGCCAACACTTAGGCAAAAAGCCGAAAAAGAGACCGAAACCCGCCTCGGTCGTCGAAACGACACGCAAACACAGACATAGCACCGCATAGGTGTTAGGCACGCGTTATAACTTACGGGACTCGATTCCGATATACGGAGGCCGAGTTATCAGCCAGTTTCCCAAACTTGCCAACACTTAGGCAAAAAGTCGAAAAAGAGATCGAAACCCGCCTCGGTCGTCGAAACGACACGCAAACACAGACATAGCACCGCATAGGTGTTAGGCACGCGTTATAACTTACGGGACTCGATTCCGATATACGGAGGCCGAGTTATCAGCCCGTTTTCCAAACTTGTCAACACTTAGGCAAAAAGTCGAAAAAGAGACCGAAACCCGCCTCGGTCGTTGAAATGACACGCAAACACAGACATAGCACCGCATAGGTGTTAGGCACGCGTTATAACTTACAGGACTCGATTCCGATATACGGAGGCCGAGTTATCAGCCTGTTTCCAAACTTGCCAACACTTGTAGAACACAAACTAAAATTAAATGTACTCTATTTTCGACTCGTTATTAATATTTTACTTTTGTAGGGTCTTGTTGATGAGACTCGTGGGGGTGGAGGCTGCGTCACAGGCGATTCCCGTAGAGGAGATGGTGATGACCGCCGGGCTGATGCTGATGAGACTATGGAGGGTGGGACCGGCGATGGGACCGGCGGTCGTACGATAGATGGCGGTGATGATGGCACTGACATTCCTGATCTTGGGTTATAGTTAGTTTATATTATATTTTGACTTCCATGTATGTATTTATATAGCTTTTGAGTTGTACAGACATAGAGTTTTGTATCTAACTATATTGATTGTTGATAGTAAAAGATATGATTGTTATTGATATGCGTGCATTGTCATTATTTGTTTTTTTTTAATTTATAACAGGTACAATTATGTATATGTAAATGAACAGGGGAATTTTGTAATTTTTTTTTTAACCAGGTCATTGGCGACAGGGGCATTGGCGACGGGGTGCCGTCGGCTATGACCTACATGTCATTGGCGACGGTAAATACACTCATTGGTGACGGCAGTGCCGTCGGCAATGACAGTATCTAAAATTTAATTACTGGCGTCATGTCCGTCGCTAGTGCCGTCGGTAATAACTCATTGCCGACGGTTTGGCCCGTCGGCAATGACCCTTTTTTTTGTAGTGTATACCGTCAGAGATAATTCCGTCCAAATTAACATTTTTTCTTGTAGTGCCACTTATTACATATATCTCAAAAAATATTACCATTAATATTTATCTACGTAATTAACAATCAAAAAGTTGATATAAATATTTACAATATATATTATTTTCTTTAATGATATTTTCTCTTTTCCAAAATTAGTGGACTCACTTTACTTTTGTTAACTTAATTCCAAGCTCTATATTTGAAATTTTATAAACTTGAAACTTAATTAATAGTTGGTTCTCAATTCCAAATCGAAGACTTGAAACTCATAAACGCTAATAAAAATAAAATTTGAAGTTGCTGATTTGAGATTCCTAAGTCATGCTTGTTTGTAAAAATTATAATTTTGGGACTATATTATCAATATTTATAATCTCAAAACTATTAATTTTAGAATAAAATAATGCTAATCACATGTTTGTTTAAAACGTGATTTTCATAAGATAATTTAAGGGAACTGATATTTCCACGTGATTACTCTCACATGAATAGTGAGTAGGTCTCACCTCCATGTGAGAGAGACTCATGTGAAAATATCATTTGAACATGTGGAAATATCATTTTCATATTTTAAAATAATTTCATATTATGTTATTTTTGTCCACGATTATATAAAAGATTGAATAAAAACTTATCATTTGGAGTATTATACCCTTACCAATAATAACAAAGAGATCATATTATTAATAGTGTGAGTATAAATGGACAAAATATGATACACCGGTTATTTTAAAAAAAGGTAAAGGTTACTTTGCCAACAAATTTTTAATCTTAAATAGTAGAGATTATAATACCGGATTGGACATGTATTTTATAGTTTCTCATTCCAAGTCATTTTATTATCTTTATACTAATAGTATCAAATCCAATTTTTAAAACAAACAAAGAACTTAAATTAATAGCTCAATTTCAAATATTATCCTTACAAACAAACTTAAAACATTAATGATCCATCAGATCCCTTGATACCAACGTAACAAAAACATGTGCGTAATCAAACTGGGTGCAGATGAAGCCACATAAAATCAAAATTCTAGAGCATGCTTGAAAAAATTAAAACATTAATAATCCACCAGGAACCGCCGCCCATAAGGTTATCTTAGAAAAAGTGGATTCATGAGTTTTTCATAATAAGCACATACTTGTCAAAGCTATGCTTTTGCTCAGTTTTTTTTACCAAGCACATTGGTTTTTTTAAGAAAATCATGCATGCTTTGTTGAGCCATTTTTGGTAAAATCCATGTCAGTTGAACAAGGTTAAGAAAATATTGGTAAAAGAAGATGTGAAGAAAAAAAACTTCAATTGGGAAGGATAATTTGTTTCATTTATTATTCTTTTTATTCCGTCTCAAAAAATTAAGTCTAAAATGCATTAGTTAAGATTCTCTCCATTAAACTTATTTTTTAATTTCCTCCAATATACATTTAGGGAGACAAATATTGCTTTTAGTGACAGTAGGTAACGATAAATTTTATTTAATTTGCCACAAATTTTTTTGTGTCGCTAATTATTTACAAAAAATTATAGTGTTACTAAATGTAATATTTGTGTTGTTGAATTTTTATTGAAAGAAATTGAAGGATATAAAGGGTATATCAAAGGGTATGCCTGAGTATAATGAGTTACATATGGAGATTATGAATGATCAATAACGAATCTACCACTTCTAGTAAAAGAAGAGATATGTCCTATGTGATTCGTTAAATGACAACCCAGTAGTGTTGGGTAAAATCTAGTTACGCACAACACTCAAGTATATGTGGTCAACAAGTAATAAAGTGAAAGTAGAGTATCGTTCTCACGAGAAATTATTTAATAACTATTACTAAGTACTAACCCATAACCAACTTAATCTTATTTAAACGAATGAATTAGTATTTTGAATTAACAATATGTAATTAAACTAAATCTAACTACCCCTAAAATGCAACTAGAATATGAAAACTTGAGACTATAATTTCACATATTATTTTATTTAAATCAATACACTTCCCGTTGAATCAAATTAATTATCTCAGATTATTAATCAAGAATACTAAGGTAAAATATGACCATCTCTCGATGTACTATACCCATATTAACTTAAATCCACATATGATAGAATTAAGTAGAACACCCTAATTAACTAATCCACTATATCTCTATGTGAATTACAATTAAAGAGAGTTTAAACACAAGTTCTTATCAGATTACATGTGGTGTAAATCTATATCTCTATCCTAAACACAAATCATAAATTCCTACGCCATGCAGAAAATATAATCACATGCTATTATGATCAGATCTAAACCCATAATCCATCTTTCGATTTCATATGAATTATCACGGTAATTGATAGCTAGGCAATTAAGCAATTATTCACAAACCATAATAGACAATCCAATAATAATTTATAAGACTAACAAGGAAACATATTAAAGTAAACTACACAACAAGATCCATAGTAATCTCATAATAGAGTTTAGCTCATGAATTTTTATTGAAAGAAATTGAATTTTTATATTGAATTTTTATTGAAAGAAATTGAATTTTTATTTGTATAATGGATGGTGTCAACAACTTTAAGTGGGCAAACGATTAAGCGGCGAATGTGAGGAGGCACACCATTTGAGCTTCAGGAAGAGACTACTTTAAATTGAAAGTCAAAATAGTATTCATTTTATTGAGTACATATAAAGAACATGTAAATAAAATTTCCGTCAGGCTGGGGATCTAAACAAACAAATTAATAGAAGGTTATTTAGAATTTGTGACATGCCATGTTTGGTTTAACATTGGGAGGATCGGAAAATGCTCCGGATGCTATTTTCTCGTATACAATCTTGTCAGCCGACTCCGTGAAGTGAATTCCATCCCAGCTTAATCGTTCCTGAGGGCGTTCACATGCTCCCACCGGAACTTGCGTGCCATTTACAGTAACAGTGCCTTGTCCACAAAAAACATCCCCAAAATTATATTTTCCTCCATAACCACAGCAAGTTACAAGATAATTCTTGAATCCTGCAAGTTTTAAAAACAAAATCTAAGTCATGATATGGAGAATGATATATCACAAATGTTTCGGGAAAACACAACTTTGGTAGTTTAAAGAAAAAATAGACCAGTTCAATTTTTTTAAATAAAAAAATATTGTTATCCGCTAGTAATAACAGCAGAAGAATTAAAAATCTGAACCGTCTGTATTCGTTATAAGATTTGTTTAGGATTTAGGGTTTATTACTTATCCACAACCACTATTCTTCTAGTGTGTAGAAGGAATCCTTTGGCCCCAAAACGGCCTTGACAGAAATTTTGAACCCTGATTTGTCTTGAGAATTATTTATTATGAATTTATTTTTGTATGTGTATATTCTAAAATTTGATATTTAAATAAAAATGGGGTTGGAAGATATATATACCGTATTTTTTGGGTTCCTTGTAAAGAGAATATTTCGCAGAGTAGATATCTACGTGTGTGATTGCAGCTAAGGGAAGGTCCTTGCGGAGTTGAGCAATGGCCTCCTTCAACTTGATATTGAAATATTGAGAGACTTCATTATAAGGCTTTGCGCAACCGGCACTGTCTGTTTGGTCTTTACTGACCGGAAAATGTGTTAAGATGTAAGGAAGACAACCTATCGGTCCGGTGTTGTGTATCCAAAATGTTCTGGCTCCGAAGTTGTATATATTCTGCAAACACCACATGCATAATTCATAATCTTGTTAATATATATGATTTATTCACATATGATATATGATCAATTTTAACTGTATTTTTAAGAAAAAAATGGAAGAATTTTTCAAGAGTGTATCAATTTTAACAAGAATTACCTTAATATGCTCCGAGAGCCGGTTGATCATATCTGGTACAGATGCATTCACTGCCTCTATAGACATATTTGTAAAGAATCCCATCCCAAGATCATTTTGACCAATATCAATAGTATATAAGGCTTTCGAAAAATATTCCTTCTTTGGCAAAAAATCCTTAAACCTTGCATCTGCATGCAATAATATATATATAGTATTGATTAACTTATAAATTTATAAAATTAGAAATTAAAATATTGAGCGGATAATTTATGATTTATATATTTACATACACATTTAAAAAAAAATTACCTTCTCTTATGATTATTTGTGATCTTTCTATGAATTCTTGGAATTGCAAGTACTGAATATAAAGGTAAAAAGGACTCCATCCATGTGGCGGTCTGTAATTGGGTAGCAGGTAATTCTTAGGTGGTGTGATTGTAGCTGCTGAGTTGGCAAAATTGGCACCATAACTGAAGTCTGAACCCAAGGAGTTTAGGTAAGGGCTGAGGAATGGTTTCCCTAAGCTTTTAGCTGAAACACCAACATTTAATCATCAGTATTCATGCAAGTACGTACATATATGTGCATGGTTATTTTTTAATGCACGTATGTGCTACACGGCTATATAACTGCATGACTAACAAATATAGTACATATGCACAATTGATATATATATATACGAAAAATTTCTCTAACAAGTTAAAATTGTCAGTCTCCAAATATTAAATGACATCTAACGTTAGTTGTGAATCATTCTCTCTATACATATTTAACAAAAAAACAAAAATGATGAATATATATATATATGTACACACAAATATAATTATATATATTGTTAGATGTCATCTAACTTTCAGGGTTGTTCAGGTGTTTTGTACTACACTTCTAGTAGTCGAAATATCTTTTAGAACTAACCCGGAAGTTAGATGACACGTTCTCTATATGTGTATAACATAAACAAAAATGGTGATGGTAAGTACCCAAGAAATCGATCATGAGTCGGCCATCAGAGTATCGTCCTGCTGGCCTGTCGAAGAAGGATTGGCCATTGGGTGGGACTGACCAGGAAAATGCAGCTGAAATTGCACCGGTGTCCGAATTGGAGTCTCCGAAGTTAAAGATGGCGGGAAAGTCACAAGTTTGTAAAGCCAAAGTAGGGTTTAGGAAGAGAACAGAAAATAAGGAAAAGGCAGATAGGCTCATGCTTATGGAATTCATGTTGTAGGATTATGATGGTTTGGTTTGATATTGAAAGCAAGCTCGGGACGTTTGGTTTATATAGTGCGGGAATTTAGTGGTGTGCATATAGTCATAAACGGGTCCTTGGTCAAGATTTCAAACATAATTTTTAATTCCCTAATTTTGAATGATTTGAAGGAGAGGTAAAGAAGCATCTTGCTTTCATACTTTTTTATTCTTATTTTTAGTGTTGAGACAAATTTTTTCTCAAATTTTGATTTCTTAAAAGTTTCATTTGGCCAAGATTAATTATGTCTAAGTTTAGAAAAATGTTCATCAATTTATGTCACATAAGCTACGTAGTATATCCGTTGTTAGTCACTAATGTAATTCTTAGTTGATCCGCACTACAAAAATAATCTTATTTGAAAATATTAAAGATTATATATATATGAAATCTATCCGTAGTAACCGATTGTTACGGATACTATTTTAGCAACTACATCTTAATATCGTTTATCATGATATTCAAAGACTTGGGTTAAATTAGATTTGAACCTTATCACTACTCTTTCTAGGGACCAACATATTCTTTCTAGTCATCCGAAAAATTATAAATATATCCTTCATTTAATTATTCATTGTCGTTAAAGATTTTAGACGCACGTTATATCTTATTATCTTATCTGCGTCGAATGACACCGAGACAATCGATGAATTTTGAGTCATGCTGGGAGTCACTCCTAGAGAGAGATTAGCTGATGGACAATGAATGGCTTCAGTCAATTACAATGCTCGACATCAATTGGTCCCGGTTTAAATGAGTGATAACTGTTTTGGAGAACTGTGTAAAACAGAAGGTAGTGAATAAGATAATAAGATATAACCTATCGTTAGAGCCTTTAGCGACAGTAAATAATTAAATGAAGAATATATTTGTAATTTTTCGGGCCGCTAAAAAAAATGTCTATTGCTAGAAAGAGTAGCGGCTTGGTCCAAATTCAATTCAATCCCAACTTTTAAATATCATGATAGACGGTGTAAGATGTAAATGCTGAAATAATGTCCGTAGCAACTAATTGCTATGGATGAATTCCCATTTATATATATATATTACACTTGCCTCTAAAACTAGCTAGTTACTGTTGGTTTAATAATACTAGTGTGATGATGAAATTGCAATAATTAAATTAAAGACATTGAGTTAATTTATTTTACAATTAATTAAAAATTTAATTTTTTTGTGAAACAAATAATATTAATAAATGAGACCTTTTTTTGGTATTAAACAGATAAGTATTATATATATTACTCCCTTCATTTCTAAATAAGTGACCTTTTAGAGAGTTCAAAATTTTTTAATATATTTGACGTAAACAAATTTCTAGGAAGTATTAATTACATTTTTTTCTCTATTATCCTCAAGTATCTTCTTTCATAATTTCTCTTTCATTTATCTAGGTAATTTTATACATATTTCCTTAATTCACGCAAGGCTAATTGTTGCAATACATATCAATCTTAAAGACAGAATTGGAACAATAAATAACTTTCTTAATAAATATGAAATACTTTAAAACGTCACTTATTTAGGAATCGAGGGAGTAGTGTTTTATCATTATGCCCATACTGTGGTTGGGTAGGTTAAGTAGACAATTAGGGTGTTTATGTTGGTAAATTATTTTGTAATTAAGGACTTAATAGGAATCTCAGTTTTGAGACACAGTTTCACAAAAAATAACACCAAAAAAAGCCTCCCAACTTTATAACCCTGACAAAAAAACTTCGTTAAACTTTAGGAAAATTGGATCCAGTTTTGTCATAATAAACCTCCTGAGTTTTAATGACATATAAAGCGACATCCTAGTTTTGAAGCTACATTAATTACATAATACGTACTTATATTATTAATTGCTGCCCTCCGTAATTTTAAATCCTAGCAGCCTAGCACTCACGTTGTCTATAATAGAGTAGCTTTTTGCTTTTAGGTATTAGACAAACTCAAATACACCAATTTCTAGAAATGTAGGCAATATTTACCGTATAAGTCAATAAAATTTTAAAAATTAAAATTAACAAAAATTTATTTAAGTTTTAAAAGGTAATAAATTTATAATTAGTAACATTTTTTAATTAACTTAAAATGTTAACTATTGTATCCACTAAAATCAAATAAATTCACATTGATTCTAGAAAAAAGAAGTTACAAATGACTTCAAATGTTTAAAATAGAGCTTCTTTCAATATCAAAAAAGTAATAATAATCATAAAAAAAGGTAGTAAGAAGGAAAAATAATAATATTTAGGTTGAGTTTTCATTTTTTGTACATCCTCTGTTTCACAAAATTAGTCTTAATTATAGTCCAAATTTTTTCATTTGTCAAAAGAATTTTAAATTTAATTTTTATTTCAGTGATAGTGGATAAAATAACACAATATTATCAAGTTTGATATCGTAATTATAGTATCATAATTGTAGTATCATAATTATAGTATCATATCACTATTTCTTACCGAATAATTTATTAGTTTAGAGTTAAGAATATATAGAACAAATTCTTATATCCTTAATATTTGTAAACATTAAAAATGTAAATTAAAGTTTTTGTGATAAAAAAGGATTATAATATTTCTGTCAGATTTGATCATATAGCGCACGTTTAATTGTTTGGATTGCGTTAAACTTTTGAGACTTTTTTTTAGTCTACTTGAATGGAAAAAAATAATCATCAGTGGCTGCGGCAGGCTCCAGTTTTGGAGTTACACTGATTATATATATATATATATATTTGCTGCTGCCCACGCCACGACTGCTTAATTATTTCTCGATCAGGTCGGACCCAGTTGCATCAATCAGTTAGTCGGGCTAAAGACAACATGCATGTATATATGTCATCGAAATGAAAAACCTCAGAGTCTGTCAGAACAATAAAGATTATAAGTTGCCGCCAAGTAAGGGAAAGGCAATTTGAGTGCTTAAATATATATCTTGTTGTGCGGTAGTGATTAAGTCCAAATAATTCTTGTACTTCCTCGTGAGCAGGCAGATCTGAAGAAAGTCTTTAATATTGATATATAACTGCTATTTGCTATTTTGACAACATGTATGTGTGAGTGAAGTGTAAATTAAGGTTCACCTAATTTAATTGAATTAAATATACAAATTAGAGTTTATATTATGATAAAATAAAAAGACGGAAAAGTCAAAAATAAATAAACAAGACCTGAGAGAAGCTTTCACGTGTCCCGAGGTAGAAGATATACGGAGGCGACTCATTTTGCGAATTAATTGAAGAATTGAATTGGTGGCTAGAAGGACAGGACCAACTAAGCATTACTCTGGTGACTAAGAGTATTTCTAAAAAAAATTCGAGGTCATGTGCCTAGCACGTGACCACTTTCTAGAAAATTCTATAAATATCTCTTCCATTCCATTGAGGGGGTACTTTTGAACTTTTGGAGGACTTGAATACTTGGAGATTCTCTCTCAACTAGAAATACACAAGAAGGCTCTCTAGATCCTAATAGAGTTCTCGGATTCTAAGAGTTTTGTTAGGTGTCATTGAAGTAATTGATCACCTGTACATCTCCCTCTTCAATCCATCAATCAATTCCGCACTCTTCGTGGATTTCTCTCCTTCTCAGCCAACACGAAATCCTAATCCTAGCAAAATACAATATCCTTGCCCACATTTCTTTGGTGACTCTGCTGGGAAGGTGTAGAATTCGTGAAGGGTATGCCCACAACTCGAAGTGAGAGTACTACATGAAGAGTTTCACCGATAACTAGCATTACTTCATCAGATCCAGTTCCAAGGCAAGTAAATCAAGCTTTCCAGGGCGCGAATCTGGATCTCGATCAACCCATCTTTGAAGACGCTTCGGAAGGAAGTTCAACATCACCATACATGACTGACCAACAACAAACGAATGTCAGGCAGATAGGCACGGAAAGGCAAGGCGCGAGGAAGCAAGTGGAAAGCAGACAAATGTTGTGCAACTGGAGATGTTCAAGGCATTGAAGGAAACACGGGAAGGACAAGGAATGATGATGACTATGATGCTGGAGATGCTGAGAAAGCCAAAGGAAATGGGGAATTTCCACCAGCAGTTGATGCAAATCCCCACTTTCAAGGCCATGTTCCCACGCAATTCGCAGGGAAAACGAGCAGGAGTACTGGAGGAAAACAACAACGACGACAACAACAAAGAGAATCAGACCACACCTCCATTAACGGAGAATTAATCGATTTCGATCATCAACTTAGAACCCCAGAACAGTGGTGACGTGCCACAACTTAGATTGGAAGCAAGCCAACCTCAGACAAACATCATCCCGACTACTTTCCCCGTATTTTCACAAGTGCATATAAAAACCATCCCGAGCCACGTCTAACGAACCAGTCCATAAGCACAACAGATACAGATTTTACATGATGCAAGTGTACTGTAAGACCCCAACTTTTATGAATAAAGATTTAATTTTCTTTATATATTATTTCAAAATAGTAAGGTGTTGATTTGATAAATGTAAAAAGTTATGGGTGAAATGTGCAAATATTTCAAAATAAGCAAGTGGTTATAAAATATTCATTGTTGTCGGGGAATTTTAGTTTGGTCGTGAAATATTCTTATTGTCGGGGAATATTTGTACGACGGCGCAGCTATTTGTGGGCCCCACAACGGAATAACTGTCGGATATAGAAAGCGACAGAAATAACCTTTTTATAAATAACGGTAAAACTGTTACGGTTAAATTGTTGAAGTACCCGGTGATAAAAATACAGTAATACGCGTTGTGCACAGTAGCACACGGTATTGCACAGTAATTTGAATTATTGGTTCTTACGTAAGAAGTCATTTACTCAATAATTGTTACAGTAATTACTGTTTAATATTTTATATTATTGATTCAATAATTGCATGATATTTTATTGGTTCAATAATTGCTACGTTGATATTTTATATCAATAATTGCTACGTTGCTATTTTATATGATTGATTCAATAATTGCTACCGTTAATATTTTGTATTATTGATTCAATAATTGTCACTGCACAGTATTTCACATTATCAACTCAATAATTCATATTATTTGAATAATATTATTAGATAGCATTATTGACAATGTCTAAGAAAGTTCTGTCTAGGAGGGGTTATTTAGTTGCGCGCCAGTAAGGAGAAATCCTTATCGGAAGGCCCTTTCTTTCCTGGGAACGACCTGGTTGTCAATATTGTAGTTCTATAATATTATTTGTGAATAATTAATTATTGATTTATATGATAAGAAAATATTTATTTTGTGGATATAAAAGAAAGAATTAGTGCTGATGTATTTTTATTAGTATTTTGGTGTGAAAAATCATCCGTTTGTGAATTTCGGCCATTTTCGGTTGGGAATTTGGAAAAATTTTCTTCTACAAAGTTGTAAAGAATTAAATTTCCTATAGAAAGACATAGAATTTGTATTTTTCTGATAAAAGGGCTATTTATTATGAATTATTGAAGTTTCAAAAATAAATATTTTTAAATAAAATGGTGGGCCCCACTTTTGTCATTTGTTGGTTGAATGTTGATTTTTTTTCAAAATCTCACGAGGTGTGCTGAGGAGAAGCCGCCCGGCGCAAAAGTCTACTTTGGCATCCTAAGCTTTTCCTATAAATAGGTTGCTTATGTTAGAATTGAAAATCATACTAGAATCAGAAGTTTTCTCTCTCTATAATATCGAGCGTATTTTTGTGAGTATTTCAATACTTTGAATGTTGCTATTCAGTGCAAGTTTTTTTCAGCCTTATATCCGATATTCCAGCCAGAAGTACTATTCTTTTGAGGTAAGGGATGTTATTTTCTTTCGTAAATGATGTTATTCTTTTCAATATCATTATACCAAAATATTGTCGTGGATTTTATTATGAAATTCTTACTTTTTCCGTCGGGGTTACTATTCATGTGTACGGCACTATTCACGTATACGGCACTATTCACAGAAAAATTAAATTTTCTTCTATTTGTCCAAGTTGCTTGTTAAGGTTCCTATCTTTGATTAGATCCAAGTTTTGAGCTCTATTCTTAAATTTTGCTCCACAAAGTATTATTATGGAGTATTTTTGAACTTTGATAAATTAAAATACGAATCTTTAATCTTTGTCTTTTATCTCACTGGATTCGTTATTTATATTATTTTTCATCATCCTCAGTCCTAAATCGTGATATAATTGAATATCTTTGGCCTGTAGAGCAAAGATGAAGGATTACCTGATGAATATCTTTGGCCGTAGTGGAAAGATGACAGGTGTTGAGATGAACATGACCACTGGTGATACAAATGAATATCTTTGACCTGTAGTGCAAAGATGAATATTTGATTCGAGATATATATTCATTGATGTTACAGGGATAAAATATTGATGATGGACTTTTAAATCATAGAAGATAGTAAACTTCATTCTCTACTTAACTCTTCTAATGATTTGTTATTTCCGCTGCGAATATTGATCTAAAACTTGTTGTCAATAATATTTTATCTGAATTGTTGAAGACTAACGATAACTTATTTGCCATTATCTTAGTCATAATATTCTTTATTGGGCTAGTTGAGCTCACCCTTTTCATTTATTGTCCTCTTCAGGAAGTGAGAATATCGCAGGAACTAGTCGGGGGACAGAGTGATGGTCCAAGTTAGAGCAGTAGTAGTCCTCACTATTTCTAATAAATAGTGTGATAATAATTGTAATGAGGACTTAATTTGAATGTTAATATTTTCAACATATTTGTATTGACACTCACAGTTGTGTGGTCGTATTTTGCACGACCGTGTGATATAAAAGATTGTATTTGGATTCTGTACCATGTATTTGGCGACTCAGAATGGGTTGGGTTGACTGGACCTATTCTGGGGGCGCCACATGTACACCATCCAATTTCTTTACTATATACACCGCCAATGCAACAATACATCACAACACTCCAAAGAGTCCATGCCACAAGCCAGTACGTGACGAAGGATGATATGATCGATGTGATCAATCAACTTCGTAGGCAGACATCTCGACCTTCGGAGTTAGAATTTACTACGCCTTACTTTGCACACATTCGGAGACAACCTTACCCAACATGATATATTGAGCATCCCCCTCAGTTTCTAAAATACAACGGGGAAAAAAGAAATGCCAGAAAACATATTGTCAGGTGTGTGGAGTAGATGTGTCTCCGTGATTACAGTATGATGAAGTGAACAATCATAACCTGTTGATGAGAGAATTCAACAAAACTTTGACGGATAGTGCCTTCAGTTGGTACTATAATTTGGAGAAAGGGTTAGTCTATGATTGAGATGATCTAAAATTATAATTTTTTTAAAAAAAAGTATGTGCAGAAACAGGTAACCATTGTAGAGCTCATGCGATTCAAGCAGAAGCCGAATAGAGAGCTGTCAAATTTTGTGGACAGATTTAGAGCCCAATCATAGAAGTGTGCAGAGCCAATTGAAGAAAAGAACTTGGTGAGCATATGTAACAATGGTTCTTTAGATGCCTTCAAGCCCTATCTCATTACAAAAGCATGTGAGTCATTTGAAACCCTCTTGTCTTTTGCATAAGACTTGGGAGGAATCATGACATTTCACACCAGGCATGCGACTTTTACGTGGAAGGGCAAGAGGATGGCAATTGTAGTTTTGGCAGATTCTCAGTCAAACCCACAAGGGGGAAAGAGGGAGAAGAACGAGAATTTTTTTTAACAAAGCAGAGGAAAGCCTGGGGACAAGTATGCAAGAATGCCAGTCTCGGAGGCTATCACATGCAGCGAGAAGGTATTCAGGGGTCTGTACGAACAATGAGTTGAGCACGGAGTGGTGAAACATCCAAGGCCCAAATTTGTTATGACGGAAGATATGAAAAGAAGACCGGACTTCTGTGTATACCACCAATACGCAGGACATTCCACTATGGACTGTTACAGTTTATGGAGGATATACTATGAGAAGTTGGCGGCCGAAGAAATTGAACTGGAAAAAGAAATCAGCGTGCATAACAAGCCACTACCAAATCACAAAGAAAAAGAGACGCGCAATACTATTACCTATGATGCAGCCCCGGAAGTTGAGATGATGGAAAATTTAAAATGACAGAAGAAAGGGAGGAAGGTGATCCAGGCTTGCAGGTGACGGCGTTAATGAATGGAACCAAGTTCAAAACAAATTTCGATCAAATAGGATTAGCTAAGGAAGCAAGGATAGAAGCAACCAAGGCAATCATTAAAGTTGTCGAGATGCAGGAGACCTGTATGACTATAAGTAAAGGATTCGTGAAGACTATGGAAGAAGAAGAAAATAGGATATATTTTTCTAAAGCTGATAGCTAGAGAGATAAGATACCCGCACAACAGGTCGCTGTATGTGACAACAGTAATCAATGCCATAGAAGTGCGGAGGGCGTTCATTGATAATGGAGCGTTTATAAATATTATGCCCTACACCGTGTTTAAACGGTTAGGCCTTCCAGAGAAGAAAATTATGAAGGAACAAATAAACATCATAGGGTTTGCTGACCAAAATACGAGAACCCTTGGACACGTCAAGGTGGATATGCAAGTAGGGAAGATCCGGGAACTGTGATGTTTCATGTGATTGAGGTGAATGCGGCATATCATGTCTTGTTAGGAAGGGCTTGGCAAAATGACTACGGGGTAGTACCCTCGGTCTTTCACCAATGCCTGAAAGCTATTTGGAAAGGAATGGAAGTGAAGGTACCTACAACAAGGAATCCCTTTGGACCAGAGGAGGCACACATCACTGAAATAACTTTTTTTGATGATGTCGCTGAAGAGGGAGAGAACCAGATTGCAAAGCCTGACTCCCTAAGACTAGTAAGCTGGGAAGAAGTGCAGGAGGATAAGTTTGTACCTACAAAGGAAGAAAATAAGAAGACCTCAGAACAAGGAGAATGTTGTAAAAATAAGAAGCCAGTAGTGGTAGATCTAGAAAAGGAAGGAAAAGGATAAAAGAAGAGGGCAGAAGACCCTGAAGATGCCAGGAACATAATAAATGTGAAGAGAACAGTATAATCAGAAGCTGGACAGAAGATAAAATGGGAAAGGATTGTGAAACCTGACGGAAGGGTAATGTTTCGCTTGTAACGGTGCAAGGGGAGGAGCTCGAGGGAACAATCGGCTCAGGAGGTGTCCCCCCACTCCAGCAGTGATAAAAAATAAGAAGTTGTGCAGCAGAAGGTAGAACCAACTCCGGAATGCTTGAAGGATAGGCCAAGACCTTAACAAAATGAATTAGAAATTGATTTGACAACAGATGAAGGAACGTTAAGACCGACTTATGTCAACAAGGAACTGAATGCTAATCAGAAGAAAGAGCTGGTTAAGTTACTGCGAGAGTATGAAGATGTTTTCTCATGGAACTACGACGAGATGCCCGTGATTGACAAAGAGCTCGTAGAGTATAATTTGAACATAAGCCTGGAATAAAGGCAGTAAAGCAAGCACCTCGCAACTATGCACCAGAAGTCAAAACACAAATAAAGGAAGAGAACAAGAAGTTACTTGAAGTAGGGTTCACTACTAAAAAAATGGTCATTTGTGATGGCCAAAATTCATCACGAAAGGTTTACGTAATGGCTTTAAGTATCACAATGGCCGTCTTGATGAAAGGTTTTACTTGATGGTTTTGGCAATCACGCAAACGCTTAATGCTTTTGTGATGATTCATACAATCACATTAACACTTAATCTATTGTGATTGTCAAAGTTATCACAAAAAAAACACGATTTTAAGGATCAAATGTAAGAACGTGAATCTCTATTTACGGATAATTTATTTCACTATAATAATTGTATCAAATGATAATTGTAGGATTCGAACCCTCCCCCCATTTGCAAACTAAATAACGAGTATTACCACTACACCAAAGCCCATATCATGATTATAATTTTAAAACAAAATAGAAAAAGAAACATATGTGAGTTGACTTACTAAACAAAATTACTTCCACATAAGATTTGGTGATTGCAATGACAGTCACAAATACGTTATAATGATGGTAAAATTAGTTATCACTGAGAGCCATTTTATATTTTATTATTTTGTGATGGCTTGAAAAATCCATCACAAAATAGCTTCTTTTTGTAATTGCAAATAAAAGTCGTCACAAAAATCTATTTTTTTTAATGATTCCCATGGTCGTCATAAAATATTGTTTTAATTATTTCTTACATTATAATATTAGTGATAGCTTAAATGCAATCACGAAAAGGGTATATCTATAAGTGATGACTTAGTGCGTCACAAAAAGAAATTTTATTTTGCGTGAAAATTTTTGTGATTGACATGACCATCACAATTATAATACAGTGATGACAAAATTAGCCATCACTAAGATTCATCATATATATTATTATTTTGTGATTGCTTAAAAAGTTCATCACAAATTACTATCTTTTGTGATTGTTTTTAAAAACTGTCATAAAGTTCTGTCACGTATATTCTTATTTTTTTAGTAGTGGTTCATTAAGTCAATTTAACATCCAATATGGCTATCCAGCATTGTACCAGTACAGAAATCCAAAGGACAGTTATGGATATGTGTGGATTTTAGAGACTTGAACAAGGCATGCCCAAAGGACATGTTCCCCCTACCCAACATAGACACTTTGGTAGATGCAACTGCCGATCATGAGATGATGTCATTCATGGATGGGTTGTGGGTTATAATCAGATAAAAATGTCCGTAGAAGATACAGAGTTGACAACCTTTCGTACCCCGTTTGGGAATTTCTACTATGAAGTAATGTCATTCGGGTTGAAGAATGTGGGGGCGACCTACCAAAGGGCAATGAACGCTATTTTTCATGACATGATTCATGATATAGTGGAAGACTACGTGGATTACATAGTGGTAAAAATTTAAAAGGCGGCAACCCATGTGGAGGATCTAAAATTTTTTGGCTTTCCTGGTGCATAATAGAAGTCTGGAGGTAGACCCAAGCAAGGCGAAAACTATTACAGAGATGCCCCCACCAAAAATGCAAAAAAAGTTGAAGAGCTTTCTAGAGAAAGTTTCCTACCTGAGGAGATTCATGCTAGCATTAGCAGAAGTCACGGAACCTTTCGGGGAATTGCTAAAAGGAATGGCATAATGGGACTGGGGGCAAGACCAACAATAAGCTTTTAAGAAGGTAAAAGGAATTTTGGCTTCAGCACAAACTATGGTAGTGCCACAGAGAAGAATATCATTGCAGTTGTACATCACATCTACTAAAAAGTCTATATGATGATTGATTACGCAAGATGTAAATGAAGAAGAAAAACATGTGTATTACATTAGCCAGATAATTAAAGGACCAGAAACTCATTACGCAGAAAATGGACATTACTTTCTGGCGCACGAAGTGAAGCTTGTGACAAGAACTGACCCGATCAGATATTTTCTAACTAGGCCAGCATTGGTAGGAAGACCTACCAGATGGATGATGATCCTCTCAGAGTATGCCATCAAGTGTGTGACACTGAAGGCGATCAGATGTCCAGCCTTAGCAGACCTGCTAGCTCAATTTTTTGAATGGAGAATATGAAACTCCCTTCCAGGATCTTCCGGGAGGAGAGGTGGAAGCAATTGATTTAGTGGATGAAGACTCGAAATGGTGGAGTTTGGCTTTCGACGGATCGTCTGCAGAGGGTAAAGGAGGAGCAGGAGTGGTATTGACTCCCAAAGAATGGAAAGAAGTGGTCTTGTCATACAAATTGGATTTCCATTGCACGAACAATGAAGCAGAATATAGGGCGTTTATATTGAGATTATTGGCGGCTCAAGAGTTAGGAGCTAAACGTCTTAAAGTAAAAGGAGATTCAAATCTGATAGTATAATAAATAAGAGGTTAATTCACAGTGAAGAAACCTATCTTGGCACCATATGAAACTATAGCACAAAAAATGATGGAGGCTTTCAGGAAGGTGGTGATTGAGTATGTGACAAGAGGACAAAATAAACAACCTGATGCATTAGCAAAAGTAGCATCTAAAGTGTATATCCAAGGAGAAGACTTGGATGTGAAAGTAATGAAGAGAACCCTCTCCAACCAAGGTGCTAGGCTTGTACCCCAAAGACATGATAGATGATTTGAGACATGACATCTCCCTTCGATTACAAACAAAAGAGGGAACAATATCATCAGTGGAACTTCAGAAATACAACATTATCAAGGGAGTCTTGTATTATAAAGAAGCTGATGGTGTATTGACACGATGCTTGGGGAGGCAAGAAGCGATTAGAGTTTTATATCAGGTGCATGAAGAGAATTGTGGAATGACAAATATTGGGCTGTATTGCAGGTTGCAACGCCAAGGGTATTATTGGCCCGAAATGAAGAAGAAAGCAGATGAACTTCAATGACAATATATTTTGTGCCAAGAATACCCTGGGGAAGAGGAATGCACCTTCATTGATGACATAGCAGATTGGCGAATCCTTTATGTGAAGTTTTTACAAAGCAGCAATCTCCTTGCTGAAAAGAAGGATGCAGTTATAATAAAGAGGAAATCACAACGATTCTTCTTACAAAATGGAGAATTGTTTAGAAAAGAGTTCAATGGCAAGCCTTTACGGTGTTTAGAACTAGGTGAGGCCAAAGATTTGATCTATCAAATGCACAAAGATGAATACCAATGGGGAGCCAAGTTGTACAAGAAGCTTATTGATCACGATTATTACTAGCCGCAAATGGAAGAAGATTGCTTAGAATTTGTCAAGAAATGCCACATTTGTCAAATCCACGAGAACTTGATTTATGCTCCTGCTGTGAACTTGCGAACTATAGTAACACCATGGCCTTTCCATACATGGGGAATGGATCTTATAGGTTCCACTCATCCAAATTCCAAAGGCAACATATGGATCTTGACCGCCACTGAGATGTATACAAAATTGGTAGAAACAATCTCTTTGAAAAGGGCTACGGGGATGGCAGTGGCAAATTTCATTAAGGAGCACATCATTTGTCATTTCGGGATCCCAAAAATCATTTTGTCAGATAATGGAACTCCCTTCATCAATAGGGACATCAAAAAATTAATGGAAAGATACAAGGTGAAACACTACAAATCATCACCTTACTAACTGAAAGGCAATGGAAAAGTAGAGGCCACAAACAAAACATTAATCAAAATCTTATCAAAAACCCTAGACAATCATCTGAAGACATGGGCAGAACAATTACCAATAGCATTATGGGCATATCAAACTTCAAAAAGAAAGCCTACGGGTGAAATCCCATACGCTTTAGTCTATGGTGAAGAAGCTATCTTGTTCGCTGAAATAGAAATCCCTTCTGCTAGGATGAGACTTGAAGCTTAGTTAAGGAAGAAAACCGACCAGCTGCCTTGGAGGCATTAGTTGACTTCCGAGGCAAACCTAGAGAATAATTGAAATGGTATCATGAAAGACTGTGACGACAATAAAATACCATAGTAGTACTACTACAAATTCTATTGGCGGACTTGGTGCTCATAACAACGAATCAAGTTATGAGAGTAACACCAACCACCAAATTTAATCCCAAATGGGAAGGCCCATATAGGGTACGAGAGATCTCCAAAAGCGGGTATTGCAAGATATCTCGTGTGGGATCAGATGCTATCTTAGGCCCATTAAACTTAAAATGGGTAAAGAAATATTACACATGAGATGATCATCACAAAAAGTTATACTTTCAACTTTAAAAGTAGTCGAGGAACCTGACTATAAGTCCTCAGACCAGAAAAGTTATACTTTAAGTCCTGGCAAACTCAATCATCATGGGTTTCTTAAATTGTTCGAACATCAATTGATCATTGATAGTAAAAATCAGGTCATCAACATAAAGACAGAAAATTAAAATTTTACCTCCTCCCGCTATTTTAATGAATAAAATGTGCTCGTAGGGACATTTGGTGAAGCTTTCCCTGATGAAATATGCTTCAATCCGACTGTACCAGGCTCGGGGGGACCTGCTTGAGTCCACATAAGGCTTTTTTGAGACAGTAGACCTTGAATTTATGCCCATGTAGGAAGGCCGACTTGCTGTCAAGTTGGTAGATTACCCAGCTTCTCTGAGCAGCAAGGGATATGACAATTCTAATGGTGTCTAAGCAAGCCACTGGTGTAAATACTTCTGCATAATCGATTACATATTGTTGACAGTACCCCTTAGCAAATAGTTGTGCCTTGTACTTGTCCACTTCCTCATTTTCGTTGAACTTTGTCTTAAAGACCCACTTCACTCCTATGGTTTTCTTTCCTAATGGTAGCACCATTAGTTCCCATGTAACGTTCCTCTTTATAGCTTGTATTTATTGATCCATGGCTTGCCTCCATTTTTCAGACTTCATAGCTGGTAGCTTTCGTTTACACTACTAAATTTACCTTACTCTTTATTCAACTAACTCAAGAATTAGTATAGTAATAAGCAAAGATCGATCCCGCAGAGAGTGAATTGTCTTATATCTATTCAAGTATTTCCAATGAATTGGGGATTTTAGTTTGAAAAATATAATTAACTGAAGTGAATAATAAATAAAATATCAATGAGTGAAAGAATTCAATTCTTCGGTTCATTATCTCCTTTTCACAATTATGATTTAACCAAGTGTTTATACTATTTATCTTCCAATGAGATTAATAACCCTAGATAACTGTGATCGCAAATTACCCGAAATTCTCCTTATGCGTAGATCTAATGCTACGATCGCCAACAAAAGATTATAACTAACATACAACCTAGAACTATCAGTCTAGATTTAATATGATAGAAGCATTAAGAATGAGAATTAGATTATTCCAAGCAATAATTACACAATCAGAAATTATTTAACTTGTCTTCTGAAAACCTTAACAATATTCAAAAGCTTGACCACAATCAAATATCATTAATTGCTACGTGGATTAGATATACATTATTTGCTTAATATATATCTTAATCTAGCATACTTGAAAGTTTATGTAGATAATCAGAATAAATCTCATGAAAGAATAAATAATATATTGATCAAACCAGTAATTGATAGTAAGGTTCACCCCCCTTCAGAATTGAATTGAAAGAATTAGTTCATATCTTCAAGCAATCCTAGATCTAATATGAAAGATGATAAGAAAATGAAAAATACAAGAGAAGAGACCCCCCCCCCCCCACCCCCCAATATGTTAATTCAATCCCTTTTATAATGCCTTAATCAGCAGCCCTTAATATTCATGTTATTTCACCAAATCCGAGTCGCAAAAGGAAAAGGTTGCTGACTCGCTCCATGATATTTTTTTGCTTGCACTTTACTTATTTCGTGAGCTGATAGGACTGCTAACCAATTACTAATTGCATTGACCAAGCGAATTTCATAAATCCTTGTTGAATTCAGAATTGTAGCTTTCCTTTGCAAGCTGCTGACCGTGGCCCACTTTGCTTGTGCGGAAGCTGCTTCAATTCTAGTTGACTACTAAGACTTATTAAGCTACTTGAACTTGTGATGCGCTTAGACTCGTAAGCTGTTCCACCTATGAGCCCATGTGCTTGGCCCACATATTATTAAGTGGACATGTGATTTGATCACTTACTAGCAACTTGGACGTGAGCTGCTTGCAATTCAATTCGGAATGCATGCAAGCTTGCATGCACATGGCCCACAAGCTGGCATGATGATGATTTACATGTAATAGAAGGCTGAGCTGCTGGAACACTAGCGTGCCCCGCGCCTACTCGAGTGCGCCCCGTGCCACCTTGGCGAATTTGACATGGTTTCCTGCATCGCGTGTGTAGCCTTGTGTTCGGGCGCGGCCCGCGCTAGGCTGGATTTCTGCCCAAATTCCCCGGTTTTCATCCTTTACGCCTTAATTCACCTGAAATAATAAACACACTAATAAGCCCATTTACATCACAAAACATGTAATAAACTAAATATAATGGAATTGAAATAAATGAATAATATGCACTTATCAAATTCCCTCACACTTAACCTTTACACGTCCTCGTGTAAACCAAAAGTTTGATTTTCACAAACTCTACTCAACCATAACGTCAAAAGATTTCAAGATCAAATCATGATTATCAACACTAAACCCCCAAAAACATAATCAACGCTTCATTAATCAACTCAAGATAACCACCGTGCCATTTCACCAATGAATTTCATTAAGTTAAATTGTAACCACATAAGACCTCATCTATGATTCACACATTTACTCAAATTATTTACCATGGAGCAAAAACCATGCATACCACTCAAAAACTCAAAACATACTTTTTCTGCTTCAATTTTTTTTACCAGGACCGGTGAATGCATTTTATGCTCTGTTTCACCTTCCTCAATCTTTCTTTTGTAAGTGAGTGCATTTTATGCTCCATCTCACTTATCCGCACGTGTTTATTAGAGAGTGCATTTTACGCTCCATCTCATTCCACCACATGGTTTCTCTTTTGCTTCTTTTTCAACAATTTCTTTGATTTTCAACTTTTTTGATATTAAATTTTTTTATGGTCCTGCAAAAAAATCAAAAATCATAAGCAGTTCAATAGTTCTAAAGCATAAGATTAGTGTACATAGACAACTCCACAGATAACTATGCCAAATGAGCATATAACACATGTTCAAGTAATCATGCGACACAAATTCAATTTAAATCAATTACTATGGATCATGACTTAGTTTTTATCAATCATTAATCAATTAAGCATCAAACAGATTTTGAAATTTAGCATTGATATTCAATTTTTTTTGACTTTAACCTTTGAACACATAGACAAATAGAATCATGGAATCCAATTTTTTCAAAAATTTCAAAGGCGTCTAATTTTCCTATTTCCTATCAAAATCGACAGATCAAATATCCCTAAATAATCAAAAGCCTAAATCTTTCCCCCCCACACTCAAACCTGACATTGTCCCCAATGTGAGAAAATCATGCGAAGGCGCCAAAATTTGGTAGTTGTCGTTTACACTACTAAATTTACCTTACTCTTTATTCAACTAACTTAAGAATTAGTATAGTAATAAGCAAAGATCGATCCCACATAGAGTGAATTGTCTTATATCTATCCAAGTATTTTCAATGAATTGGGGATTTTAGTTTGAAAAATATAATTAACTAAAGTGAATAATAAATAAAATATCAATGAGTGAAAGAATTCAATTCTTCAGATCAGTATCCCCTTTTCACAATTATGATTTAACCAAGTGTTTATACTATTTATCTTTCAATGAGATTAATAATCCTAGATAACCGCGATCGCAAATTATCCGAAATTCTCTTTATGTGTAGATCTAATGCAACGATCGCCAACAAAAGATTCTAACTAACATACAACCTAGAACTATCAGTCTAGATTTAATATGATATAAGCATTAAGAATGAGAATTAGATTATTCCAAGTAATAATTATACAATCAAGAATTATTTAACTTGTCTTCTGAAAACCTTAACAATATTCAAAAGCTTGACCACAATCAAATATCATTAATTGCTACGTGGATTAGACATACATCGTTTGCTTAATACATATCTTAATCTTGCATACATGAAAGTTTATGTAGATAATCTGAATAAATCTCATGAAAGAATAAATAATATATTGATCAAACCAGTAATTGATAGTATGGTTCACCTCCCTTCAGAATTGAATTGAAAGAATTATTTCATGTCTTCAAGCAATCCTAGATCTAATATGAAAGATGATAAGAAGATGAAAAATACAAGAGAAGAGACCCCCCCCCCCCCCCCCCCCCCCCCCCATATGTTAATTCAATCCCTTTTATAATGCCTTAATCAGCAGCCCTTAATATTCATGTTATTTCACCAAATTCGAGTCGCAAAAGGAATAGGCTGCTGACCCGCTCCATGATATTCTTTTGCTTGCACTTTTCTTATTTCGTGAGCTGCTAGGACTGCTAACCAATTACTAATTGCATTGACCAAACGAATTTCATTAATCCTTGTTTAATTCGGAATTGTAGCTTTCCTTTGCAAGCTGCTGACCGTGGCCCACTTTGCATGTGTGGAAGCTGCTTCAATTCAAATTGATTACTAGGACTTAGTAAGCTACTTGAACTTGTGATGCGCTTGGACTTGTAAGCTGTTCCACCCGTGAGCCCATATGCTTGGCCCACATATTATTAAGTGGACATGTGATTTGATCACTTACTAGCAACTTGGACGTGAGCTGCTTGCAATTCAATTCGGAATGCATGCAAGCTTGCATGCACGTGGCCCACAAGTTGGCATGATGATGATTTGCTTGTAATGGAAGGCTGAGCTACTGGAACACTAGCGCGCCCCGCACCACCTTGGCGAATTTGACATGGTTTCCTGCATAGGCAGCGCTCCCCACGCGTGTTGGCCTTGTGTTCGGTCGCGGCCCGCGCCAGGCTGGATTTTTGCCCAAATTCCCCTGTTTTCATCCTTTACGCCTTAATTCACCTGAAACAATAAACACACTAATAAGCCCATTTACATTACAAAACATGTAATAAACTAAATATAATGGAAATGAAATAAATGAATAATATGCACTTATCAATAGCTTCTTCGAATGTCACGGGATCCCCATCACTGAACAACGCCAAACGTGTCATGTCTGCACCTTCTTCATCAGAGTGACCTTGGCCAGTTTCATAGTCTTTCATCCAAACTGGTGGTCTTCGAGCTCGTCTTTCGCGTGGTGAATTTTCACCATTTGAAGTGTCTCCTTCATTTTGATCAGTCTCGAACTCAAACTCTCCAGGTTCTTCATCAGCTTCAAACTCTTCTCCATTACTCTCATCTTCTATACGTGCTTTCTCTTCAGTTTCCCACTCGATATCTGCAAAAATAGCTTGCTTATGGCCATCATACCAACTCCATTGTTGATCCTCTTCAAATACTACATCTCGGCTAACAATTATTTTATTCGAAAAAGGATCAAATAATCTATAAGCCTTTGATTCCTCACTTACCCCCAGCAATATGCATTTGAAACTCTTGGCATCAAGTTTCACTCTTTTGCTATCTAGTACATGCACGTGTGAAATGCATCCAAAAACTTAAAATCGATCCACTGATGGTTTGAGCCTACTTCATGCCTCCTCAGGTGTTTTGTTCTTCACAGCAAGAGTCGGACATCGATTTAGCACATGCACAGTCCAGTTCACCGCTTCAGGCCAGAAGGCTTTGGGAATTTGTTATGCCTTCAGCATACTCCGCACCATATTCATAATAGTACGATTTTTCCTTTTCGCGACGCCGTTTTGTTGAGGAGTATAGGCAGCCGTGAACTGTCTATGAATTCCATTTTCATTACAAAAATTTGTAAACTCCTGTGATGTGAATTCTCCCCCACGATCTGTTCTAAGACTCCGTATGACTGTCCCGATTTCCTTCTCAACTCTTGCTTTGTAGAACTTAAACGTGGCAAACGCTTTTGACTTCTCCATAAGAAGTAAACCCAATTTTTTCTACTGAAATCATCAATAAATGTGATGAGATACCATTTCTTGCTGTTTGATGACGGGTTGATAGGTCCACATGTCAGCGTGCACCAACTGAAGAATGTTGGAGGCTATCCACGTTTTTCGTTGATAGGTCCATATGTCAGCGTGCACCAACTGAAGAATGTTGGAGGCTATCCACGTTTTTCGTTTGGAAATAGATCACGGTGCTGCCTTCCTACCAAGCAGTTTTCATACACTTTTGGAGAGGCTCTAAACTGAGGTAACCCCCTCACCATATTCTTTCGTAGAAGCACTTTGAGTCCACTCCAACTGAGATGCTCATATCGACAATGCCAAAGGTTTGCTTGATCTGTAGTCAGTGAGGAGAAACATTGTTCCTTAGGTGAGTAACGAGCAAGCTGCACAACAAACATCCTGTTATGTGTTATCTCGGTTTCCATGATCAAACCTTTCTCAGAATGAAAGATTTTGCATTTTCCATGTTGGATTAACACCGTCATCCCCTTTTCTTGCAACTGACCGATTCTCAACAAATTATTCTTCAAATCTGGTACGTAGAATACTTATGTGATCATAAGCACAATCCCATTCACCTCCATTTGAACCTTACTCTTGCCTTGTACCGTAATCCTCAAATTGTTGCCCAACTTCACTGATTCTCTAAAGCTGCTGTCAAGATCACAAAACATGCCTTTGTTGTCGCACATGTGATTACTACAACCTGAATCAAGAAACCAAATGTGCTCGGATACAGCCTCTTTCAAGTCCACAAGAGCCATCAACATCTCCTCTTTTGCTTCTACATAATGTGATGTTTGTTCCTTGGCTTTCTTAAGATATTCCCATTGAAAATGACCTAACTCTTGACAATTGTAGCACTCTATAGTAGATTTGTCGAACTCGGACCTGCCCCTTCCTCTTCCTCTTCCTCGGTAGGTGCCTCGACCTCCCCCTCTTCCTCCTTGTTAGGATCTATGAGTGACTTGAAGGGTTTGTTCGTCTACAACATGCATATTAATCCTTTATACATGCACCAAAAGACTATTTTGAAGCCGGTCTATGGACAGGGTGTTCAGATCATTTGATTTCTCAATAGAACATACAACGTAATCATATTTTGAAGTCATAAACCTCAATATCTTTTTAATGATTATCACATCATCCATTTTCTCCCTATGAATTCTCATCTTGTTTGCGATAATGTGAGTTCTTCCAAAGTAGTCATTCACCGATTATCCGGCCTTCATGTGCAGTACTTCGAACTCTCTACGAAGAGCTTGCAGTTGAGCACGTTTGACATGTGTTGTTCCTTGAAACTTTTGCTTCAAATAATCCCATATATTCTTTGCAGTATCCTTCTTCAAAATGGTATCCAGTATCGAGCGATCGAGGGCTTGGAATAGATAGTTCTTAGCCTTTAGATCTTTCAACTTCTGCTCATCAATGGCCTTCTTCTATGATTCGTTGAGATCTATTCATTCTGCTACGGCAGTGATTCCCATCTCTACCAGGTTCCAATATTCTTTGGAACGGAGAAAATTCTCCATTAGCATACTCTAATAGTCGTAGTGACCATCAAACCTTGGAATGGCAGGTTGCACGAAACTACTCTCGGATGTCATATCTGTGTTTCTTCACTCTAGTACCAGGATTGCAAGGTTTGATTAGGCCCCCTGTTTGATTAGTGTGACGCCCCCAAACTCGGGTACTTGAAACCCTTATTCGGTGCTTCACGATATCAAGCATTCAACATAATATAATAACAAGCTTAATGAAGTTATTACATCAGAATTCTACTAATTCCAGGTGCGTAGACCTTGAAGTGCTTATTATATGATAGTTAAATATGTACAAACGTATTAACCATGCTTTCCCTTTGCCCTTGTCCCTACTAGAACCTTCCTCCTGAGCCTGATTACCTGAAAACATTTATAATAAAGCAAGAATGAGCATTCAATTGCTCAGCAAGTAATAACATTCTTTAATATCTTCACAACAAATAAATATTTTCTTTGAGGCATGCTTTGACAGTGAAACAAAACTGTAAAGCAATTAAATCTTGAATCATTCATATTCCTGGAATATTATATAAATATTGAACAGCCGAGAGGTCACAAGACCATGAACAAGCTTTTTCTTTTCTTGAAAAAGTTCTATCAGAAATTTATCTGTGAACCGTCTTATCTTACGGGCACGGTGGGTGATCAGCCCGTTATGCCCTGTATTGATCATTACTATCTTATTCAGAACAATTTTCATGTTCAACGTCACCACTCCTAGAGTGCAATATAAAATATCCCATTTCAGGATTTGTTCATTCTCAGACTGTATTCCAAACTATAACAATATAGCTGGATAACTTAAATCAATGCACAATAATATTTCAAGACTTATTATAAAGAAATTGAAATATTTAACATCTGTGTTTGGCCAGAACAAATGGCTCAGACCTACCTTCAACCTGTTCATGCATATTAAATTTCATTTGATATACATGAAAATACATTACCCATTCTTTTGAAGCTGATTGGAATAAAAAGGTCTTATTACCTTGTATTATTCATAAATAAATGACAGACAGTTCAGAATTTAGAGAACCTGCCCATATATGAATAATTCCAAAATACTTGCTCAATAAAGAGTAAGACTTAGATACTTGCCTTGTTTGTAGATTATTGACAAAATTTCAGCTTAATTTGTGTGTTCTCACAGATCCTACACAGTTATATATATGCATTTACAAGCATATTAGCCACATAACTAAATCATATAGCTTGCACGTATGTTCACATATCACATAATCATATAACCACATTGATTATATTTTTAGCTTGTATTCTTACAATTGAGATATTTCTATACATTTTTCAAATACCTCATCCACGTTTTCAGAGTAACCATTTTTCTCTTCATTAGAGTTCGGTATACTTCTAATATGCAACCTATTGCAATTACCAATTACAAGCTATTCGTAACTTAGTATATAATATATAAACATTCATGATTTCTTTACTTAACCTCTAGCACACAAGGTGGATTCATAGCTTATTTCATACTTGAAGATAATTTCCATTCATATTCTCTTTTATATCTTACCATATGAATATGTCGTAATTTCCTTCGTAACTTAAGTATTCAAGGTGTATACATAAGGTATTTCATAACTTGACCATGATTGGATCTTATAGGAATAGAATGGTAGTTTCCAATTTGCTTTGCAACCCATATTAACAATCCATTTACTCAAACTCATTGCATTTCCAAACCATGTCAACTGCTATCCCATAGTTTACAAATTCATTTATAATGAATTACATGACTTGGGTGTAACTAACACTTGATTGGGTAATTTATAGCTCCCATCATTACTTGTAGTTCATTTTTGTATGCTAAAGTGTCAAACATTCCTGTTTTCCTTATTAAGGCCAAAACAGTCCTAACTTAGTATACCACCTTTGTTATCTTTATAATCACTAAATCTTTTACATAGAATTGAACTACATTATTGTTTCTATGTACATACTTATTTAGACAAGTTAAAGTCCCTCTTAATAGTTAAATTTTCATATTACTTTTATAAACCGAAGTGATCTGCCCAAAGTCGATATAGCAGCTTGTTGTGGCTGTTCATAATTGTCCTCTGCTGATGGCTGCTGCCATCCGCTACGTTTTTGACACTAACTGTTGCTGCCCATAAGCAGCAGCCCCTTATCTTCAGCCAACTGCTGCTGCCCTATGTTGTTGGCTGCTGCAATCTGCTGCTCGTTGCTGATAGCTACCGCCATCTGTTGCATCTTGCAGCCCTTAAATATTTACTGTTGCAGCTTATAGGCAGCAGTCCCTCCTATCCCTGCCAACTGCTGCCGTAGAAGCTTCCTGCTGCCAATTTAGGCCAATTGCTGCTGCTAAGGAGCAGCAGCCCTTACTCCTTTTCCTTGCTTCATGCTTAACCTTTATGTCCTCACATCACTTATAGTGATCCTTTACTAACTTAGAGATGTTATACATACATTTATAATAGAACACCACCGACTGGGCATTTAAAATAACACAAATGCATCGGATGAAAGTCCAAGAAGAACTCCGAGTCAATGTCATTCATGCCCTTTGTTGCTGCCCTGCTCCCCCTTTTCTTAATTCCTAAACCCCATTTTATATTTTCTAATATGATATATTATGGGGACAAAGTAGATAACATACTCTCCTTATTAGATAACATGCTAACCACATTATTAAAAAAATTTAACTATGCCAACTGAGAGCTCAAAAGCGAGCCCCCAGCCCGCTGTAACTGTTGCTGTCAAAGACAGCAGCCCCACACCTTCAAGGTCAATTCCTTTTTCTATACTTTGAATACACATGATGGTTATCTCCCTTTTTAAGAAAATAGAGCACATAACATATGGAAGCATTTCCAAAATTTATTAGACAACCATTTCAGTCCCAATAGGCTGCCCGAACAGTGTGTAAAGGAAGTAGCTTGACATGCTAAGTCTAACTTTCATTGTTAACTAGAAATTGAGTTTCGTTCTAACTTGACACACTCAAACCCCCTAGTTAACATCACATATGATTAATAAATCTAGCCCAAGCTTTACTTTGGTCTAACATTTAGTTTTCAGTCAAAAATAGTTCTTTTAGAACTTTTATCAAACAGTTGGTAGACACAGTTTTAAGCTATCAGTTTCACAACCATTGGTTTATATCATGAACCCATTATATCCTCCTTATTACACCTCAGCCCAACCTATCTCCTCTATTCAAATTCAATCAACAACAGTTCAAAGTTCAACCATATGAAGGAATAACCAACACTTTAACACACTAACAAATTACTATCTTTTTAGAAATTTAAATTCTGCATTTCCATAAATTCTATATGTAATCGCATAGTTCCATATGATTCACTTTGTTCCATATAATCAGAACATATAACCTTACTCATATAATACCAATATCAGTTGGTAAAAATTACTACATAACCAAAGCTACACAATCTCAACCAAATTGATAGTTATGCTACTACCGGCTAATCTCAGAAACAAAAATAGTAAAACATGTAATCTGAATTACCTCAATACTTGGTTAAACTTCTGTAATACTGCTCCCCTAGCTTCAATGTTCACACCACTTAAACAATATGAAGTAATAAGGGAAGAGAAGTTCGGCTATATGGCTGGACAGAGATGAATTCGTGAGAAGAAAAGAGAAGGTCAAGTGCCGAAATGACGAGGAGAATGCAAGGAAGAGAAGCAATTAGGTGTAGCTTTGCTGAGTTGCTGGTTCTATTTACTCAATATAATTCCAGCTCTTACTTACTCTATTTAGTGGCCATTCGATTACTAACAGACTCCCAGCTCATGCTAAAAACCCAGCTCATGCTTAAATTAAATAAGGCTTTGTTTGCAATGGTCTTATTACCCATTTAATTGCAATTAGATACCATACCATTTATATATTACATGTATAAATAGTATATTTTTATACCTTAATCACATTTACATAATAACTATCACATAGTAAAATAATATGACGATTTCCTTCCTATTAAAATAATTTAACTTCATTAAATTATTCTAATATTCCTTATTCATATTACCTTATTTCCAAAAAAAATAAGATAATATGACAAATGCGATGATTTTCTTATATTAACACAATCTCCTTAAAACATGATAAAATAAAATAAAGATTTTATTTATTAACCTTTTATTTTATTCACTTAGGAAAAATGAATCATTACATTCTTCCCCCCTTATAAAGATTCCGTCCTCGGAATCGCAAAATAAAATTATCCGAACAAATGCGGATAATTCTCTTTCATTTTCTCTTCCAACTCCCACGTTGCCTCCTCAGCATTGTGATTTCTCCATAACACCTTTACCGAAGGTATTATCTTATTTCGCAGAATCTGCTCTTTCCTATCCAGTATCTGAATAGGAATCTCTTCATATGTTAAATCTTTTTCAAACTAGATGGGTTCATATTCTATAACTTGTTTATAATCTGGCTTGTATGGTCGTAAGACCGACACGTGAAAGACATTATGAACTGTGTTCCAGTTCTGCGGGTAAGGCCACTTCATAGGGTACTTCTCCTATCTGTTGTAAAATCTTAAACGGCCCGATAAAGCGAGGACTTAATTTCCCCTTTTTCCCAAAACGTATCTTCCCTTTCCACGGTGATACTTTCAAGAAGACATGCGGCCCGACTTCAAAATCTCGTTTCTGTCTATGCTTATCTGCATACTTTTTTCGACGATCCTGTGCCGTTACTAGTCGCATTCGTATCAACTTAACCACCTCCGCAGTTTGCTGTACCAATTCAGGACCTAGTAGACGACGTTCACCTACCTCATCCCAACACAACAGTGTTCTGCATTTCCTTCCATATAACGCTTCGTAAAGCGGCATGCCTTTACTAGCGTGATAACTATTGTTATATGCAAATTCTGCCAGAGGTAAGTGATCGTCCCAACTGCCCTTGAAATCCATAACACATGCACGTAGCATATCCTCCAGAGTTTGTATTGTTCTCTCACTCTGTCCATCTGTCTGTGGATGGTAAGCTGTTCTCAATCTTAATTGTGTTCCCATTTGGACTTGTAAGCTTTTCCAAAAATTTGAAGTGAACCTCGGATCTCTGTCTGATACGATGGATACTGGCACTCCATGTCGTGAAATAATCTCCTTGATATAGAGATTAGCTAACTGGTCTAGGTTATATCTAATCTTGATTGGCAAAAAGTGTGCCGACTTTGTTAAACGATCAACTATAACCCAAATCGCATCAAATCCCTTTTGCTCCTTGGAAGTCCTACCACAAAATTCATTGTGATATGCTCCCACTTCCATTCAGGAATTTCCAATGGTTACAAAAAACCACTAGGTTTCTGATGTTCAGCTTTAATTCATTGACAAGTCAAACATCTGCTAATATATTCTGCAACTTCTCTTTTCATGCTTGGCCACCAGAAATGTTGTCGGAGATCTTTGTACATTTTGGTACTGCCAGGATGAATTGCATACCTTGAATAATGAGCTTCATGTAGAATCTCCTCTTTCAGTTCCAGTTCTGTCGGAACCCAAATTCTTCTTTCAAATCTAATTATTCCATCGCTATCAATCTTAAACTTTCCTTCTTTTCCTTCTGAGATTTTCTCTTTTAACTTCTCACATTCGTCATCTTTGTGTTGCGCTTCCTTGATTCTATCCAATAGAGTTGAGTTACTCTCTATCAGATATAACTTTTCCTTTGATTCTTGTGGAAGTCTAACTTCTAACTCCATTCTCTCCATTGTTGTCACTAACTCATTTTGAGCTGTTAACAACATTAATTTCTCGCAACCCTTCCTACTTAAGGCGTCAGCCACCACATTAGCCTTTCCTGGATGATAAAGGATTTCACAGTCATAATCCTTAATCAATTCCAGCCATCTTCTCTGTCTCATATTTAACTCTTTTTGCTTGAAAATATATTTCAGACTTTTATGATCTGTGTGACGCCCCCAAATTCAGGTACTTGAAACCCGAACTTGGTGCTACACGATATTATTTCTTTGAGCGGAATAATTATAATATAAATAAACAAACTTAATTTACATATCAGAGTTGTCTAATCCCAGGTACACGACCTTTAAACATTCATTACATGATAGATAATAAATAATATTGTCTTAATAAAGTCTAACTATTACACACGACACCATAAAACTTATTCTTGCAGCTTTCCTTTCCCTTTGTTTTTGCCAGAGCCTTCTGGTTGATCACGCTTAGCTGAAAACATTTAATTTAGAGCAAGAACGAGCATTTAATTGCTCAGCAAGTAATAGCAGTTAATAAACTTTAGTTGAAGGAAATAAATGTTTTCTTTGTGGTATACTTCTACAACGAATCAATAGTTGTGAAGTCTTTCGAAACATATCTTAATAACATATCAAATCGTTTAAAATTTTGAAACGACGTAGTGACTATAAATGCTGAGTGGTCCATAGACCATGAACCTTTATTTTTCATTTTCGAAAAGATTTAAACAGAAATTCATCTGCAAACCGCTCTGGTCTTACGGACATGTAGGGTGATCAGCCCCGTTATGTCCTGTATTGATCAATACTATCTGTTTGAACGATAAACTCATTCACACTGTTCGCCTTGGGCACAAAAACATGTTACCCATTACGGGTTGTTCATACTCAGTCTGGAATCCTAACTAAACAATTCAGTTGGATGACCTTATCATAACCAATACTATTTAGCAGTACAATTCAACTCTGTCTAGCTAAGTCAAATAGCTTAGACATTCTTTATACTATAAATACATACCAAAGTTTAATAGTATGTAACAGAATTTGTCATAACAAAAAAATTTCAAATTTAAGAGTTTTTGCAAGAATACAATAGTTCATACAAGTGGGGACACTTGTATGACAACAGAAAATAATAAGAAATAATTGAATCATGAATATCAATAATAATTTGAGTAAAGAAATTTGCAATGTAAACTTTTTCAAGTACGAAAAGAATGATGTACTTGATAGTATCTTGACTATTCTTTTTGAAGCTGATTGGAATAAAAAGGTTATATAACCTTGTATTATTCATAAATAATGAGACAGACAGTTCAAAATTTAGAGAGCCTGTCTAGATATGAATAATTCTAGAATATTTGATCAATAAAGAGTAAGATTTAGAAAACTTGCTCAATATAAATTTGAGTAAGGTTAGGGTACTTGCACAATGAAAGAGAATAGTTCAGATACTTGCTCAATATAATTTTGAGTAAGGTTAGGGTACTTGCCTTGATAGCTGATTATTGTTACGTAGTATAGCTTAATTTGTTATTTTTAATATCAGGTTCTATCATCAATAGAATTATTCTTTCAATTAGAATAATATAACTTAACACATAATACTGCTCATTTGCAGTCATTATACAACTTAAACATGTTGTCACATATCTATAACAGTCATTAAAATACATAAGAACGAGTATCTAGTCAAACTATGTCGATTTGGTTTGAGTTCGGTATCGTTTCGGCATCTCGATGGCATTATCGGATAATTAACGAATTTCTTTTTAATGAAACTTTGTTCAAGAACTTAAATATTATATTAGATAATTTAATTATCTTTTATAATATTTTTCCAAACATTAAAATCATTTATAATGATTTTTCAAACACTTATATCATTTTTAATGATTTAATTGTCAATTAATATCATTATCATTAATATTTAAATAATTTACAATATTAATGAAGTTCATGTCAACACTTTAAAAGTTATTTATTATAACCTGAAAATATTTTTAAAACCTTAATATTACCTTTAAATGATTTTTAAGACATTAAAATTATTTTTCAATAATTACCATTAATATTAAAATATTAATGTATTTTATTTTCTAATATTTAAAGTTATTTATTATAACTTAAAATATTTTTAAAACATTAATATTACTTTCAAATGATTTTTAAAGTATTAAAATCATTTTTAAATACTTACCATTAATATTAAAATATTAATGTTATTTATATCAAAATATTAAAATTTATTAATTATAACCTAAAATATTTTTAAAATATTTATTTCACCTTTAAATGATTTATAAAATATTTAAATCATTTTTAAATAATTATTTAATATAATTATTAAATAACTTTATTATCATTAATATTAAAATATTAATGAAATTTTTATCAAAATATTATAAGTTATTTATTATAACTTAAAATATTTTAATATCATTTTTAAATGATTTTTAAAATATTAAAACTATTTTTAACTAATTTATTTAATATAATTATTAAATAAATTTATTATCATTAATATAAAATTATTATTAAAATTTATCTCAAAATATTAAAAGTCATTTATTTTAACTTAAATATTTTTTAATACTTTAATATTATTTAATATGATTTTTAATAAATAAAAATTATTTTTATCTAATTTATTTAATATTATTATTAAATAGATTAAATATCATTAATATTTAATTAATTTAAAATATTAATGAAATTTATGTCAAAATATTAAAAGTTAATTTTTATAACTTAAAATAATTTTTAAAACTTTATTTTGAAATTTTAATATTTATTTTTTATTTATTTCTATTTATTTAATTAATATAATTAATTTTTATTAAAACCGTCGCTAAAGAGCTTTAGCGATACTAACTGTCACTGTTGGTGATCTTGAGATTCAAAGTCAGTTTCGAGTTAGCTACTTTGACCATGATTAATTCACTGTGTAATGTGTTTCTGGGCTAACTAATGATCAGACACTGTAGTATATATGCAATATTATAAGTTCATAACAATTTCTGGGTCAGATCATAACACACGAGCAAGATCTAAGGCCTTGAACAAGCTGTCAGAGCTGTTCTTCATTTTCTGGGTTACCCAGAAATGAAGAACAGTTCGACTGGCTAGTTTTGGGCTTCCACAAGTTGCAATCCTTGTAATGTTTTAATGATTTATGGATTCCAGGTTGTAGACAACATGACAAAGTACAAATCTAACACATAAAACACATATAACAACATCGCAATCAACAGATCCGGTCTGGTCAAACCCATGTCAGAAGACATGTTCATCAGTTTTCTGGGTTACCCAGAAAACAGATTTCATGATCGTTCTGCCTGGTTTGATCAACCATTACTTCCTTTTTGATTATCAATTAGATGATCTAAAGGCATGAGAATGTATTCTAAACAACATATTACAACTTAGATGCAAAAATCATAACAAATCATCAAACCACTGTTAGATCCAAGCCCTTAAACTTCTTGTCAGACCGATCTGGGCAAGTTCTGGGCTGCCCAGATTTGCTTGGTCATGGTCGGTCAACCGACTTTGACCATCAATATCTTACAATCTAAACCAGATCTGACCCTGATTCGAGTTCCAAATCAAAGACCACATGACATACTACAAGTACAAACTTTCAAAACATAAAAACTATACACAGACAAAGATCTATGTGGTCTGACATTCGGTTGTCAGACAAACTTTAAACATTTTCCAGATTTTGAAAAACTTTAAATTCAAGCCTATAGATGTTATGGATCTATCAAATACCAACCTAGATCACTTAGTTATATAACATACAACATATTACAACATAAAAACATAACTTTTATCATAGCAACCAAGATCAAAATTTTAAATTAGGTTTTATACCTTTCTTTGCTTAATCTTGATTCTAGGCTTCTGATCTGCTATTGGTGGTAGTGGGGACTTGCTAAGGGACTGATTTACCTTTGATTTTCGTGAGTTAGAGAGAGAGAGGGTCTAGGTTCAGTATTGGTGAATAAATGAGCAAGAATGTGCATTTTTCTCTCTCTTGATCCTTATATAATGTGTATGTAATGAATTGATGATACAAGATGGCTAGAGATTTTAGTCATATGTAATATCTAGAGTTGTTTACCAACTCAAGATTTGGCAAGATTTACAAGTTACCTTCAATAATTTAAAAAGGGAATTTAGGTCATTTTGCTTGAAAATTTAATGGCACGTTAGCCGTTTGTCTAACCCTAAGGGTACCTAAGGTTTAAAAAAAATTAATTTCTAAGATTTTATAATTAGGTTTAAAATGAAAAATTAAAGTTTCTAAAAAGAAAATTAGGGTTTCCTTAATCATACTTAGTTTCCTAATTACATAGAACATGAAAATTAGATTTAAGATTTATAAATTATTTCCTTAATCACATAAATACCCACTTTCATTTAAATACAACATAATCAATTATTATGTTAATATTTAAATAAAATAAAATAAATTAATTTATAACATATATTCATATAATTATGTTAATTATCATAATTATATACATAATTCATAATCATATCTTGTATTAACATACTTACATATATTTGGAGACAAATATAACTAATAATTATATTTATTATCCAATTTCCTTAAGAAAATAATTTCTTATTATTCTTCACATAAATATACTTTCATTTTAAATACAATTATATAATAATTGTATAAATTCTGAAATTTCATAGCATAGATCAAAATTAGGATTTTGATCTATAATGGCACTTTACCTAATATATCCCATTATTAATTAAGTTAAAATAATTAACTTAATTAATCTTGATTAATTCATATAATAAAATAATTATTATAATAATTCTAAAAAAATCCCTTCTTATATTATTGAAATAATATATTAATCATATTTTCATGGAAAAATAAATAATAAAATATTTTTACTACAAAATTAATTTATTATAATAATATAATTTATAATAATTAACAATTCCTTTCTTGAAAAATTTATTTAAAATCATTCGTGTAATAAATAATTATATATTTATCACACATATGCTTATTCTTTACCTTGCACGTATTCCCACATATTATCTTTGATAAAAAAAAATTATATGTAAATTTTTTTATTTAATTATATAAAAATATTGGGTTATTATAATCTGTATATATTTTACATTTTTCACTGTACAGATAATGTCTCCAGATTTTCAAAGCAAACACAATAGCTGCCAATTCCAAATCATGAATAGGATATTCCTTCTCATAATATTTTAACTGTCGTGATGCGTAAGCAATAACCTTCTCATGCTGCATAAGAACACATCCCAAGCCTTTATGTGACTGCGTCACTATATACCACAAAATTCCCTGTTTCATCGGGGTAAGGATAATACTGGAGCATTACTCAATCTTTTCTTGAGTTCCTGAAAACTCTTTTCACATTTTTCAGTCCATATAAATTTTACTGTCTTCCTCGTCAGATTAGTTAACGGGGTAGCTATCTTTGAAAAATCTTGAATGAATCTCCGATAGTATCCCGCTAACCCTAGGAAACTACGCACTTCAGTAGGCGTCTTCGGATGCTCCCAATTCATGACGGCTTCTACTTTTGTTGGATCCACGGATATCCCATCTTTGTCAATCATGTGACCCAAAAACTGAACTCTTTCTAGCCAAAATTCATATTTACTGAATTTTGCATATAATCTTTCTGTTCTTAGTGTTTGCAACACTATTCTCAAATGATCTGCATGATCATTCTGTGTCTTGGAATAGATCAGAATATCATCTATGAATACCACCACAAACTTATCCACGTATGGTTTGAATATTCTGTTCATCATGTCCATGAATGCAGCTGGTGCATTCGTTAACCCGAAAGACATTACCAAAATCTCGTAGTGACCATAACGAGTCCTGAACGCTGTCTTTAGAACATCTTCATCCCTTACCTTCAACTGGTGATATCCAGTTCTCAGATCTATCTTTGAAAAATATCTTTCCCCTTTCAGTTGATCAAAAAGATCGTCGATCCTGGGCAAAGGATATTTATTCTTGATTGTCACTTTGTTCAACTCTCTGTAGTCAATACAGAGTCTTAACGATCCGTCTTTCTTCTTTACAAACAACACAGGTGCTCCCCAAGGAGACGTACTTGGTCGAATGTACTTCTTATACAGCAATTCCTGCAATTGTATCATCAATTCCTTCATTTCTACAGGAGCCATTCTGTATGGTGCTTTCGAGATTGGTGCTGTATCAGGTGCCAGATCAATAACAAATTCAATTTCTCTATTTGGGGGAAGACCTGGTAACTCATCAGGGAAAACATCTGTCAATTCATTCACTACCACAATCTCTTCTACCTTTGCTCCCTTTTGTTGAGTGTCCATCACATATGCGAGATAACCCACACAATCTTTCTGTAACAACTTTCTTGCTTGTATCATTGTTAAGCAACGTGTCTGCCTTGGTGATTTACTGCCGTAAAACACGATTTTCGATTGCTTTGCAGGTTTAAAACTCACAGACTTCCTTTGGCAATCTATTGTTGCTCCATGTTTGAACAACCAGTCCATTCCCAGGATAATGTCGAATTCCCCGAGTTGTATTGGAATTAGATCTATTACTAACTCACGTTCCCCTATTTTAACGTAACAATTCCTATAGACATGCTCTACAGGAATCACTTCCTTATTTGCCACTTCTATATTAATGGGTATTTCTAAATTCGACTAAAGGCATCTCTAAGCTCTTAGCAAATTCATGTGATACAAAAGAACAGGTTGCCCCAGAATCAAATAATACATAAGCATTAATGTTATTGATCGGGACAATACCTGAAACCACGTCTTTTGATGCCACTACATCCTTTGCTGTCATATTAAAAGTTCTAGCAGTCGATTTGTTTGGTGTAGCTGCACCAATTGTAAGGGCTTTACAGATGTTATTTCCCTTGCCGCTACTTCCTCCCTCTGTTCCTTTCTTAGGGCAATTTCTGGCAAAGTGATCCATTGATCCACAAACAAAACACCCAGAACTTTTCCTCTGGTTTGGACAGTTAAAGAGATGTGTCCCTCCTGTCCACACTTGTAACAAACCGTCTTCCCTTTTAGACAGATGCCCGAATGACCCTTTCCACATTTCTTACATGCTTCAAATTTCTTCTTTTGTTGTCCACTTTGAACATTACTCATATTTCCAAAGTTGTTCCATTTTCTTTTCTTATTCCATCCGCTGGTACCCTCAATTTTGACTGATCCTTCAAACTTACCTTTATTCGTCTTATCTTTGTTATACTTACCACCAGCTTCGCTACTACCCTCTGCTATTATCGCCTTTTCAAGGAGGGCGGCAAAAGTTCCGATCTGTAACACTGACAACTTGTTATAGATCCAAGGCTTCAAGCCTAACTCAAACCGTCTCGCTTTTCTTTCCTCCGTGTCCACTTGGTGTGGAGCAAATCGTGCCAGCTCATTAAACTTTGCTGCATATTCTGGTACTGTCATATCGCCCTGTTTGAGTTCAAGAAATCGAACTTCCATTTTGCTTTTCATCCCAGGAGGAAAGAAATTTTCAAAGAAAATTTTCTTAAACCTTGACCATCTAATCACACCTGTACCAGCTCTAGTTTTGTTTGCTTTCCACCAGTAATTTGCTTCCCCTTTGAGCATATAGGTAGCAAATGAAGTTTTCTGCTCCCTACTCACCCTCGCTATCTCAAAGGCTTTCTCTATTTCTTTAATCCAGGACTGAACCTCAATAGGCTCGGTAGTCCCTCTAAAGTCTGGGGATCCCACACTTTTAAAGTCTTTGAAACTAGCCAAGTGTACAGCTGGTGGTGGAACATTCACATTAGGTTGAGGAACACTTCTATTCTGAAAGGCTCCCATCATAAAATTTGCAAATTGTTGCATAGGATTTTCTTGTCCTTCATTTCTGTGCTCATTCTCATTATTATTTCCTTCATTAACATTTCTCCTTTCTCTAGGTACTCTTCCTCCTCTAAACTTTGGTGGCATTTTTTGTTTAATAAAAGTTTATTATTATTAAACAATTCATTGCTCTAAACAGTCATATATTATAAAGCAACCACATTTATATATAATGTAAAGCTATAGCATTCGTAGCAAACATATTTAATATTATCATATATTAAACACGTTTTTACATTCTTTCCTTATAGCACCTCCGGCTAACTATAGCATTTTCATTTGCTATTTACATGCCATCTCCACCTTGTTATCAAAAGGTTTACATATAACCATCCTTAACCATATCAGGTTAGGATTTCCAAAAGCTATCCCCATGATACTTATCAAAAGTGGGGTACATTTACATTCTACATAGACCAACATATTTATAATATTTACATCATTGTATGCACACAAATGCTTCTCATAAACCACCTAACAAAAACTTAGGTATTCTTATCTTGGACTATAGTGAGGGAACGAATTCGTTCCTCTTCTGTAATAGCCATGACCCTAGCCCGTGAAATGGAATACAAAGGTTGTCCCCCTTCCTGAAGATAACTCCAAACTGCAGCCTGGACCCTCTGCATTGAGGTGGTGTAGATATAGTTCATCATTTCCCTCTGACCTCTACACGCACCCAAACGACGCTCTAAATGGTGGATGTATATATCAGCCTCTGTCCTTATGTTTTCTAGTTCATGGCGCTCTTCTTGTAATCCTTGATTCTGGCCCTCTAGATATTGGCCCCGATTCTTAGAAACCTGAAGCTTAGCCAGCAAGTCTGTGTTTTGATCCACTAAGTAATGGACCATAGCTCCCAGTTGGGCCATCGCTTCCTCCATGCCTTACTAATGGGGTCCAGCATTAGGTACCTCATTAATCTCTTCTTCAGGATCCTCCTCATCCTCTTCCACCAGATTAGGATCTAAATCAATAACCTGAATCGGCTCTAGGGGCTGTGGAGCTATCTGCTCCTCCTCATCCACCATCTCCTCATGAACTCCAGCAATCTTATACATTATTGGATAACTTGATCAATACATAATACAAGTTAAATATACAACTAGCAAATAATAGATAACAGTTATTTTTACACTATTTTTATTTACAGTTTATAATGAACTTCCACAGTCCATCTCTTTTCAACTCTATATGAGTTATTTATTTTCTGTATGTCTTACTAGCTTAAAGTTATAACCCAAGGCTCCCCTCCTAAGGCTTCTAACTTAAAGCTCTGATACCAACCTGTGACGCCCCCAAACTCGGGTACTTGAAACCCTTATTCGGTGCTTCACGATATCAAGCATTCAACATAATATAATAACAAGCTTAATGAAGTTATTACATCAGAGTTCTACTAATCCGTAGACCTTTAAGTGCTTATTACATGATAGTTAAATATTTACAAACATATTAACCATCTATTACATAATATTTCATCTACTCAGTAGCTTTCCCTTTGCCCTTGTCCCTACTAGACCCTTCCTCCTGAATCTGATTAGCTGAAAACATTTATAACAAAGTAAGAATGAGCATTCAATTGCTCAGCAAGTAATAACATTCTTTAATATCTTCACAACAAATAAATGTTTTCTTTGAGGCATGCTTTGACAGTGAAACAAAACTGTAAAGCAATTTAATCTTGAATCATTCATATTCCTAGAATATTATATAAATATTGAACAGCCGAGAGTTCACAAGACCATGAACAAGCTTTTTCTTTTCTTGAAAATGTTCAATCAGAAATTTATCTGTGAACCGTCTTATCTTACGGGCACGGTGGGTGATCAACCTGTTATGCCCTGTATTGATTAATACTATCTTATTCAGAACAATTTTCATGTTCAACGTCACCACTCCTAGAGTGCAATATAAAATATCCCATTTCAGGATTTGTTCATTCTCAGACTGGATTCCAAACTATAACAATATAGCTGGATAACTTAAATCAATGCACAATAATATTTCAAGACTTATTATAAAGAAATTGAAATATTTTACATCTGTGTTTGGCCAGAACAAATGGCTCAGACCTACCTTCAACCTGTTCATGCATATTAAATTTTATTTGATATACATGAAAATATATTACCCATTCTTTTGAAGCTGATTGGAATAAAAAGGTCTTATTACCTTGTATTATTCATAAATAAATGACAGACAGTTCAGAATTTAGAGAACCTGCCCATATATGAATAATTCCAAAATACTTGCTCAATAAAGAGTAAGACTTAGATACTTGCCTTGTTTGTAGATTATTGACAAAATTTCAGCTTAACTTGTGTGTTCTCACAGATCCTACACAGTTATATATATGCATTTACAAGCATATTAGCCACATAACTAAATCATATAGCTTGCACGTATGTTCACATATCACATAATCATATAACCACATTAATTATATTTTTAGCTTGTATTCTTACAGTTGAGATATTTCTATAGATTTTTCAAATACCTCATCCACGTTTTTAGAGTAACCATTTTTCTCTTTATTAGAGTTCGGCATACTTCTAATATGCAACCTATTGCAATTACCAATTACAAGTTATTCGTAACTTAGTATATAAACATTCATGATTTCTTTACTTAACCTCTAGCACACAAGGTGGATTCATAGCTTATTTCATACTTGAAGATAATTTCCATTCATATTCTCTTTTATATCTTACCATATGAATATTTCGTAATTTCCTTCGTAACTTAAGTATTCAAGGTGTATACATAAGGTATTTCATAACTTGACCATGATTGGATCTTATAGGAATAGAATGGTAGTTTCCAATTTGCTTTGCAACCCATATTAACAATCCATCTACTCAAACTCATTGCATTTCCAAACCATGTCAACTGCTATCCCATAGTTTACAAATTCATTTATAATTAATTACATGACTTGGGTGTAACTAACACTTGATTAGGTAATTTATAGCTCCCATCATTACTTGTAGTTCATTTTGTATGCTAAAGTGTCAAACATTCCTGTTTTCCTTATTAAGGCCAAAACAGTCCCAACTTAGTATACCACCTTTGTTATCTTTATAATCACTAAATCTTTTACATAGAATTGAACTACATTATTGTTTCTATGTACATACTTATTTAGACAAGTTAAAGTCCCTCTTAATAGTTAAATTTTCATATTACTTTTATAAACCGAAGTGATCTGCCCAAAGTCGATATAGCAGCTTGTTGTGGCTGTTCATAATTGTCCTCTGCTGATGGCTGCTGTCATCCGCTACATTTTTGACACTAACTGTTGCTGCCCATAAGCAGCAGCCCCTTATCTTCAGCCAACTGCTGCTGCCCTATATTGTTGGCTGCTGCAATCTGCTGCTCGTTGCTGATAGCTACCGCCATCTGCTGCATCTTGCAGCCCTTAAATATTTACTGTTGCAGCTTATAGGCAGCAGTCCCCCCTATCCCTGCCAACTGCTGCCGTAGCAGCTTCCTGCTACCAATTTAGGCCAATTGCTGCTGCTAAGGAGCAGCAGCCCTTACTCCTTTTCATTGCTTCATGCTTAACCTTTATGTCCTCACATCACTTATAGTGATCCTTTACTAACTTAGAGATGTTATACATACATTTATAATAGAACACCACCGACTGGGCATTTAAAATAACACAAATGCATCGGATGAAAGTCCAAGAAGAACTCCCAGTCAATGCCATTCATGCCCTTTGTTGCTGCCCTGCTCCCCCTTTTCTTAATTCCTAAACCCCAATTTATATTTTCTAATATGATATATTATGGGGACAAAGTAGATAACATACTCTCCTTATTAGATAACATGCTAACCACATTATTAAAACCATTTAACTATGCCAACTGAGAGCTCAAAAGCGAGCCCCCAGCCTGCTGCAACTGCTGCTGTCAAAGACAGCAGCCCCACACCTTCAAGGTCACTTCCTTTTTCTATACTTTGAATACACATGATGGTTATCTCCCTTTTTAAGAAAATAGAGCACATAACATATGGAAGCATTTCCAGAATTTATTAGACAACCATTTCAGTCCCAATAGGCTGCCCGAACAGTGTGTAAAGGAAGTAGCTTGACATGCTAAGTCTAACTTTCATTGTTAACTAGAAATTGAGTTTCGTTCTAACTTGACACACTCAAACCCCCTAGTTAACATCACATATGATTAATAAATCTAGCCCAAGCTTTACTTTGGTCTAACATTTAGTTTTCAGTCAAAAATAGTTCTTTTAGAACTTTTATCAAACAGTTGGTAGACACAGTTTTAAGCTATCAGTTTCACAACCATTGGTTTATATCATGAACCCATTATATCCTCCTTATTACACCTCAGCCCAACCTATCTCCTCTATTCAAATTCAATCAACAACAGTTCAAAGTTCAACCATATGAAGGAATAACCAACACTTTAACACACTAACAAATTACTATCTTTTTAGAAATTTAAATTCTGCATTTCCATAAATTCTATATGTAATCGCATAGTTCCATATGATTCACTTTGTTCCATATAATCAGAACATATAACCTTACTCATATAATACCAATATCAGTTGGTAAAAATTACTACATAACCAAAGCTACACAATCTCAACCAAATTGATAGTTATGCTACTACCGGCTAATCTCAGAAACAAAAATAGTAAAACATGTAATCTGAATTACCTCAATACTTGGTTAAACTTCTGTAATACTGCTCCCCTAGCTTCAATGTTCACACCACTTAAACAATATGAAGTAATAAGGGAAGAGAAGTTCGGCTATATGGCTGGACAGAGATGAATTCGTGAGAAGAAAAGAGAAGGTCAAGTGCCGAAATGAGGAGGAGAATGCAAGGAAGAGAAGCAATTTGGTGTAGCTTTGCTGAGTTGCTGGTTTTATTTACTCAATATAATGCCAGCTCCTACTTACTCTGCTTAGTGGCCATTCGATTACTAACAGACTTCCAGCTCATGCTAAAAACCCAGCTCATGCTTAAATTAAATAAGGCTTTGTTTGCAATGGTCTTATTACCCATTTAATTGCAATTAGATACCATACCATTTAGATATTACATGTATAAATAGTATATTCTTATACCTTAATCACATTTACATAATAACTATCACACAGTAAAATAATATTTAGTGTGACGATTTCCTTCCTATTAAAATAATTTAACTTCATTAAATTATTCTAATATTCTTTATTCATATTACCTTATTTCCAAATAAAATAAGATAATATGACAAATGCAATGATTTTCTTATATTAACACAATCTCCTTAAAACATAATAAAATAAAATAAAGATTTTATTTATTAACCTTTTATTTTATTCACTTAGAAAAAATGATCATTACAATTAGAATTGCAAGCTCTTATACCAGATGTTGGTACCAAAGGGAAAACAGAGAGCTTTGTGAATACTAATTGACTTCAAGAATTGTTATCTTATTCAATAACTGATATGACTAATAAATAGCTTTACACTAAGATGGAAAGGGAAATAACAACCCACGACTTTACAGGTCCTATAATCGTGGAGCATGACTACATTAAACAGAAAAAACACTCTTGTCCCTCAAGCTAAGGAGGAATTATTCAACAGGATAGAAAGTGAACCTAAACCAACGAGAAATACTCCAACAGTTTCATCAATTTTTAGTAGAACTTGGAAGAAGTTTGGTGTTTGATAACCTGTAAGTATGAAAACTTAGTAGCATGGAATTTGTTTGGAACGGATGGGAGTAAGAATGCGAGAGAATGGGAGGAATTATGCCTATCAGCTCTTCTCATTTCTCAGTAATTATAATTACCAATACACAAAATGTAATTATATGAATACCATTATATGCATGCATTATCAATAAATACATAATTTGATAATTTATACATTTATAATTATGTATAAAAATCATCTCACTAATTATGAAATTAATCCATAATTAATTTAACACTCTTTGGGTAACGAACCATTGATTCAAATATTTGATTCAGTAATTATTTATACAATTAATATTATATAATTAAATTAAATTTGCTGATTCTTTCCATAAATTGTTTCAAAATAATTTATTTAACTTATACATTTTTCCTCAAATTAAATATTAATTTAATTTACTAATTTGACACCAATAATCATATATTATATATTGGTCCTTTCAAACTTATTGATTGTATTTACGTGTCGTAATATCATATATTAAGCCATTAACCATGTTTCATTTAATTATTGCAGCAAAGCATCATTTCTCATTTAATCGAATAAATTTATTTATTTCATTAATTAAAGCCAATATATTAACTTCCTCATCTCATATTTTCAATTCATTTCCATTTAACATAATTATATATTAAGTCATCTCGTAAATATATTACATTTATATGAAATATATTTAAAAATAACAAGTTTAATTAACTCCCTCATTTCATTTTAGTAAAATAAAAATACTTACATTAATTCACTATATATTTTAATTAAGTGAATTAATCACATCATTTATAAAATTTAATTTGTAGTAATTACATTGTCGTTCAAAGCTTATCATTCAAATTATATTATTCATAATAAAATTACAACTTAATCTCAATTGATTAATATTAATTAATTGAGATTTTCTTCACTTTCATATCTCATTTCGTAATTAACTTAAACTAACTAATTTAATAATTTAATTAACTATTAATTCTTTCGTTTCAAATATATGTATATATTTCATACTTATATATACATATTAAATTCACCACATAAATCACACAAATATATATATAACACATATATATTTATACATTCAAACACGGCATGTCTCATAATAAGAATTTTATTTATTAAGTTCTTATTTTAATTTTATTAAAATATTTTCTGAAAAAATTCGGATTGTCACAAGAAAATTGATACACTGAAAAACAAGAACTAAGAAGACACATTTTAACAATTTCAAAGAATTCTCACCTACAAGTGTAGTTGGTCAAAATAACTCACATCCAAACAAGAAGAACAAAGCAGCAGGTTTGGGCCGTCTAGCTTAAGGTCTACCAAATCAAAAAAATGAAATCAAAACCTAGTTAATTTTTACCGAAATCGAAAAACAGTCGATGGTTTACCAAATCGAAGTCGAGATCTGGGCATTGATGTTGATTCTTGGTCTCCGTGTTGCTTGATTCGAATTTTTCGAGTTAGGTCTCTGTTGCTTTTACAAAAGCCTTTTGGGTCAGATACGAAGTCGAGATCTGGACGTGAAAAGATTTGGAGAAAATTAAGACAAAAAACGGAGAAAAGTAAACAGTCGAGTGAACCATCTAAGAAATGGACAATAATTTCCTAAGTTCTTCTCCGGAGATCGGGACTGGTGACCGGTCAAAAAAAAAAAAAATTGACCGGATGCCACTCTACTCCCGGTCAGCCTAGAATTTTTCTAATTTTCTACCTGCCCGCAGAAGGTACGTTGTTGTAGTTTGAACCTGACGCAATGACGTCAAACTCACCTGGGAATGGTCAAAACATCAAGATTTCTTGCATCCAACTGAGATAAGAATAATTAATATTATTATTCTCTTTAAAAAATTAATTTGAAACTTATCACTTTCATTCTCAATGGATTTCACTAAAGTACAGTTTTCAGTTTTGGAAGTAAACCAGTGGACTCCAACTCTCCCTCAATTTTTCTCACACACACTCACATAGTGGCAGATTCAGGATTTGAGTTTAGTACAAATAAAATTCTCTTTTTATGAATTATTATTTTTATTTATAGAAAAATATTTTAACTAATTAAAATTATAGTGAAGTAAATAAAATTATAATTAAAATACAATATACACCATTAGTTTTAAAATTTGAGATACATTTCTAGAATGAAAACTTTTAAGAGTATTTTTATATTCACATTAATGTAACATTAATATTAACTAAAAATTTAGTAGTGGAGGTTATATGCTTAGAAATGATAGTTCATATACTTTGTCCATAGTGTTTTTAAGTTTTAAAACAAAAGGGAAAAAAAATGAATGAAAAACTTAAATTTTATGTTTATTGTTCTTGTTTGTGAGCTTTTTAAGGGGAAGATAGTGAAAAGAAATAGACAGAAAGTGTGGCCACTTTTTTTGCTAATTTTTTTTTAATAAAAAACTAAGAGGAGAAAAATATATTCATAAATCTGTTATAGTCTCTACGTACATTACTCTTTATATGCGAATACAATAAATTTTAATATCAAGATAAAGTCGTAAGTTAGGATTTTCTCTTTTTATAAACTAATAAACAAAAAAAAGACTTATAAATTTACTATTATCTTTTTTTAATCTTAATTTAAGTTTTATATTCATATCTTTTTTTATCCAAAATTCACAAACAGTTTAAAGTTCTTCCTTTTTTCTTATCAAATCACATTAAAAAAATTTATTTAAGCCATTAATATATATATATATATATATATATATACGGAATCCTTCAGAAGCGAACCGGAGGGAGCAAACTAAGAGCGAACCGGCTATAGCGACGGTTTTTTCCATCGCTAAAGTATAAAAAACCGATTTTTTATGCTATAACGATGGAAAAAACCATCGCTATTGCCGGTTCGCACTTATTTATCAAAAAACTAGTGTAGGCAATTTCCTACACTGGCCTTATACTAGATCCTCTCACGTCTAATCTTTTAAGTCCTGAGCCATCATGCACGCACATAGCCAGCGGACTGAGAACAACAAAACAGACCTCAATTTTGGAGTTACACTAACTAATTAGTGCATACTATGCCGTCAAAATATTTGTATGTGAATTTAAATTTATGGAAATGACATGTTTGGTAATTATTACTATTTCAATTTAATTTATACGAATTTTAATATATGTGATACAGTTCTATATTATCTCCATCATTTACACTGAAAATAAGAAAACAAAGCTGAAAGTATTAACTCCTTAAATTTTTTACCTTCAACATAATAATTTTTGAGAGATGGCTCAATATATTATGCACTATTATTTTTAAATTTTCTTCCACTATAAAGTACTAGTAATATTTGATAGTCTTTCCATCCCTTGTTTGGGCATAGCTCCTCTACGCTTTTACTAGCTAATTAAATAGGATATATTTTAATTTCACAAAGAAGTTAAGGATGAAGATTACTTCAAACTATAGCATTTCAATTATGTCAAAAAGTAAATGTGATAAATTTCTAGGCTTACCGGAGATACCCTTTAGGATATATAAATTATGTACCTTAATTTTATAAAATGAGTTTATGTCAAGTTTTTAGTAAAATCAAACCTTATTAATGGAAAGATCATGCAAAAAATATGAGTGAACTTAAATTTTTATTTTTATTTTACATATAATATTATAAAATAAATATATTTTTTGACAACTAAGATTAATTGAACTTTCATTACTATTGAAGTTGATAATATACATCCTCAAATCACAATTCATATGTTCAAATATATTTATATGTTCTTTAAATCTATAAGGTTGAATTTATTTAAAAAATTCTTGAAAATAAACTTATTAATCCTATGATATATATTTGTTAGATGCCTCCTAGAATATATCTCCTTTTCACTAATTTTCTTTCTTGACAAAAACATACAAGTTGAGGAACTTATAAACGACTTATACGTAGCATATGTCACGCTTTCACAAACTTGACCCTAGAGCCGTGGAATATGACTGACTCAATTAATGCGAAATTGGTGCCAAATTTATGAAATTAATACGCAACGTGTCCATATAAATAAATCAAAATTTGTCATATTTTATTTATTTATTTATTTATTTGTACAAATGATCGAATAAAATGTATTATTGAGTGTTGGGGCATGCTTATTTGAGCCCGGATGATTCGGTGGGCCATGATCCACGTGGAGGAAATCTCCCCACGTATAAGTGTTTTGTGGGCAGTTAGAGAATTTTAAGAAATAAGATTCTTAACTGCATTTAATTTCTAATTCCTAACGAAAGAGTCGAGATATTATTCGACTTCTTTCTTTCTAAGAAAAGAGTCGAGATATTATTCGACTTTTTTTTAAGGTGATTCACTTTTAATCCATTATGGTATCTACCATAATGAGGAATTCTATTTCAATTTGGGATGGGGCCGTTTTAAGAGGGTGTGATCATTATAAATACCCACATCATAATTCTCAGGGACAACATTATTTTCAGCACTAAAGATTTAAGCTTCCATTGTTAACCTTATTCAGCATGTACTTATTCTCACACTGGAACTATCTCCCGACGATCCATGCCGTCAAATTTTTTCGTGTGACTTTGTTTCTGTGCAGGATTGAACGCGCTATTTGGTAATTGAGCACGTGAACGAATATTAACGTTAACCTCGGCTGAAATATCCCTAGCTAAGAAATTTGGATTAAGGCTTATTACAAAGATTGTAAATTTTGAAACAAAAGAATATGAATTTATGTGGACCTAGAAGGGGTACTAGTGGGATGAAAAAAAACAAACAACACATGCAACTTTTGTTATAAGACAAAAAAATGTAATAAATTCTTATATATTGATAAGTTGATGTCGACTTCATAGAATTTAAATTGGAAATCAAAGAAATTTATATATTTTCTCAATTGTCTCATGCGTGAGGGTCCATTTACAAAAATAAAAACTCATTATCTAAATAAAACTATTGCGTATGTTTTTATAAAATCTGGAAATTATTTATATAATTAAGTGCTCCTAAGCATCTAAGATAAGTATTAAATGTCAGATTAAGTATATTGGAAAAGGAATATATGGCCCTAATATAGGGTATGAACTAGTATATATGTATAGGGTTAATTCGTTCAGTTTTAGGATTTTTTAAAGATAAATTCAATCATACGGATTTAAAGAACATATAAAAATATTTAAATATATAAATTTTCATATGGTTTGGTGATGTTTATTATTGTCTTTATGGTAATAAAAGTTAAATTAATCTTAGTCATAAAAAGTATATTTATTTTAAAATGTTATAATAATGGTGCTATACAACCTCAAATTAAATAAAAATTTACGTTTACTCATATTTTTACATAATCTTTTCATACGTTAAATTAAATTCTATTAAAAAGACAGATAAATTCATTTTGGAAGCAAACGTGAATTAGGCCAAACAAGTCATTCCATAGGCCGCCACCTCTCTATCTCTGTTCTCACCGCCTCAAAACTATATATAATTATATATGTAAATTATCGGTTCTCCCTTCTTCGACGAACCTTAAATAACAAATCAAGAACGAACTGACTATAGCGACGGTTTTTTGAGCTATGGCGACAGTTTGCCATAGCTATGTCGTCGGTTTTGCATGCTATAACGACGGAAAAAACCGTCGCTATATCCGATTCGTTCTTAATTTGTTACTTAAAGTTCACTGGAGAAAGGGACCGTGTAAATTTTATATAACTATGAGCACTAATTTATATTATAGTGTCAAAAGCCTCCATATTATTCACATAACATAATAATTAAAATGTGATATAATGAAACTAATATAATAATTAAATAGACCTAAACAAATTGTTTTATTTTATTCATGTCCAAATAGCTCAAAGGGGGCGCTGCCACCCCTATCCTCTCTTACACAAACACCTATTAATATTATAGCGTTGGTTGAGTTCTCATTCCTCTTCCATCAATTTGAATATAATAATAATAAACTAAAGAATGATAGACTGAAGAATAGACTAAAGGATGTCGACTTTCAAACTTGTCCGCAATTAGAAAGTAACATGGGTAACCTAAATTGACAATTTTTTCACAAAAAGAGAAAGAAATTATATTACTGAAATGTCTACTAGTTCAAAAGGTGTGGACCAGGAGATGACATTGCACATAAGATATATAACAGTCCACATTTATTAAATGAACATGGCAGGAATTTTCACAATTAATGACAAATATTCCTGTTAACGCCAACATTAATTAATTTTCTCGTTCAATCACCAAACAACAAGTCAAATTCTGCACAAAAATGAGCAAGCACACTGAAGAACCTAACGATCGGGGCCATCGGGAGAAAACTCCGGTGTAAAAATAAGTACAAACTAGAGAATAGGTTAATAATGGAGGCACATTAATACTTTAGTGCTAAGCAAAGTGTCATTACATATGAATTAGGATATAACCGTGTATTTATAACTTCACACACCACCTCATTACGCCTGTCCTCAAGTAGGAATAGAACTCCTTATTACGTCAATTACCATGTATGGTTGAAACTCAATCTCCTCAAATATGAGAAGTTGAAATTAATTCGGGCTGTTCTCATAAAAATAAGAAATTAAATAGAATCAAAATTGTAGATTATTTAACACTTTAACCTCCTGACTAGAATAGACCGCTACGTGGAATAGGACCCACCTAATCCACCAGGCCAATAAAATCATGCCTCAATATTGCCCTCCACTCTCTTGTTATAATCGGCTTATAATAAAAGACTACAAAATTTAATAAGCCCAATAATTAATTAATAAACTACAAAATATGGTTACCGAAGTCAGACAGTCACTTTCGTACTCCAAGCACCCAACTGGACCCCACCATTATTAATACCACGCACAATTTGGGAAACATGCGAACACAAAAGTCACAGAAAAAATCCATTCCTCCCAAAAAGAACCGTCACTCTCATTTCAGACCCAAAATCACCCAAAAGTATCAACCCTTCTCTCGCCGTTGCAACTACTTTCCCCGGTGAAACACCATCAATCCTTGACAAACTCTGATAAAAAATTACAAACAACACCACTCAGGCTACTGCTCCACCACTCAACCCACAACTAAAATTATACCCCTCGTCGTTACTATTACCCAAAACACAAAACCACAACCACCCCAAAACACCACCACCGTCATTCCCACACCAACAACCACCCCTTTATCCTCTGCCACTCCATCTCCTGCTCGAACTGATAGCGAAATTGCCGAAATGAAGATGCAGGAGGAATACTCATCGGAAAAAGCGTATTCACACATCAATACCCGATCCTCCATCATTGAACAAGCCCTTCAAGACATACACCATCAATACCTCATCCATTCCTAATATGAACTTCGCGCACCAAAGCTCCATGAAAAGATGTATTGTCGCCCCGATTGCTGGACCGCCATTCCTATCTATGCTCTGAACTATGGGGTCAGATTTTCCCTTCATGTGTTTATCTCCACTTTTATTAGCTTAATTCGTTGGGATTAGGTTCACACAATTGGTGTCGAACTGATCGTATATTCATCTTATTTACTTTATTGTGTTCTACGAGTGCGGCGTCCAACCATCCATCAACTTCTTTTTCACCTTATTTACCCTGGGCCGATCTAAAGAACTAGGAACTCGTTAGCTAATTAAATAAGTAATCGAACAAATGAATCTGGATGAAAACTCCCACCAGCAACAAGGGGTGGCACTCACTTCTATATAAACATACTAGATATTACTCTTACTAATTCCTTCTCTAATTCCAATCTATTTGCAGTATCCCTCCTCAAGCCGACGTCAACAAACGAGGTCGGTCAATCATCTACCTCCCCAACACCCCCCGAAGCCACCTCTGACCCCAACAAAATAACTACCTATCCATCTATGCCCCCAGTGAATCAAACATCCCACCAAACACATAAACCGACCCCCCATCCTAGTACAACCAATTTCTTCCTTCCCGATACCAACACTTCCACCCACAGAACAAAACCATCTCTCACTATTCCAATATCGTTTATTGAAAAAAGTCCACTAGATATGACGACTGCAGAAAGAAACACGTTATTCAAAATGAAGAAATAGATATTGGTGAAGACCTCCTCTATAGCTCCCCCTATTGAACTGTCCCAAATCATCTCTCCTGAACCTCCTCTGTGACGCCCCCAGAATAGGTCCAGTTAACCCAACCCATTCTGAGTCACCAAATACATGGTACAGAATTCAAATACAAACTTTATATCACACTGTCGTGCAAAATACGACCACACAACTGTGAGTGTCAATACAAATCGTATATAAAACGAAATATTAATATTCAAATTCATTCTTTATTTATTATAATTATTATCCCACTATTTTACAAAAATAGCGAGGACTACTACTGCTCTAACTCGGACCATCACTCTGTCCCCCGACTAGTTCCCGCAACGTTCTCATTTCCTGAAGAGGACAATAGATGAAAATGGTGAGCTCAACTAGCCCAGTAAAGAATATTATGACTAAGACAATGGAAAATAAATTATCGTTAATCTTCAACAATTCAGATAAAATATAATGGACAACTAGTTTTAGATCAATATTCACAGCGGAAATAACAATTCACTAGAAGAGTTAAGTAGAGAATGAAGTCTACTATCATCTATGATTTAAAAGTCCATCATCAATATTTTATCCCTGTAACATTAATCAATATACATCTCGAATCAAATATTCATCTTTGCACTACGGCCAAAGATATTCATCTCAACACCTGTCATCTTTGCACTACAGGCCAAAGATATTCATCAGGTAATCATTCATCTTTGCTCTACAGGCCAAAAATATTCAGTTACATCACCTTTTAGGACTGAGGATGATGAAAAATATTTCAAAGAACGAATCCAGTGAGATAAAAGACAAAGACTAAGTATTCGCATTTTAGTTTATACAATTCAAAAATACTTCGTAATAATCAATTGTGGAGCAAAATTCAAGAATAAAGCTCAGAACTTAGATCTAATCAAAGATATGAACCTTAACAAGCAATTTAGACAAACAGAAGAAAATTTAATTTTTCCGTGAATAGTGCTGTATACGTGAATAGTGCCGTATACGTGAATAGTAACCCCGACGGAAAAAGTAAGAATTTCATAATAAAATCCATGACAATATTTTGGTATAATGATATTGAAAAGAATAACATTATTTACGAAAGAAAATAACATCCCTTACCTCAAAAGAATAGTACCTCTGACTGGAATATCGGATATAATACCGAAGGAAACTTGCGCTGAATACTAATACTCAAAGTATTGAAATACTCACTACGCTCGATATTATAGAGAGAGAAAACTTCTGATTCTGGTGTGATTTTCAATTCTAACCTAAGCATCCTATTTATAGAAAAAACTTAGGATGCCAAAGGAGACTAAATTAATAAAATAATATTATTTTTTAAAAAAAAATTCCAGCCGCCGGCTGCTTCAAACCTCAGAATTTTTTTCAACAAAACAACAAAACTGGGGCCCACCCATTAAAAAAAGTATTTATTTTTCGAAACTTCAATAATTCATAATAAATAGCCCTTTTGTCAGAAAAATACAAATTCTATATCCTTGTATAGGAAATTTAATTCTCTACAACTTTGCAGAAGGAAGTTTTTTCAAATTCCAAACATAAATTATCCGAAATCCATAAACAGATGATTTTTCACACCAAAATACTGATAAAAACACATCAGTGCTAATTCCTTCTTTAATATCCACAAAATAAATATTTTCTTATCATATAAATCAATAATTAATTATTCACAAATAATATTATAGAACTACAATATTGACAACCAAGTCGTTCCCAGGAAAGAGGGGGCTTTCCGATAAGGATTTCTCCTTACTGGCGCGCAATTAGATTAACCTAACCCCTTTCCTCGACAGAACTTCCTTAGATATTGCCAATAATGCTATCTAATAATATTATTTAAATAATATGAATTATTGATTTGATAATGTGAAATACTGTGCAATGACAATTATTGAATCAATAATACGAAATATCAACTGTAGCAATTATTGAATTAATAATATAAAATAGCAATGTAGCAATTATTGATATAAAATATCAACGTAGCAATTATTGAATCAATATAATATTATGCAATTATTGAATCAATAATATAAAATATTGAACAGTAATTACTGTAACAATTATTGAGTAATGGCTTCTCACGTAAGAATCAATAATTAGAATTACTGTGCAATACCGTGTGCTACTGTGCAACACCGCGTATCACTGTATTTTAACCACCGGGTATTTCAACAGTACTAACGGTAACAACCACGCCGTTATTTTGTAAAAAAGTTATTTCTGTCGCTTTCTATATCCGACAGTTATTCCGTTGTGGGGCCCACAAATAGCTGCGCCGTCGTACGAATATTCCCCGACAACAAGAATATTCCACGACCAAACGAATATTCCCCGACAACCAGAATATTTTATAACCACTTGATCATTTTAAAATATTTGCACATTTCACCCATAACTTTCACATTTATCAATTAACACCTTACTATTTCGAAATAATATATAAAAAAAATTAAATCTTTATTCATAAAAGTTGAGGTCTTACATCCTCAAACCACTTGTGGGCAAGGAAATCGTACCTTGCTAGGGTTAGGATTTCGTGTTGGTTGAGGAGGAGAAAAATCCACGAAGAGTACGGAATTGATTGATGAATTGAAGAAGGGAGAAGAACAGGTGAACAATTACTCCAATGACACGTGGCAAAACTCTTAGAATCCAGAAATCGTGTTAGGGTAGCAGGGATTCAAAGAGTCTTCTTGAGTGCTTCGGGTTGAGAGAGAATGTCCAAGTCCTCCAAACTTCCAAGAGTCCAAAGTCCAAAGTCCAAAGTCCCAAAGAGAGGACCCCTTCCCTATAGAATGGAAGGTCTATTTATAGGGTTTTTTGAAAAGTAGTCATGTGCCAGGCACATATCCTCAGGAAAATTTCAGAAATACCCTTAGTCACCAAAGTAATGCCTAGATCGTCCGGCCCTTCTAGCCCTCAATCCAATCCCTCAATCAATTCCCAAAAATGAGTCACCTCCACGTGTCTTCTGCCTTGGGACATGTGGAGGATTCTCTCAAGTCTTGCCTCTTTATTTTTGGCTTTTTTGTCTTTTTATTTAATCATGATACGAACCCTAATTTGTGCATTTAATTTAATTAGGTTAAATGAACCCTAATTTGCACTTGGGCCCACATTTGCCTCCTGCGCGAGAGTCGCGTTTCCAAATAGACGATCATGCAAGAATACCGAATACTTCGAGCTTCCGAATGATCTTTGGGGCTCAATTTTACAAGTCTTAAAAATGGGGTCCTAGAAAAGAGGGAACCCCTAAGGGGGCCGAATCCTAAAGGTTAAACCCTAGGGAGACAAGACCTAAAAGAGCTTTTCTTTGAACATCTTTGGAAATCTTGTGAAAATCTTTCCAAATCTTGCTCAATATTTGTTTCTTTAATTTTTTCTCAAAACCAAATAAAATAAAATAAAATAAAATCTTATTTTATTTTGAAAATAAAATAAAAAAATTTCTTATCTCATTTTGGAAATCAGATCAAATCCTTCCTGCAAATCACCGTGCTTTATACTGCAAATCTCTGCCATATACGGTGCCATTACAAAAAAAAATGCAGCACTCTTTGACAGTCTGTATAACCTTCGGATCATTGTATAAGCAGAGGTCATTAATCTCAACTCCAAGCATACATATCTGTTCGTGACTTCGGATGATGGCCAGTGCAGATTCATGTTGATAGGTTCGTAATATTACCTGTGGTTAGCAAGCATGCATGTGGCTTTTGTTTGACCCCATATTAATAGGTAACATATTAGTATGTTTATAATAATAAGTTCATACAGAAGGCTTCAGATGATGTGCACATGGCATACCAGTAGGTTAATATTAATAAGTAGCATGAACATATGAATTAATAGGTTCATGCAATTCATGAGATATAAATTAGTGACCCAAATCACGTGCTAATCTCGGTTGTAGTCGTAGTCACGGATTGAAAGTCCTGAAGGCAATACCATCATGTTGTAGTCACGGATCGAAATTCATCAAGGGAAAAAAATCCTTACGGATTCAGGGGATCAAATTTCATTTGTTGTATAACAATTTCGGTGCTTATTACCTTTAGCCAAAACGAGGTTTCGGAATTGGAACAAACAAACCGATTTCTCCACTAGCTCGGGCTTCGGAGCAAGCACACCAACTTTAGCGTTAATTATGGTTTCTTTATTCGGCTTCTTTCTGATTGCTTCATTTATTTCTCTTTTCAGGTGATCATAGTCTTTCTTTTCCGGGTTCACTCACCTTAACAAGGATTTGTGGCCTTTTTTTAGGACATTCTCGAAGAAAGGCTATAATTTTTTGTGGTGAAGAAGTATTTATTCCGAGTGGTTGATTAATTGAGAAAATGGATATTAAAGGTACAAGGGGAGCACCCCCTAGGTGGCCGAACCCTATGGGCAAGTCGAACCCTATGGGGGGCTGAACCCTAGGGGCCTTGGCCTCATACTTTATATTTTTCGTACTTCCTTTACTCTTCCATTCGAATGACTTCTTTTGTTTGTGATTTTTCTTGCTTCCTCTTCCAGGTAACCCCAATCTTTCTTTTGTCTTCTGAGCCCCATTACTTTGATTATATCTTGGTTTTTTCCCTCGAATAATAAAGAAAGATCAATGCTTTTGGGAACTCGAAGTGGTGCTTTGCTCCGATGACCAAACAACGAATCACAAAGTAATCAGAACCTTGTCGTTGGACCACCCTAGGTAGCTGGGTTGAACCCTAAGGGGTCGAGTCCTAGGGGGCCGATCCTAGGATAATTTTTTCGCCTTTGGCTTACTTCATTTTTTTTCTCCTTTTCAGGTGTCCTTAGGCTTAAATCTCATACTTTCTTCTTTGCCATGGTAAGTACTTAAGTCCCAATACTTTCCTTGCCATCCTTTCCTTGCTTTTTAGAACCCTTATGCTGAATTTTCCTTTCCTTGCAGGCCCTCTCCACTGAACGTTCTGCAAACTCGAAAACCGCCAATGAGGCCCCGTTCCTCAATAATTGGGGAATGGCTCCCCTCTTTTGACCTTCCGACATCTTTTGGGAGCAAGTCCAGACTTATGATCGTATGATTTTTCCTCCGCCAAAGAAAGAAGGTTTGTTTCTATATGCTGCGGCTTGCGAAGGTTGGGATGACTTTCCCTATTTCGTTTGCATTCCCCGCATAGCATAGAGAAACAAGAGTACCTTTTCAACCCCCTTTGCTTCTTGTCCGATTCACCCGGTCGCATTCAGGGATGGCAGCATTAGACCGACAAGATCCTTGAAAATTCCGATTATGTGGATATAATGGAGAGGGCTGACATTCTTCATTGCATTCATTTATGCAGGGATATTCGCATCCAATCAGGACCATGATGCTCTTACTATGTTGATTTCACTTTGGTGCTCCTCTACATGCACATTCGTTACTTCTTGAGGGGAATTCACCCCTACTCTGGAGGATGTCTATGCCATCTACTAGTAAGTTGCTCACATTTGCCCCCTGCACGTGAGTCACGCCTTTGGTGAGACGATCGTGTAAAAATATTTCAAGTGTTTAAGTCTTTCTTAAAGTTTCTGAATAAATCGTCGAGCTCTATTTTGCAAGCCTCGAAGATGAAAGTCCTAGGAGATGGAACCTTTAGGGGGCGAGCCCTAAAGGAGCTCTTTCTGGACATCATGGAAAATATTCTATCTAATCCTTTCAAATATTATTCTTTCTTGGAATTTCTCTCTTCTTCAAAATCAAAGAGTCATCGAGAAGGCATTAAGTGAGCGTTCTTCAAATCGGGGTGAACAAAAGATGAAGATCTTTCCCCTAGGTGGCCGAACCTTAGGCAGCTTCATTTCGAGAACTTGATCAACGAGCTAAGGGAAGTCAAATGTAAGAGGGGGAGCCTTCATATGTGTTCGAACCCTAGGGGTCGAACCCTAGGAGACTTTGGCCTCTTCCTTCATTTTTCATTCTTCTTCTTTTAAGGTGAATCTTGGACGTCTCCTATCGTGGTTCCCATATTACTTGGTCGGATACATATTCACATGGCCCTCCTCCAGACCTTTTTGCTAGATTATCTTGCGAGCCTTATTCTCGAAATGCACAGTCTCTCTTTATTATTTGTGAGCAGAGGACTTAGATATGATTAGTTGTGAGTTTGATGACTTCTCGATCCTCTATGGGCCTTGCTGTGTCTTCCTTCCATGCTAGGCTGGATCTCTTTTTATTTCCAATTATCATGTTGTTGCACTTTGTTCGGAGGTCACTTCACGTCATTTTGAGAATGACTTACTTTATGTAGAGCTTTAGGAGCATCAAGATGCCATGGATAAATTGAAGACCAAGCTTCGGGAAATTAAGTCATCTGCCCAAGACCTCAAGGAACTGATAGCCTGAAATACGAAGGCTCGGGATACCGCCATTGTTGACTTAGAGGCTTCAGTTATGACCCCTCTTCAGTCCGATATGTCATGGCCTTTGGATCATAAACTTTTGTAGTTTTTCCATTTCCTGTATTAGAAAACTCATTTACATATATTTCATTGATCAGAATAAAGTTTCTTTTTAACATTTTTGATTTCCTTTAACTTGAATTTTTTCTCGAGACCCAATGTTTTACATTGAATTCTAAGTTATTCAAATTAATATTCTTAGACAATAATATGCATAATATAAACATGTATATATTTTTTTTTGAAGAAGAAAAAAATATGTTTTTTTAAAATTTCATACAAACCAATACTTGAATCTATATTTTAAAAAAAAATAGAAAATTATTCAAGTATAAGTGAAAGTTTGACATTTTATTGATAATCAGATTGCTTTTAACGAAAAGCATAACGTTTCAGATTTTCATAATAAATCTTTGCTTTTGTCCAAGAAAACATAACGTTCGTCACTTTTAGAGATAAAGTGTAACTTTCGGGGTTGAGGACTTATACTCAGGTGCCTCAATCACTTTTAAAGTTGAAAGTGTAACTTGTCGGGTCAGAGGACTTATAGTCAGGTGCCTCGATTACTTTTAAAGTTAAAAGTATAACTTTTCGAGTCTGAGGACTTATAGTCAGGTGCTTTATTCACTTTTGATGATAAAGTATAACACTCAGGTGCCTCATCACTTGGGTCGTTCAATTTTTTGGCAAGTGTGATCTACGAGGACTTGAAATCGAGTGCCTCGTCACGTGAGTCCAATTTCTTGGCAAGTGTACTCTACGAGGACTTGATCACCATTTAAAGTGGACCACCATTTTGGGTGAATTTTTTTATCCATCAGTTCTATTGCCTCCTCCCTTGGTCATCCAATTTCTTGGCAAGGGATACTCATGAGGACTTCAACCACCATTTTTGGTGGACCACCGTCTTGGGTGGATTTTTAATTCGTCAATTCTTATGCCTCCTCCATTGGTCATCCAATTGCTTGGCAAGGGATACTCCGGAGGACTTAAACCACCATTTTTGGTGGACTACCATCTTGGGTGGATTTTTGATAATCAGGTATCTACAGTTCAGAGATCTTTCAGCGGTGGAGCCAGTATTTATGTTGTCCATTATCTTGTGTTGATGAAGCTTGTGTAACAAAACTTCTCATGTCTTCGAGTGATCATCCTGGATTTTTGAGAGAATCTGGATCAAGATTTTGTTCGTGGCCTTTGCTTGTCCATTGCTTTTGGGTAGTAAGGTGGTGATTTATAGTGTTTCACCTTGTATCTCTTCATTAGATTCTCGACGTCCCTATTGATGGAGGGAGTTTAATTATCTGATAAGATGTTTGGACAGTGGCTTGTTTAGCATGGTGTTTCCCTTTTCAATTCAATTTCACCTGCTGCTAACTTCTCGGGATAGATCCTTCGCAGACTGTAACAGTCCATGGTGGAGTGTCCTGCATGTTGATGGTACACGCAGAAGTCTGGTCTCCTCTTCATTTCTTCCGCCACAACAAATCTAGGCCTGGGAGGTTTCATCCCTCCATGTTCAACCCATTGTTTATACAGGCCCCTGAATGCATTCTCACTGCATGTGATGGCCTCTGGAACCGGCATTCTAGTATACTTGTCTCCGGGCTTTCCTCTGCTCTGTTCAAAATTTCTCTCACTTTTCTTCTCCCTCTTGCCACATGTGGTTTTGACTGAGAATCTGCCAAAGCCACAGTTGCCGTCCTCTTGCCCTTCCATGTAACTATCGCTTGGCTAGTGGGCAATGTCATGATTCCTCCCAAGTCTTGTGCAAAAGACGAGAGGGTCGCAAATGAATCACATGCTTTTGTAATGAGATGAGGCTTAAAGGCATCTAAAGCACCATTGTCACATATGCTCACCAAGTTCTATTGGTTCTGCACACTTCTGCGCTTGAGCCCTAAATCTGTCAACATAATTTGACAGCTCCTCATTCGGCTTCTACTTGAATCGCATGAGCTCTACATTAATGGTTACGTATTTCTGCACATAGAAAAATTTCTTTAAAAATTATAATTTTAGATCATCCCAATCATGGACTGATCCCTTATCCAAATTGTAGTACCAACTAAAGGCACAATCCGTTAAAGTCTTGTTAAATTCCCTTATCAACAAATTATGATTGTTCACTTCATCATATCCTAACCACGGAGACATTGACTCCACGAACCTGGCAATATATTCCCTAACATTTCCTGTAAGAACCTGAATTTTATGAAATAAAAGTATTCAATTTTTCTTATAATTATTATTCTAAATAGTAAGGTGATAATTTATGAAATGCTATAGTTATGGGTGATATGTGCAAATTTTACAAAGTAAACAAGTTTTCATAAAATATTCATTTTATCGGGAAATATTTATTTTATCGGAGAATATTCGTACGACGACGAAATCATTGGTGGACCCCACAACGGAATAATTGTGGGATATAGAAAACGGCAAAAATAACCTTTTTATAAAAATAATGGCAAGACTTTTACCGTTAAACTGTTGAAATCCCTTGTGATAAAAGTACAGTAATACGCGTTGTTGCACAGTAGCAGACGGTCTTGCACAATATCTCTGATTATTGATTCTTACGTAAGAAGTCACTCAGTATTCAATAATTATCACAGTAGTTGCTGCATAGTACCTCATATTATTGATTTAATAATTATTACAGTAACATTTGCACAATATTTTATATTATTAAATCAATAATTGAGATGACACAATTATTCATATTATTATTTGTATTATTGACAATGTCTATAAAGTTCTGTCGAGAAAGGGGTTAGGTTATCTAATTGCGCACCAATAAGGAGAAATCTTTACCGGAAAGCCCTTTCTTTCGTGGGAACGATCTGGTTGTCAATATTGTGAATCTATAATATTAATTGTGAATAATTATTAAAGGATTAAAAAGCGTTGATTAATTATGTGATGAGTAACATAAACATTAGAAGAAGTTACCGGCACTCGAAAGAAATAATGGTGATATGTGGCATTTTGTAAGTTTGGGACCCATAGGTCATCATCTAAGAGTCACTTTCGCCAATAGTACTTGCCTTTACCAGAAGTTAAACCACTTGCCTTTTCACATTATATGCGTCAAACCACTTATCTTTTCACATTACAGGCGTAAAGCCACTTGCCTCCTCACATTGCAAGGGCCAAGCTAGAATTCTTTTATAAATAGAAGCTCATTTCTTCCTTCTTTCTCAGCATTTCACAAAAGATATAGAGAGATAAACTATAGAGAGAATAAGAGACAAAGAAGAAGAGTATTCGAGAAGCAAGCACACACCTCCAACAAAAAGTTCTACTACTACTACACTATTGCAGTAACTAGTCTTTTATTAAGGTAATAAGAGTGTAGATGAGTCGAGCGGGATAACAGGAGAATAGAGCAATGGTCTATAACTGTTGAAGTTTCCCATAAAACAAGCATGGTTGTGCGCATCCACTTGCTGACTATATCTATGAGCATTACTTATACAATCTTGGAGTATGGTTGGAATATAATCCTCAGTTTGAGACAATGTAGATAATTATATGGCAAGAAGATACACACCATTAGAATGAACAGGATAGTAATCTTCTCGTTCTTCTTTGGGATCTATTGGGTCAACTAAGGTTAATTCTCAAGTCCTATGATATTTATTATAACTTAGATGCATGTCTCCCATGTACGAAGGTTTTCTTGAGCATTTTCCAAAGATTTTAATTCCTAAAACTGTTATTGACTGTACCTTTATGTAAAGTATCATTTGTTTGGAGTATGAGTACTGTTATTTGTATTGAAACTCACAGCTTATGTGTTGTCGTATTTTGCACGACAGAGTAATAGTTGTAAATAGGAAGTTTGTATTCAAATTTGTAGTGTGTATTTTGGCGACTCAAAATGGGTTGTGTGGACCTATTTTGGGAGCGTCACATTTTATATCAAAGCTTAGGGATATGGTCCTAGCGAAGATCTGAGACTAGAACTAGGAGGGGAGAGACGAGTAATATCCTTCGCTAGTGTGTGACTTACCTAAGCTGAATTTTCTTACTTAATAAATTGACAAATTGTGATATGTCAATTAACCTTTGTTTTGAAGCTGTATTCTTGAATGATATCTGAAATCCAAGAGATGAGCAATAGAGAAATCATGATACAAAGGAAATGACCAGGAAGATAGAATCTGAAATGAAAGTAAAGTATCCTCACCTCTTCGAACTACCAGATACGTAAATTTCAGGGACGAAATTTCATAAAGAGGGGAGATTGTATGACCTCGAATTTTATGAAATAAAAGTATTCAATTTTTTTTATAATTATTATTCTAAATAGTAAGGTGATAATTTAAGAAATGTTATAGTTATGGGTGATATGTTCAAATTTTACAAAGTAAGCAAGTTGTCATAAAATATTCGTTTTATCGGGGAATATTAGTACGACGGCGCAATCATTGGTGGTCCCCACAACGGAATAATTGTCGGGTATAGAAAGCGACAAAAATAACCTTTTTATAAAAATAACGGCAAGACTTTTATCGTTAAACTGTTGAAATACCCAGTGATAAAAGTACAGTAATACGCATTGTTGCATAGTAGCACACAGTATTGTACAGTATCTTTGATTCCTGATTCTTACGTAAGAAGTCACTTAGCATTCAATAATTGTCACAGTAGTTGCTGCATAGTATCTCATATTATTGATTCAATAATTGTTACAGTAACGTTTGCACAATATTTTATATTATTAAATTAATAATTAAGACAACACAGTTATTCATATTATTATTTGCATTATGTTAGGTTATCTAATTGCGCGCCAATAAGGAGAAATCTTTATTGGAAAGCCCCCTCTTTCCTGGGAACGATCTGGTTGTCAATATTGTGAATCTATAATATTAATTGTGAATAATTATTGTAGGATTAAAAAACATTGATTAATTATGTGATGAGTAATATAACCATTAGGAGAAGTTGTCGACACTCGAAGGAAATAATGGTGATATGTGGCATTTTGTAAGTTTAGGACCCATAGGTCATCATCTAAGAGTCACTTTCGCCAATACTACTTGCCTTTACCAGACGTCAAACCACTGCCTTTTCATATTACAGGTGTCAAACCACTTACATTTTCACATTACAGGCGTCAAACCACTTATCTTTTCACATTACAGGCGTCAAGCCACCTGCCTTTTCAGATTGCAAGGGACAAGCTAGAATTCTTCTATAAATAAAAGCTCATTTCTTCCTTCTTTCTCACCACTTCACAAAAGATATAAAGAGAGAAACTATTGAGAGAATAAGAGAGAAAAAAGAACAGTATTCAAGAAGCAAGCACACACCTCCAACATAAAGTTCTGCTACTACACTATTCTAGTATCTAGTATTTTATTAAGGTAAGAAGATTGTAGCTGAGTTGAGCGGGGATAACAGGAGAATAGAGCAATGGTCTATAACTGTTGAAGTTTCCCATAAAACAGACATAGTTGTGCGCATCTGTGACGCCCCCAAATCCGGGTCCCCAGAACCTCGGACTTGGTATGTTACGATACATCATTTCTATAACTATTGCGAAAGATATAAACATAAATTGTTTATACAATAACTTTTACACCTAATTCCCAAGGTCTGAAACCTTAACTTAATACATGTATTCAATATCCTATACAACATACAATGTCATATGCCTTCAATATTGTTACTATTTTAACCGTATAATAATTCCATCCTGGTACTTGTCTTTGCCTTTGCCTGTGTCTGAAGTTTTGCTTTAATCTGAAATGTTTATCATGATATAACAAGGGTGAGCAACAAGTTTGTCCAGCAAATTTTAAATACAACAAGGATATATCATGATTAAAAGAATGAATAATAAGCTGACAAACTTTCAACAATATAAGAATTATGAAAGAACATGAATCAATAATGCTGAATAGTCAACAATGAACATGAATAAATTCAACTGAACAATATGGTAATGAAGGTGATCAGCCTTTCATACCTGATGAACATATACAATATGCACAACGTGCGAATCAATAAATCATAGACGTGATATAATCAGCAATGATTAACCACTAGTTAAAAGAATAGTTCAAGAAAACTTGCCTTTATCGCCGACGACTGCTACGCAATCTAATTAGCTTCATCTGAAGACCTAATATTGATAATATCGATCTCCCAATTAGAATAATATCATCGCAATAACTATTGCTAATTACAGTTATAAAATAACCTAAACACATTATCACATAATCCTATCGGTCAACAGAACATATAAGACCTAGTATCAAGTCAAACTATTTCAGTTTGAGTTGAGTTCGGTACTATTTCGACCTCCCGATTGCCTAATTGGATAATTATCGAGCCTAGTATTAATAAGACTCTACTTAAACACTATAATATTAACTTAGATAATTTATTAATCAGTCAAAATATTTTTCACAAGCTCATCATAATTTTTAAATAATTATTATCATTTATAATGATTTTTCAATCATTAATATCATTTTTATATGATTTAAATACCACATAATTTTATTATCATTAATATTTATTTAATTTCAAATATTAATAAAATTCATGTCATAATATTATAAGTTATTTATAATATCTTAAAGTATTTTTAATACATTAATATCACTTTTAAATGATTTTAAAATATTTAAAACTATTATTAAATAACTACCATTAATATTAAAATATTAATGTATTTCATGACAAAATATTAAAAGTTATGTTTTATAACTTCAAATATTTTTTATAACCTTTAAATCATTTTTAAATAATTTTTAAAACATTAAAATCATTTTACATAATTTATTTAATACAATTATTAAATAAATTTATTATCATAATATTAATCTATACCTTCATTTGATTACTATTTAATATTAATTAAATAATAATTAATTAATTACCTTTAGTTATTATTTAACTAATAAATAATAGCCAATTAGATCTATTCATTATTTAATGGTAATTAGATAATGAATAATTAAATTATTGTTTGTCTTTAATTATTATTTAATATTAATTAAATAATAATTAATTTTTTATCCTTGAATAGTAAATAATTAATTTATTTACTTCATTAGTCTTTAATTATTTTTTATTATTATTTAATAATTATAAAATATTTATCCTTATTTATTATTTAATATTAATTAAATAATAAATAATTAATTCATCTTATAAATCTTTAATTATTCTTTTTTATTAAAGTTAAGAATAATTAATAATTATAACCTTTTATGTTAGTGTAAGTAAGTAATCACTTAATCTTACTTAAACATTCTTTAATTATTATTTAATATTAATTAAATAATAATTAATCAATTGTTTAACTCTAATTATTATTTAATCTTAATTAAATAATAAATAGTTACTTTATTAACACTAACTTTACTTAATTATCATTTAATATCACTTAAATCATAATTAAATAATTAATTACATTTAATTTTGTATGTAATTAATTTGCTAACCATTTAATAGCTTTAAATAATTATTTTTAATAATTAATCACTTCCACTTATTTACGATTATGACATTCTCGCCCACAATTTTTAGATTTGGCATTCTTTACGGAAACGCTTGTAAAACGAAATGTACAACTCGGAATTAAGTACCGTCAGAGGCGTTGGATTCCTAACTTCTTAAGCTACAGTTTCCATTTATCAAACACTCAATTTGGAGTTGTTTTGAGTTAAGAAATTTGGACCGAAGTGGCTGATCAGTTTTGGTTTTTTCCAGCTTGACCCTCTTGTACTAAAACTATCATAACTTTTTCGTTTTAAAACATTTTTGAGCGATTCTTGAGCCCACGCGAAGCTAACTTCCGGGAATACAACTTTTGTTCTTGGACCATCTTCAAATTCCAAGCAAAAAATTCCAAAAATTTCGTGGAAGGGACTGAACCGAAATGGTTTCCCAGTTTTTACTCGGCTACTTTAAAATGGCATAACTCTTTCCTCCGATGTCGGATTTAGTCCGTTCTGGAGTCTATGGAAAGCTAATTCAGTGTACTACAATATACCAAAAGTTCATAATTTTCTGAATAATCTAGCTAATCCTAAAATTTTCTTTTAGGGGCAGCAGTCCACTAATTTTTCTAAGTTTTCAAAAACTGTTTTACTTTTCTTTCTTTGGATCAAACTTTTAACACCTAAAATGTCTAGATCTACACATAACACGCCATATAACATGTAGATCTAAGATTTTTAAAGTTCAATATCATAACTTGTTATTTCATCAAAAACAAACTAAATGAAATAAACTAAATTATGATTAAGGTTTATACATTTGTCTTATGGGTTGTTCGTCTTCTTTTTTCACAAAGTAGTTTGGGTAGCATGAAATTTTTTCTTCTTCTTCCTTCTCTTGATACCCCACAGATCCTATCTCTCTCTATCCTTTCTATTTTTTTCTAGTTCTTTTGGAAACTTTAGGAGATAATATGAACTAAACCCTTTACTAGCAACAAAGAGAGGTCTTATTTATAGTAAAAAAAAAATTGTGTACACACAAGATATATATCTACAGTTTCACACTCCATTTCCCCTCTCTTTCCTTGTTCTTCCCACATGTAATGAAGATAACATGTAAGAGAATAGCATGGGTTATTAAGATTAGGTTACCAACTCTTGCACTTAGGAGAAGAAAATTAAAAAAAAAACATCATCCCCCCCCCCATGTGCCCTTATACACCCGCCCACTCCACACTTTAATTAACCTCCCAATTTATTTTATTTTTCAATTCATCATTTAGGCTTATTAAATCTTCTAGAAGATTTTTTTACAATATGGGCTAGGTTTGGGCCAATTTTATTATTTGTTTGGGCTCTCAATAAAATTATTTGGGCCATGTAAATTAGCTTGATCCAATATATTACCCTAATTATTTAATTAGGGTTTATAATCCACTCATTTTGAATTTTAAATAATCACCCATGTACATTAAATTTTATAACCCAATTAGGTTTTCTTTAATTAGGTTAATATAACTAATTAATTATGATAATAAAAATAAATCTCTTAAGTTCATTTACTAGTACATAATTTAAATACTAGCAAACTCATTTAATTTCTTTACATTACTTAAAAAAAAATTAAATCAAACCGTATAGGTTCTTTAAAATTTTTAAATCATTTCTCTATTTTCAATCTAGGTTTTATTCTTTATCCTTTAATTTAATCATTTAAGATTTTATTAATATTACAAATTCTCGGGTTGTCACAGCATCCACTTGCTGACTATATCTATGAGCATTACTTATACAATCTTGGAGTATGGTTGGAATATAATCCTCAGTTTGAGACAATGGAGATAATTATATGGCAAGAAGATACACACTATTGGAATGAACAGGATAGTAATCTTCTCGTTCTTCTTTGGGGTCTATTGGGTCAACTAAGGTTAATTTTTAAGTCCTATGATATTTATTATAACTTTGATGCATGGCCTCCCATGTACAAAGGTTTTCTTGAGCATTCTCCAAAGATTTTAATTCCTAAAATAGTTATTGACTATACCTTTATGTAAAGTATCATTTGTTTGGAGTATGAGTACTGTTATTTGTATTAAACTTACAGCTTATGTGTTGTTGTATTTTGCACGACAGAGGAATAGTTGTAAATAGGAAGTTTGTATTTGAACTTTGTAGTTTGTATTTTGGCGACTCAAAATGGATTGTGTGGACCTATTTTGGGGGCGTCACATTTGGTATCAAAGTTTAGGGATATGGTCGCTGGCGGAGATCTGAGACTAGAACTAGGAGGGGAGAGACGTGTAATATACTTCGCTGGTGTGTGTGACTTACTTAAGCTGAATTTTCTTACTTAATAAATTGATAAATTTTGATATGTCAATTAACCTTTGTTTTGAAGTTGTATTCTGTAATGATATCTGAAGTCCAAGAGATGAGCAATGAAAAAATCATGATACAGAGGAAATGACCGGAAAAATATAATCTGAAATGAAAGCAAGGTATCCTCACCTCTTCGAACTACCAGATACGTAAATTTCAGGGACAAAATTTCATAAGGAAGGGAGATTGTAAGGCCCCGAATTTTATGAAATAAAAGTATTCAATTTTTCTTATAATTATTATTCTAAATAGTAAGGAGATAATTTAAGAAATGCTATAGTTATGGTTGATATGTGCAAATTTTACAAAGTAAGCAAGTTGTCATAAAATATTCATTTTATCAGAGAATATTCGTACAACGGCGCAATTGTGACGAACGAGAATTTGTAATATAATTTGAATATTTATTGAATTAAATAAATATTTTTTTGATGATTTAATTATTGAATTAAATAATTAATTGATGAATTCGTGGTAGATTAATTTAATTATATGTGTTACATTGATTAAATTAATGTAGAGAATTTTATAATTCAAAGTATGTATTTAATTGAGCTTATTTAATTAAATGAATTATTTAAATAAGCATAATGTAGTCTAATTAATTAGAGATTTAATGATTTGACATAATTAATAAATGAGAAATTTAATTATGTGACTATATGATTTAATGTGAAATTATTCTATTTTATTTAATTGATTTAAATAAGATTATATGATTAATTGGGTGTGACATTATTTAACTATATAATAAGAGTTTAATTAAATTAAATGGAAATGTGATATAAAGAAATAGCCAAATAAGGCCCTAAGGGGAGTTGCACCAGTTAACCCATTACGGATTAACTGATGCCACTAACTTACCGTTATATACATATTATGTTATATACGTATATTATAGCCTTATATCTATATCAGTTCATATATCGTATTCATATTCCATCAAAGAACTAAATAGAGAAAATAGAGAGAAAAACTTGAGAGAGATTGAGAATTGAAGAAGAAGGCTTAAGGTTCTAGAGTTCTTTATCATCATCTTATCAAGAAGCAAAGGGTAATTCCTTATCTGAGATTCTAAGTTCGTGTTTTTATGTTTTCTCCATGAAAACTATTTCTCTCTATAATTAAAGTATGGACGAATTATTGTGTATATGATGATATGTATGTTAGTATATGTTCTTTATATGTTTTATATCATGTATTCATGTTTTAAAACAATCAAAGTCATGTAAGCATGCTTTAATTGGAGTTTCATGAATTATAGAGTATAAAAGTTGTATATATGGCCCTTATGACCCTTACGAACAATTGTATGCCATGAATTATTTGTTTAACTTAAATTTGACAGTAGATTATGATAAATGTTAAACCCAAAAAAATAAACTTTGAAAGGACGGATTCAGAGTTATAACGAATCCGTGACGTCAAATTTCATGTTTTTCTTCAAAACCGTCAAGAACACCAAGAATAGTGAAATTTCATGATTTGATTCGAGTAATTGAATGATTTAGGATGTTAAAAACATGTTAGTAATATTGTATGATGTTTCTATGAAGTTTATACTTCATAGAAATCACGATGTTAGTTTAATTTGCATTTAATTGGAGTAATTGGGCCAACGAACAGTCAAAATCGCGAACTAGAACATGTACCAGCAGAGGGCCCCACCTCAGCGGGTCCTCATGGGCTTAAAGTCCCGCCCCAGTAGGGTGGGTGCTGTCCGGAGTGAAAAAAATGTAAACCGAGACTATTTTGACCTCCTTTAGTAAAATAAGCGTAACTTTTTCATACGAACTCCGATTAAGGCGATTCAAGATGATTTGGAAAGATAACGAGCAGACCTACAACTTTAATTCTTTAGGTTTTCAATTTGAAGTCATTAAAAAGGGTCAAAATGGTCATCTTTGTGACTAATGCGTATTCGGAGGCAATCGGAGGGCGTCAGACATGCCCGTACGCAAGTGTAGTGCTTTCGACGATAAAAGATGTTGTTATAAGTTATAAAATATGAATATTATGAAGTATAATGATGTTTAACATTAATCAATGATGTGTTAGACAAATTACATGAGCATGTTAAGCATACGAAAGAGGGACGAGTCGGACGTGCGGCGAATGAACGTCGAAACGTCGTGCCAAGTGTAATACTATGCTATAACCTACTTGAGGGCTTGATGAACATGTAATGCTATGCTATAACATGTTATTAACACATATTATATGATTTGAAGTTTATGTTAATAAACTAAGTTGTTGACATGTATAAGATAATGTGAAGGTTCAAGTTAACAAACTAAGTGCGAACTTGAATATTGTGATTATAAAACTTGATTATGATTGTTTAAAGGATTATACCTATGTGATAAGCATATTGTGAATTCATACTTATGTTATGTGATTAGTTAATAAGTTATCACTTGGAACCAAGTTGTAAGTTGAACTTAAATGAAAAGTTCAACAATTGAACATAGAAGTGATGAAACTAATCGACATCGTATGCATAATGTAATGTGTAGGACGTTGAGGAATTGAATTGTAACTATATTTGTAGCTTGCTCACGAGATAAGTATTCTATCCCTAACTCATTATCATTAAACAAGTTTTCTTATCTAAACTCTTTACGTTGAATAAGCGTTCTATTCCTTATTCTTATGTCAAGCAAGTTACTAAACTCAAAGTTTACTTTTATTGAGCAAGTTTTCTATTCTTGAAATATTATCATGATACAAGTTCTTATACTTGTTAGTCAAGTTGAGATTTCATATGAGATATTATATTACCTTTAAAATCATGATTCCAGTTATACAATACGTATTCGATTGTATACTCTTGAGAAGTTATTATTCAATTTGAATATCGTTTATTGTTGAACCTTGTAAGACTAGCGGACTTTTATTGATTCGACTAGTCCATAGTTGATGAACGTTCTAAATTCTAGAACTATTAGTGAGCTTATCCAAACCAAACTTCCTATGGTGCGGACTCTGATGTCAAACTGAGATGAACAACACTATTATAGGGGATTGACGATGCTTTAGCGTTAAGATATTGTGCATAGTATGGGTACTAAGGGTTGATCCCCCTAAGTACGAGAAGTAGAGTCCATAGTCTTATGATTGTTAAAGGTTTAAAGTATAAACACTTTATAACCTAAGACATAGTTCGAGGTCTTATGACCCTCAGATGTTGTTTTGATTCTTGTTACTTATTCTTGATTCAAAAGCCAAGTTTCTTTATTCAGAAGTATTTGATTCACTCACATGTTATTATATCATTGTTATACTGTTATTCTTGTGGGAAATCGTGCTCACTCTTGCGTAATAATAACATTGCAGTTAAGAACGAAAGGTCCGACGAGCCTTCTACTATCAAAGGCAAGGGCAAGGTCAACAAGTGATGAAGACTTGTTGTTTATTTAATATATTATTGTTTAAAGACTTATGTTAAGTTGTGTAAGACTTATTATCTATTTACGTTTTCGCACTTGAGATTTAAGGTTAGTATGACCTGGGATTGTATTTAATATTCAGATGTTGTAACCCCATAAGGGGAGAATTTATTTCTATCTATTACATGGTTGGAATTTATTATGGGTAGATAGATAGATGGTATTTGTACAGTGAACACCAAATTTCGTGGAATTGAAGTACCCGGATTTGGGGGTGTCACAGCAATCATTGGTGGACCCCATAACGGAATAATTGTCGGATATAGAAAATGACAAAAATAACCTTTTTACAAAAATAATGGCAAGACTTTTACCGTTAAACTGTTGAAATACCTGGTGATAAAAGTACAGTAATACGTGTTGCTGCACAGTAGGACACAGTATTGCACAGTATCTCTGATTATTGATTCTTACGTAAGAAGTCACTCAGTATTCAATAATTGTCACAGTAGTTGCTGCATAGTATCTCATATTATTGATTCAATAATTATTACAGTAACATTTGCACAATATTTTATATTATTAAATCAGTAATTAAGACGACACAGTTATTCATATTATTATTTGTATTACTGATAATGTCTAGAAAGTTTTATCGAGAAAGAGGTTAAGTTATCTAATTACGTGCCAATAAGGAGAAATCCTTATTGAAAAGCCCCCTCTGTCCTAGGAATGATCTAGACGTCAATATTGTGAATCTATAATATTAATTGTGAATAACTATTGAAGGATTAAAAAGTGTTGAATAATTATGTGATGAGTAACATAACCATTATAAAAAGATGCCGACACTCGAAGGAAATAATGGTGATATGTGGCATTTTGTAAGTTTGGGACCCATAGGTCATCATCTAAGAGTCACTTTTGCCAATAGTACTTGCCTTTACCAGACGTCAAACCACTTGTCTTTTCACATTACAGGCGTCAAACCACTTATCTTTTCACATTACAGGCGTCAAGCCACTTAGCTCTTCACATTGCAAGGGCCAAGCTAGAATTATTCTATAAATAGAAGCTCATTTCTTCCTTCTTTCTCACCAATTCACAAAAGCTATAGAGAGAAAAATTATAGAGAGAATAAGAGAGAAAGAAGAAGAGTATTCGAGAAACAAGCACACACTACCAACACAAAGTTCTGCTACTACACTATTGTAGTATCTAGTCTTTTATTAAGGTAATAAGAGTGTGGCTGGGTCGAGCGGGGACAACAGAAGAATAGAGCAATGGTCTATAACTATTGAAGTTTCCCAAAAAATAGACATAGTTGTGCGCATCCACTTGCTGACTATATCTATGAGCATTACTTATACAATCTTGGAGTATGGTACGTCGGAATATAATCCTCAATTTGAGATAATTAATGGAGATAATTATATGGAAAGAAGATACACATCATTAGAATGAACATGATAGTAATCTTCTCGTTCTTCTTTGGGGTCTATTGGGTCAACCAATGTTAATTCTCAAGTCCTATGATATTTATTATAACTTAGATGCATGGCCTCCCATGTACGAAGGTTTCCTTGAGCATTTTCCAAATATTTTAATTCCTTAAACAGTTATTGACTGTACCTTTATATAAAGTATGACTATACCTTTATATAAAGTATCATTTGTTTGGAGTATGAGTACTATTATTTGTATTGAAACTCACAGTTTATGTGTTGTCGTATTTTGCACGACAATGTAATAGTTGTAAATAGGAAGTTTGTATTCGAATTCTGTAGTGTGTATTTTGGCGACTCAAAATGGGTTGTGTGGACCTATTTTGGGGGTGTCACATTTGGTGTCAAAGCTTAGGGATATGGTCGTTGGCAAAGATCTGAGACTAGAACTAGGAGGGGAGAGACGAGTAATATCCTTCGCTAGTGTGTGACTTACCTAAGCTGAATTTTCTTACTTAATAAATTGACAAATTATGATATGTCAATTAACGTTTGTTTTGAAGCTTTATTCTGGAATGATATCTGAAATCCAAGAGATGAGCAATGGAGAAATCATGATACAGAGGAAATGATCGGGAAGATAGAATCTGAAATGAAAGCAAGGTATCCTCACTCTTCGAACTACCAGATACGCAAATTTCACGTACGAAATTTCATAAGGAGGAGAGATTGTAAGACTCTGAATTTTATGAAATAAAAGTATTTAATTTTTCTTATAGTTATTATTCTAAATAGTAAGGTGATAATTTAAGAATTGCTATAGTTATAGGTGATATGCGCAAATTTTATAAAGTAAGCAAGTTGTTATAAAATATTTGTTTTTTCGGGGAATATTCGTACGACGGCGCAATCATTGGTGGACCGCACAACGAAATAATTGTCGGATATAGAAAGCGACAAAAATAACATTTTTATAAAAATTACAGCAAGACTTTTACCGTTAAACTATTGAAATACCCAGTGATAAAAGTATAGTAATACGCGTTGTTGCACAGTAGCACACAGTATTATACAGTATCTCTGAATATTGATTCTTAAGTAAGGAGTTACTCAGTATTCAATAATTATCACAATAGTTGCTGCACAGTATCTCATATTATTGATTCAATAATTGTCAGTAACATTTGCACAATATTTTATATTATTAAATCAATAATTGAGACGACAAAGTTATTCATATTATTATTTGCATTATTAACAATGTCTATAAAATTTTGTCGAGAAAGGGGTTAGGTTATCTAATTGCGCGCCAATAAGGAGAAATCTCTATCGGAAAGTCCCCTCTTTTCTAGGAACGATCTGGTTGTCAATATTGTGAATCTAAAATATTAATTGTGAATAATTATTAAAGGATTAAAAAGTGTTGATTAATTATGTGATGAGTAACATAACCATTAGAAGAAGTTGCCGACACTTGAAGGAAATAATGGTGATATGCGGCATTTTATAAGTTTGAGACCCATAGGTCATCATCTAATAGTCACTTTTGCCAATAGTACTTGCCTTTACCAGACGTCAAACCACTTACCTTTTCATATTACAGGCGTCAAACCACTTACCTTTTCACATTACAAGCGTCAAACCACTTATCTTTTCACATTATAGGTGTCAAGCCATTTGCCTTTTCACATTGCAAGGGCCAAGCTAGAATTCTTCTATAAATAGAAGCTTATTTCTTCCTTCTTTCTCACCAATTCACAAAAGCTATAGAGTGAGAAACTATAGGAAGAATAAGAGAGAAAGGAGAAGAGTATTTGAGAAGCAAGCACACACCACCAACACAAAGTTCTGCTACTACATTATTGCAGTATCTAGTCTTTTATTAAGGTAATAAGTGTATAGCTGGGTCGAGCGGGGATAACAGGAGAATAGAGCAATGGTCTATAACTGTTGAATTTTCACATAAAACAGACATGGTTGTGCGCATCCACTTGCTGACTATATCTATAAGCATTACTTATACAATCTTGGGGTATGGTTGTAATATAATTCTGTAGGAAGTTTGTATTCGAATTCTGTAGTGTGTATTTTGGCGACTCAAAATGGGTTGTGTGGACCTATTTTGGGGGCGTCACATTTCCTTTCTCCCCATTGTACTTTGGGAACTGCGGGGGATGCTCAATATACCCTGTCGGGTAAGGTTGTCTCCGAATATGTGACGAGTAGGGTGGAGTAAAGTTTATCTCCGAAGATTGAGATGTCTGCTTGCGAAGTTGATTGATCACATTAATTATATCATCCTTCGTCACGTACTGCCTCGTGGCATGGACTCTTTGTGGTGTTATGATGTATTGATGCATTAGCGATGTGTATGGTAAGGAGATCGGCTGAAGCACAGGCAAAGCTTGTGTTGGTTGTACTTGTTGGCTCATTCGTTAGGCGTGGCTCGGGATGGTTGATATATGCAGTTGTGAAAATGCGGGGAGAGTGGTCGGAATGATGTTCATCTGAGGCTGGCTTGCTTCCAATCTGGGCTGTGGCACTTCACCATTGTTATGAGGTTCGAAGTTAATGATCAGACTTGACTTATTCTCTGCTAATGGATGTGCGGTCTGACTCTCTTTGTTATTGTTGTCGTTATTTCCCTCCACTCCTGCTCGTTCACCCTGTGAACTACTTGAGAATATGGCCTTGAAAGTGGGGATTTGCATCACCTGCTAGTGAAAATTCCCCATTTCCTCTTGTTTCCTCTGCATCTCCATCATCATAGCCATCATTATTCCTTGTCCTTATCGTGCTTCCTTCAATGCCTTGAGCATCTCCAGTTGCACATCATTTGTTTACTTTCTACTTACTTCCTCGCCTTGCCTTCCCGCGCCTGTCTGCCTAACATTCATTTGTTGTTGATCAGTCATGTATGGTGATGTTGAACTTCCTTTCGAAGCGTTTTCAAGGACGGGTTGATCGAGATCCAGATTCGTGCCCTGGAAAGCTTGATTTGCTTGCCTTGGAACTAGATCTGGTGAATTAATTCTCGTTGTCGGTGAAAGTCTTCATGTAGTTCTCCCACTTCGAGTTGTGGGCATACCCTTCACAAATTCTACACCTCCCTAGTAGAGTCGCCAATGAAATATGGGCAAGGAAATTGTACCTTGCTAGGGTTAGGATTTCGTGTTGGCTGAGGAGGAAAGAAATTCACGAAGAGTACGGAATTGATTGATGAATTAAATAGGGGAGAAGAACAGGTGAACAATTACTCCAATGACACGTGGCAGAACTCTTAGAATTTAAAAATCGTGTTAGGGTAGCAGGGATTCAGAGAGCCTTCTTGAGAACTCTTAGAATCCGAAAACCTTGTTAGGGTAGCATGGATTCAAAGTCTTCTTGAGTGCTTCGGGTTGAGAGAGAATGACCAAGTCCTCCATGCTTTCAAGGGTCCAAAGTCCAAAGTCCCAAAGAGAGGTCCCCTTCCCTATAGAATGGAAGGGCTATTTATAGGGTTTTCTGAAAAGTAGTCATGTGCCAGGCACATGTCCTCAGGGAAATTTCAAAAATATCCTTAGTCACCAGAGTAATGCCCAGATCGTCCGGCCCTTTAGCCACTAATCCAATCCCTCAATCAATTCCCAAAAATGAGTTACCTCCACGTGTCTTCTGTCTCGAGACACGTGAAGGATTCTCTCAAGTCTTGCCTCGTTATTTTCAGCTTTTTTATCTTTTTATTCAATCATGATGCAAACCCTAACTTGTGCATTTAATTTAATTAGGTCAAATGAACCCTAATTTGTACTTGGGCCCACACCACTAAACCCGAAACCAACCAGATCATCAAACATGAACCTACCCAAAAAAGAAAGAACATGCAGTGTCATTCTCTGAACCTCCAGCCAAAAAACCCATACTGAAACAACTTCCGAACCTCAAACACAACAAACAACAAACTCCCCACGAATAGAACCTCTTTCTACTTCAACTCGAGCACAAGAAGATCTTGCTTCGATGACGCTATGGCCAGAAGACCCAGAGGATTATCCATATGAACTCTTCGAAAACTTTATCCTCCCCAAAGATGAAGACAAATTTGAAGACATCACTTCCCAACTACTCATTTATTCCAACGTAATGCAGCAATGTCGGGTAAGTACATCTCTACTCACAACATCCCTTACAAATATTTCCTACTTTCCCTGACTCTAAATTATGTGTTCCATATTGCAGTCAAACACTGTTCTTTCCCGAACCCTGCACCAACTTTCAAAGATAACAACCAAAGAAAAAGAATTGGAAGCCAAAGTCGCCTGTCTCCAGCTCAAAGTTCAAGCAGTGACTGTCAAATATTGTGGAAAGAGTTCATGGTCCCTACGACCACTCAGTTATCCCCCTAAAAATACTAAAATCTAAGGTTAAATATTTTGAGATGTTACTGTTGTTGCTTCTAAGATTATTTTTAGGGCTAAATACACTTCTGTTACACAAAGTTTCATCACATTCATAATTTGTCCCCTAAAGTAACATAAGTGAAGAAATTCATGTAACATAAGTGTATTTAGCACTTTTTTTAATTCATCCTTTTTACAGTTATGTTAATTCGGTAACAAAAATTTATACTTGTGCGCATGTTCTAAAATATTTTAAACTTGCTGAGCAAATTTGTTGCTCACCCTTACCTTCTATTAAAAAGGCTTATTGGCACTTCTATCCCTTCAAGTTGCCATTCACATTCAAAGTCGTCCCTGAAGTTCTATTTTCGTCAGTTAGGTCCTTAAAGTGACATTTTGTTGGCGTTTCCGTTCCTCCAACCCATTTTGACCTCAACCCGACCCATTTTAACCCAACCCAACCCAGTTTGACCCAACCCAAAATTTTAATATTTTTAATATTTTATTTTTTTTAAAAAAATTAAATAATAAATGTATTTAATATTTTAAAATAAAAAATATTTTGTGAAAATTTATTATTTTTAAAATTTTAAAAGAAAATATTATTTTTAAAATAATAATTATATTTAATATTTTAAAATAATATATATAATTTTATTTAAAATAAAATATTATTTTCAAAAATTTATAAAAATAATTATTATTCTAAGAAAAAAATATTAGAAACTTTTATTTTTTTTAAAAATGAGTAAAGTTTCATAAAATATAGATTCAAAAAAATACATAGAAAATAAAATTTTACTTTTTAAAAAATAAAGTATATTTTTTCATTTTTTATGTAAAAATTTATTTTTAGAAAAAAAAATAATATCTCTTTTTTATTATATGTATTCTAAAAATAGTAAAAGATAAATAAAAAAAGCTGATTCAATTTTTTTTTAAATAAATACTTTTTAAAAAAATGATTATTATTTTCAGGAATTTTTTTTTACAAATAATTAAGATTGAATCCCTAAAGTTTTACATTTTTTCTAAATTTGTTTCTTGAAAATTTTAATTATTTTTTTGAACAAATATTTATTTAAAAAAATATTGAATCATTTTTTTTAATCTTTTACTTTTTTGTATTTTAATTTCTATTTTTAGTTTTTTTTTTAAAATTCTAATATTAAGAATACATATAATAAAAAAAGAAATATTAACTTTTTTTCTGAAAATAAATTTTGACATAAAAAATGAAAAAATATACTTTATTTTTAAAAAAATAAATTTTTATTTTCTATGTATTTTTTTGAATCTATATGTTATGAAACTTTACTCATTTTTGAAAAAAAGAAAAGTTTCCAATATTTTTTCCTTAGAATAATAATTATCTGTATAAAATTTTAAAAATAATATTTTATTTTAAATAAAATTATATATATTATTTTAAAATATTAAATATAATTGTTATTTTAAAAATAATAATAATATATAAATATTTTTTTTAAAAAAAATTAAAAATAATAAAAGTATCTATTTTAAAAAATAATTATTTTTTTAAAAATAATAATTTATGTTAAAATATTAAATATTATTTTTCAAAATGTTAAATATAATTATTATTTTAAACTTATTTTAAAAATAATATTATACTTTTAAATATTAAAAATTTGGGTTGGGTCAAACTGGGTCGGGTTGGGTTAAAATGGGTCGGGTTGAGGTCAAAAATGGGTTGGAGGAACGGAAACGCCAACAAAATATCACTTTAAGGACCTAACTGACGAAAATAAAACTTTAGGGATGACTTTGAAAGTGGGTGACAACTTAGAGGGACAGAAGTGTCAATCAGCCTATTAAAAATTTTCAGATACAGAAGGATCGAAAAGGTCGGAGTTAAAAGATAATATTGAGGTAACAAATTAGCTATGTTATATTAATTTTTTTATTGTTGTAAGATACATTATAATGTAATCAAGTATTAAATTGTGTAAGGAGTATAGAGGTAAAAATATGTAATTTCATTTGCATAAATTTTTTGTAAAGAGCCTAGTGTATATTTTAGGCAAGTGTTGAGAATGTTAGGTCCGAGACCCGAGGAAGAATGAATGGATGTATTTGTTTCTTTTGGGAGACAGGTAGTGAATGTATTAAAAAAATTTGCTTGAATATTAAGCATGTGTGATGGATGATTGTGGATCGCGATGCACCAATTAAAGAAAATATTAAATGAAAAGTATTTTAATTTTTTGAATGATTATTCAATTTAACAAATAATTAAAAATTAATAAAATAATTAATTAAGTAATAAAAAACTTGATAATCAAATACAATTAAAAACAGGAAAGTAATAAAATTAATGAATTTAAGAAAAACAAACATCAAATAATGAAGGTGCAAGACTTTGTAAGTTTTTTTTTTCGTGTAAGGTAGTGAAACAATGTATAATTACATCCTCCCCTGAAACATACTGATGTAAAACCACATGCAAAAATATGTGCGCTTACAAATTTTTACTCCATTCGGAGGTGTGCATCAATGACGACTTCATAGTAATGAAAAGAAAAACAAATTTTGGTTATCGAGAAACATACTTAATTTACGTTAATATAAGAATGGTATTCCACAATCTCAAGCCGATTCATTCTCCCAACAAGGGAAACAACACTTTGAAGAAATCTCTCTTAAATTCGTCTGAAATTAGATAGGAAAAATAAAATAAAAATAACACGATAAACCCATAATATTTAGAGGCGATGCAGCTGTAGAAAAGTATGTTTGTCTATGAATAACTTTTCAAATTTCTCAGCCAGCCAACATAAAAATAACGAACACCACCATCCATATAACAAAAAATTAGAAGAAGAAAAAAAAAGCGGCGGAGTCGTAATCGTCATTGTTAGACCATTCAATATTTGTATACAGTTTGGACTCTACTTGCAAGAGTTGTACATAAGCCGAGCTCCCGAGGAAGAGAAGCAATCAAACCCCTTTAGACATTGAGAAAGCCGAGTATACCAGGCATTGGGGCAACCGATGAATTGCTTGCACACATGGTGTGGTGGATCGACAAAACCTTGAGGTTGCATCATATAAATATTTGTTTTGAGAAATCCATTTAGAAACGCTTTATTTGTTGAATCCAACTTTATTTGATATGTCGTAGACCATAATATAATTGTTGAATCCAACTTTATTTGATAGGTCTTAGACCAACGTTGCCTTAAACTTCACACTCGAACACCCTATGTGAGATTGAGCAAACTCACGTTTTTGTTGGAATATAGATAGGAAGAGAAATAAAAAACAGAACAATAAGACAAATCTTACGCTGAAAAAACAATGCTGGTTGCTTGCGCTTTATTTCTGAACATAACAGGCCTTTTATAGGCTTACAATGATAACTGAACTCCTATTAAGCTCAACTAAAAAGAGAAAAATCTGGAACAGTTAACAACCTAAAGGATCATGGAACATGGCCTTATTGAAAAACAAAAAACAAACTTTGACTAAAAACAAGCAACAGAAAATGACCAAGTCATTAATAGTAAAAAACAAATTTGAATCAAATCTCAAGACTCCCCCTTGATTAAAAATTGCTTACACCAAGTTGATCTATGAAGTAATCATGTTTAGCTTGAGGAAGTGCCTTCGTAAAAATATCTGCGACCTGCTCATCTATTTTGCAAAAATATCTATCAGTCCATTAGCTACCACCTCGAATGAAATGATGGCATATGTCTATGTGCTTGGATCTTCCGTGATAAACTGGATTTTTGGTCATTGCAATTGCTGCTTTATTATCGCAAAGAATATCAGTAGCTGACTCCTACTCCTGTGAAAGATCCGCTAATAGTCTTCTTAACCATAATGCTTGACACGCTGAAGAAGCAGCTGCTACATATTCGGCTTCCGAAGATGATAATGCAGTTGTTGCTTGTTTTTTTGAGGTCCAAGTGATTGCGCCAGATCCGAGAGTAAAAATATTTCCCGAAGTACTTCTTCGATCATCCAAAGAACCTGCCCAATCACTCTCAGTAAATCCAAATAATTTAAAAGTGCTAACTTGTGAATACCAAATTCCATAATCCATTGTTCCCACAACATAACGTAAGATCCTTTTAACTGATCCCAAATAATGCTTCGTTGGACTATGCATAAACCTTGAGACCAGGCCAACAGAGAAAACAATATCGGGTTGACTTTGTGTCAAAAAAATCAAACCACCAACTAAACTCCTGAAGTATTTACCATCAGCATTAGTCATCTTCATGTTGAAGCTTTTCATTCGTGTTCATCGGAGTGGCTGCAACCTTACAATTAAGCATATGAAACCTCTTTAAAAGATCTGATGCATATTTCCTTTGTAACAAAAAATTCCATCCGTTCATTGCTTCACTTCCATCCCTAGAAAATAGTGCAGCTTTTCTAAATCTGTCATTTCAGACTTCCTCATCATACATAATTTAAATTCTCTAAGAAGAGAACTTGAAGAACCTGTATAAATCATGTCATCGACATAAATGCAAACTACCAGAAAATCATGGTTCCCATTCCTCTTCAAATAAAGGGTATGTTCATTTTCACTTATAACAAATTCATTCTCTCGAAAAAATGAATCAATTTTAGTGTACCATGCTAGCGGAGCCTGTTTAAGTCCATAAAGGGCTTTATTCAATTTGTACACTTTCTCATCCTTTCCATTGAAAATAAAACCTTCAGGTTGTGTGACATACACCTCTTCTTTCAAGTCACCATTAAGGAAAGCTGACTTAACATCAAACTGATAAACATTCCATTTAAATTGAGCAGCCAAGGCTAAAGTAATTCTCACAGTTTCAAATCGAACGACAAGAGAAAAAGTTTCGTTGTAATCAATACCTTCTAGCTGTGAATACCCCTTTGCTACTAGTCGCGCCTTGTACTTTTGTATACTTCCATCAGCACGAAACTTTATTTTGAAAATCCACTTTAATCTAATAACACTTTTACCTTCTGGAAGGTCTCGTAATTCCCAAGTTTCATTCTTCTCTATTGCCATCATCTCTTCCTTCATTGCTTTGTTCCATTATTTATTTTTGATAGCTTATTCAAAAGTTATAGGATCTGAAGTAAAAAAAACAAATGTACATTCATAGATTTCAGCCAAAGTTCTAAATTTTTGTGGTGGAGTCTGTTCTGAAGACTCTTCTGAAGTAAAGGAAGGACTGCTTGTCGGAGTTGAATGGCTGCTTGTTGGAGTTGAATGGAGTGAAGTTGCTGAACTTTCTTGTACTTCACATGTAGGACCTGTACTTTCTACTAAACCTTGAATTTGTGCAATTTCGTTGTTCACCTCCCAATTCCATTGTAAGTCCCCAACTTTTTAAGAATAAAGATTTAATTTTCTTTAAATATTATTCTAAATAGTAAGGTGATAATTGAATAAATGCTATAGGTATGGGTGATATGTGCAAATTTTACAAAGTAAGCAAGTTGTCATAAAATATTTGTTGTGTCGGGGAATATTCGTTTCGTCGGAGAAAATTCTTTTGTCAAAAAATATTCGTACGACGGAGCAATCATTGGTGGACCCCACAACGGAATAATTGTTGGATATAGAAAGAAACAAAAATAACTTTTTTATAAAAATAACGGCAAGACTTTTACCGTTAAACTATTGAAATAACCGGTGATAAAAGTACAGTAATACGCGATATTGCACAGTAGCACGTAGTATTACACAGTATCTCTAATTATTGATGCTTACTGATAGACACATAATTCATACATTTTATTATCCCTAATTTTGTCTTTTTTAATTATATTAGTTTATTAAATTAATATGTTTTATTTTATTTTGTAGGGTTTAATATTTATTGCAATAAAGTCAAAATTTTGGTGATCAAGCGATATTTAATGCTCTTATTCATGTAAGAAATATCCAAGAAGAATCCTGCAAGGAGAAGGAAAGCGGTGGAACAATCTTAGTGTGCAAGTCAAATCCAACAAAAGAAAGAAAAGTCTATCTAGAAGATCTGTTTAGCTAGAAGATCTCTTTGAGCAGTTGATTGCCACTAGAAAGTTGAAACCTACATGGAAAGGGAACAAAAGTGTCCAAGTTCAATGTACCTAAATTAGGACACAAATTTATTTTCCCTATAAATAAGTCTCTTGTTTTTGTAATGATCAGGGATTTCCAAGTTTCATTATTAATTAAATAAAGAATTTAATTTCTAATGAATTAATTTTGTGCAGTTTAATTTAAAATTTTGTGACATATAGTGAATAAATATGTTATAATTTATGTGAAAAGTATATGTGGCTAAATAATTATATATATATATTGTAAATATGTATATATATTTAATTATTTTAATTAAAAATGGGAAGCTACATAACCTAATTATATATTAGGTATGAAAATTAAATAACCTAAGGGTTATGGTATTGAAGAATGTTAGTATTTAAAATTATACTAACCTAAGAGATTAATTTTATTATCTCAATTTATTATTTATTTTAAACCTGATTAAAGCAAGTCTAATTGGGTTATAAAATTAAATGTATATGAGTAATTATTTAAAATTCAAAATGAGTAGATTAAAAACTTTAATTAAATAATTAGAGTAATGTAAAATAAATGTATTGGACCATACTAGTTTATATGGCCCAAATGATTTTATTGAGAGCCCAAACAAATAATTAAATGGCCCAAACTTAGCCAACTTAAAGAGGGGCATTATGGTCATTTATTGAAGCATTATGTAGCAAATAAAAGAAATCAAAATTGGGAGTATGGAGCATGAAGAATCCGGCCAGCTCAAGGGCAAAAGGGGAAGAAAATTTCATTTTTTTGCAAGCTTGTTCATTTTATTAGATAAAATCTACCAACTCTTACATGTGTCAAGTAGTAAACTAAACCAACACTTATGGTGAGTGAAGCAAGCAACCATGTAATAAATTATCATACATGTATATAATTATTACATACATTAGTTAGTAAAACAAAACACCAATTACTACACTTGCTCTCACATTTCACTTCAAAGCCTTCCAAGTAACAAAATAGAAAAAAAAACATATATATAGAGAGAGAGCTTCATTTTCGGCAGCAAGAAGGGGCTCTAAGGAGTGAGATATTTCATTCATCCTAAGTTCTTAAACTATTTTGGAAAGAAGAGAAGGTTTGCAAGGAGATCAAGGTATGTACCTAAGAAAATTTTGCAAGTTTAGTACACTTTACTTGGTTTAATCTTGAGAAAACAAGGAGCATAGTTCATGATCTTTGTAAACCCTAGTTTTATAAGTGTATAAGTGTTTTACATGAGGATTTAAGTATTTTTCAATTTGTTAGTTGAAACTAAAGAGAGAAAACCAAGTTTGTTCCATCTTGTTCAAGAAAAATATTTTCATGGTATGCTATAGGTATTTTAATGTTAGATCTTTGGAGATCATGTGGTTGATGTTTAAAATCATGTTAATATACTAGATCTTAAGTTTGGTATGTGATTATGATGGATTTGCATGATTTGGTATAGAAAAGTTTGGAATAAATGAAGTAAGATGATTTTTATGAAAAGTGTAATTTACTAGTGTGATAAAGCATGTTAAATCTTGAAATCTATATGTGGTATTTGAGATTTGCTTTCTTGGCATGTTAGATACTTGAGTTAAGGACAAAATCTCTTTGGAATCACTAAATAATGTTAAGAAATGAGCAAGATATGATTTTTATACCAAACTATGCAAACGGTTGAACAACCAAATCTGATCAGCCACTTCGGTCCAAATTTCCGAACTCAAAACAACTCTAAATTGAGTGTTTGATAAATGAAAACTGTAGCTTAAGAAGTTACGAATCCAACGCCTCCTACGGAACTTAATTCTGAGTTGTACATTTCGTTTTACAAGCGTTTCCGTAAAGGACGCCAAATCTGAAAATTATGGGCGAGAATGGCATAATCATAAATAAGTGAAAGTGATTAATTATTAAAAATAATTATTTAAAGCCATTAAATGGTTAGCTAAATAATTACATACAAAATTAAATGTAATTAATTATTTAATTATTATTTAAGTAATATTAAGTGATAATTAAGTAAAATTAGTAATAATAAAGTAACTAGTTACTATTTAATTGTGATTAAATAATAATTAGAGATTACCAAATTGATTAATTATTATTTAATTGATATTAAATAATGTTTAGGTAAGATTATGTAATAACAATATAATTACTTACTTACATTGACATAAAAGTTTATAAAAATAATTATTTATTATTTTATTAATAAATAATAAATAAGAATAAGTAATAATTAATTATTCTTAAATTAATAAGAAAGAATAATTAAAGATTTATTAAGTGAATTAATTAATTATTATTTAATTTATATTAAATAATAAATAAGAACAAGTAATAATTAATTATTCTTAAATAATAATAAAAAATAATAATTAAAGATTTATTAAGTGAATTAATTATTTATTATTTGATTAACATTAAATAATAAATAAGGACAAATGTTAATTATTCTTTAACTAATAGGTAATAATTAAAGACTAATGAAGTAAATAAATTAATTATTTACTATTCAAGAATAATAAATTAATTAATTATTATTTTATTAATATTAAATAATAATTAAAGACAAATAAGAATTTGATTATTCATTATTTAATTAACATTAAATAATGAGAAGATTTAATTGGTTATTAGTTATAATTAAATAATAACTAAAGGTAATTAATTAATTACTATTTAATTAATGTTAAATAGTAATCAAATGAACATGGAGTTAATAAATGAAAAAGATTTAAATAACTCCTTAATTAAACAATTATAATAAATTGTTTAAGGATCTAATAAGTGATTATCACTTAAGAGAAGCATGATTAAATTATTAAGCCATTAACCTAAGATCAATTAAATGTCTTATAGGATTAATAATAGTACATTATATATATGTACAATGTGATTGAATTATTTGCTAGATAATAGCAGAATTAAGCGTATAGATGAGCAATTATACGCAGTACTAATTGATAGATCTATATTATCAATGTTAGGGCAATCAAAGAATTTTAATTAAAGCTAGTAAGCAGTAGCTCGACGAACAGGCAAGTTTTCCAACTCAATCTCGAGTTGTTATTTTCAAAGAATGTTAGTGGATAATTATTGCTAATTATTCCACATCTCTAATGATTATTGATACTCGCACTTTGTGCAATTAAATTCTTATTCTAATATTATTGAACTGTGAATAGCTTAAAGTTCTATTATTCATGAACTGTTTATGAGATGGATCTATGCTAGTTGTATCAGCTAGATCAAACATGTTTAAAATTTGTTAATTCAAATTCGTTCTAAAAGCTATTCTTAATCAATTGATATGATAAGAACTCTTGACTGAGAAAAGAATATTATTAAAGCATTTAAATTGGAAAACAATTGATGCTCGAACAATTAAGAGTTTATGCATAATACACCGGGTATGAAAGGCTGATCTCCTTGATTATCAAAACTTACTAAAAGGACCAGTTTAAATACTGGCAACCTTAGTAGATGTTCATGGTCACTCTAGACCACTCAGTATCTATTATTCAAATATTCGAATAATAAATTATTGAAATGTAATTCATGTTCTTCTACAATCAAATTCTATTGTTAAACATTGAGCGATAAATTCCTTTCTAATCATGATATATCTTCTTTGAATTTAAACTTGCTAAGCAAATTAGTTGCTTACTCTTGCTATATCATGACGTTTATTTTAGCTAAGCCAGAGACATCAAATAAGAAAGATAAAGGCAAGGGCAAGGTTCAGGAATAATAGTGGTTAAAGATGTTTAATTATGATCTAATATGATGTAATTATTTATGTAAACCTTTTGTAATAGTGAAGGTAAGTTTAAGTTAAGGTTAAGAAGACCTTGGGATTATTGTTGTAATACTTTATATTAATGAACGATGTACGTTTATTATTCCGCAATAGTTATAGAATGTTTATGATATTGATGTATCGTGAGCACCAAACTCGAGGTTAGAGAACCCGGATTTGGGGGCGTCACAGTTTTAGAGAGAAAGAGGATTATGTATTGTATTAGTTTAGGTTAGGAGTAAGAGTAGATTAAATTACTTCTTTATTGTACACTTGTTGGGGAATCATCAATAAAGGGAGTTTTCTTATTTTATCTCTTTTTTTTTATTTTAGTTTGTTAATTTATTTTTCATGTCTAGCTATTTTTTTTATATCTAGGATGAAGATGAAATTAAATAATTATTCAAGATAATATTTTTCATCTCTTCTATTATTTATACTTTTATTTTTAATTGATTTCGCCTTCATGTTTCGTTATTGAAATACCTTCGTTTTATAGTTCTTATGTAATTTTAAATTAATTAAGAGGTTTTGATAGATTATTGTTAAGATATGAGTTTTTCATAATCCATGCTTGCTCGAAAAAGTTTTGATGGGTTATAGTTAATCCTTAAATTTTCATAGTCTATGCTTGTCCACGTTAATTGTAAAATTACTAAATTAAAGGGAAGGGAGATCAAAATCATAATTAAGTTATAAAAATAGTAGAGATTGAATTATATGTTATGTTTATTATTTAATGGATTTGGATTCCTACATTGCTTACTCATTATTAGTTTTCATATTCTAGTTAATCAATTCTTAATCTTTATTTCTAATTCGCCTAAAATAGATATTAAGGATATATTAAAATTAATCTAGTCTCTATGGGTTCGACCTGTACTTGTCAGTTCTTCAACTTGACACTGTGCACTTGCAGTTATATATTTTTAACACATCAAATTTTTGGCGCAGTTGCCGGGGATTAGACTTAATTTTATATTCCTTAATTTTTATTTATTCGAGTTAGTTTTTTTTTCTAATATTTTGTTTATATTTTTTTCCAGGATTATCAAAGCGGATCAATGGTGCGGAAAGACAAGATTATTGCTGCGCTTTTCCTGGTATATTGTATCTTAACTCAAAAAAAAAAAATATATATATATATATATATATATATAGTAGCTTAGTTTTTTGTTTTTTTGTTTTATTGTTAATTAGAAAACTAATTGTCGCATTCATGCATTCACTCACGTAGAGCACATCCTATTTAGGCTTTTATTTTAATTTTTGTTAAATATAAACTGTGGCGATTGCTGGAGGATTGAGGTACGTCAAATTTCTCATTCGTTCGTAATTCACATAGTTTTAGGACATTTTATTTGTTTTTTAAAATTTTATTTGTTCATTTTTATATTTAATCTAACATTAAGGGCAATAAACCTGTAACAAGATAAGGTGGGGATTTCATCACCCTTCCTTAGCCCACAAACCACCCATCCATTGTGCATAACCTGACCTTAATAAAATCAAGTAGATGTTGGCCCCTAGGTATTTCGAGCTCAATTAGGACAAGGGACTCCAAGAGGAGGCTAAATTTTAAATTAATCAAATTACTGGTGTCTAGGCAAGTGGTTCAAAAGGTAAACGCATAAAGAACGTGTGGTTATTCAATTAGTCACCGTACCTACGGAGAGACTCCCACCTTTCTTACAGTTACCTGGCTAGTGGTGTGATTAATTTTGAATTTGGTAGACCTTAAGGTGTATCTTGGAACAGTTAGGAGCTGTCTAGATTTTATTTAGGTTAACCGTAGAATTAGAATTTTTATTTATTTTATCTTATTTATTTATTTTTATTTTTTTGTGTGTGACTTTCGTGGTTAATTGTCTATTTGTTTTGTGATTTGTGGAAAGATGAATTCTTATTATAGTTGGAATAATAATTTTGCTTGGAATCAAGAACCCTATGAAAATTTTAATGCACATCAAGTAAATCAATTTTTTCCAACTTATGAAAATCCTTATCTAAGCTCATATCCATGTTCATATTCATATTCATATTCGGATCCAGAACCTCAATATCCACAAGAATTTTCAAATGAAGAAGAGGAAAGATTCAACACTTTAGAGAAAACTATGGAAGCTTTCATGCAAAACACAAATCATGCTATATCTCGTCTAGAAATTCAAATGAGTCGATTAGCCACCATAATAAATGAACAAGAGGTGAGTGAATTTTCTAGTAACTTTGAGGTTAATTTAGTGATTTTTTGGACCAACCCATTAAAATAAACATGATCCAAGAGTTGTCCATGACCCAAGAAATAATTAAAAATAGACTCTTTATTTAAAAAGATCCAATTGATTTTTTCTTAAATCACTTTGAAAAAAATTGGAATGCATCTAAATATTTAGATAAGGTCAATGAGCTGTTGAGATCCACTACAAATAAGTCAACTAAACTAGAACATGTATTTAAACCAATTCTTCCATCATTTGAACATATTAGTGAAAGTTTTCTTGAGGTAAATTTTAAGCATAATTTTGATGAAAATTCTGACTATTTTTAATTTCCAAGACCTCCATAAAACATGACAAGACCACACTCACTTACCCATTTGTATCATTCATGTATAGTCACATAATTTTTAAGATTTATAAAATTTGTAGTTATGTACATTTGTTTTACTTCTCACCACATTTTCTTGCAGAACAAATGCCCCGCATACAAGGTACAATTCTATCACATTTTTGTTCTATTTTTTTCATTTGCATACATTGAGGACAATGCATGATTTAGGTATGGGGGGAGTTTGTTTGTATTATTGTTAGATTTTTTTTTTGTAGGAAAATATAATAAAAAAAACAAAAAAATGAGAAAAATTGAAAATTTTGTTTGACTTTTTATTAGTTGGATGAATTCTAATAAGTGTTTGTGGAGCAAAGCTCATGAGTAAGATTGAAGAATTTAGAACTCTTGAATCTTTGATAAGATACGAAATCTTAGTTTGAAATACCATCTGGAATAAAATTGATTTCAAAAGCATTTTTGCATTACACATTTGCACAAATTCTTAGTTGTGGGGTATAAAATTGAAAAAGAAAAAGAAATAAATAACTGCTTCAATGTCCATTGGACGAAATAACTGGGTATCCAAGCCTTATGAAGCATCAATATTCACGCTGAAAAGTGTGATGGATAAAAGTAGTTTGACTAGTCTAGTTTTGTGGCCTTTGTTACTCGAGTTAGTAAGCCCTTAGGGGTGTCTCTACACCTATTACCCTAAAACCAGCTGGTTTAGGAGTCAGTAGTCCAACGCTCGCTACATGGGTAACTCTGAAAAACCTAAGAACATGAGACATTGCACAAGTCGAGAAAAAAATTCAAAAAAAAGGAAAAAAATAGAAAAAGAAAGAAGAAAAAGAAAAATGAGTTTGCTTGATTTTCATGGTAAAAATCCCTACTAAGAGTTACATCATATACAAAGGCATGCATCACATGGAATTAATTTAATGAAGGATGATGTCTAGAATAAAGATTGAATATTTTTGATAAGGTGAAAGTGTGATTTTGAATTGAATCTTGCTTGTGTATAATGCCCATGGATATTTAAAAGTTTTATTTCAATTTCATGACTTGTTGAACTTAAAAATATTTTTGAATTCACTGCAAACCCTCACGAGACACAACTCGTCCACTTGGGGTAACCTTGGGGTTTAAAGGCTTGTTGCACATGTTAAGTGCAATCGTGTTTCCTACGAAAATGGGGTGGTATAATTTTTATTTTATTTTATTTTTATTTTACTCGAGAACGAGCAAAAACTAGGTATGGGGGTATTTGCTAGACACATAATTCATACATTTATTATCCCTAATTTTGTCCTTTTTAATTATATTAGTTTATTAAATTAATATGTTTTATTTTATTTTGTAGGGTTTAATATTTATTGCAATAAAGTCAAAATTTTGGTGATCAAGTGATATTTAATGCTCTTATTCATGTAAGAAATATCCAAGAAGAATCTTGCAAGGAGAAGGAAAGAGGTGGAACAATCTTGGTGTGCAAGTCAAATCCAACAAGAGAAAGGAAAGTCTATCTAGAAGATCACTTTATCTAGAAGATCTCTTTGAGAAGTTGATTGCCACTAGAAAGTTGAAACCTACATGGAAAGGGAACAAAAGTGTTCAAGTTCAATGTATCTAAATTAGGGCACAAATTTATTTTTCCTATAAATAAGTCTCTTGTTTTAGAGAGAAAGAGGATTATGTATTGTATTAGTTTAGGTTAGGAGTAGGAGTAGATTAAATTACTTCTTCATTGTACGCTTGTTGGGGAATCATCAATAAAGGGAGTTTTCTTATTTTATTTCTTCTTCTTTATTTTAGTTAGTTAATTTATTTTTCATGTCTAGCTAATTTTTCTATATCTAGGATGAAGATGAAATTAAATAATTATTCATGATAATATTTTTCATCTCTTCTATTATTTATACTTTTATGTTTAATTGATTTCGCCTTCATGTTTCGTTATTGAAATACTTTCGTTTTATAGTTCTTATGTAATTTTTAATTAATTAAGAGGTTTTGATAGATTATTGTTAAGATATGAGTTTTTCATAATCCATTCTTTCTCGAAGAAGTTTTGATGAGTTATAATTAATCCTTAAATTTTTATAGTCTATGCTTGCCCACGTTAATTGTAAAATTACTAAATTAAAGGGAAGGGAGATCAAAATCATAATTAAGTTATAAAAATAGTAGAGATTGAATTATATGTTATGTTTATTATTTAATGGATTCGGATTCCTAGATTGCTTACTCATTATTAGTTTTCATATTCTAGTTAATCAATTCTCAATCTTTATTTCTAAATCGCCTAAAATAGATATTAAGGATATATTAAAATTAATCTAGTCTCTGTGGGTTTGACCTGTACTTGCCAGTTCTTCAACTTGACACTGTGCACTTGCAGTTATATATTTTTAACATATCACTTACGTAAGAAGCCACTCAGTTTCATTCAATAATTGCCACAGTAGTTGCTGCATAGTATCTCATATTATTGATTCAATTATTGTCACTGTATCATCTGCACAATATTTTATATTATTAAATCAAAAATTGATACGACATAGTTATTCATATTATTATTTACATTATTAACAATGTCTAGAAAGTTATGTCGAGAAAAATGGTTAGGTTATTTAATTGCGCACCAATAAGGAGAAATCCTTATTGGAAAGCTCCTTCTTTTCTGGGAACAATCTGGTTGTCAATATTGTGAATCTATAATATTAATTGTGAATAATTATTGAAGGATTAAAAAGAGTTAATTAATTATGTGATAAGTAACATAACCATTAGAAGAAGTTGTCGACACTTGAAAGAAATAATGGTGATATGTGATATTTTGTAAGTTTGGGACCCATAGGTCATCATGTAAGAGTCACTTTCGCCAATAGTACTTGCCTTTACCAGACGTCTATCCACTTGTCTTTTCACATTACAGGCGTCAAACCACTTATCTTTTCACATTACAGGCGTTATACCACTTATCTTTTCACATTACAGGCGTCAAGCCACTTGCCTCTTCACATTGCAAGGGCCAAGCTAGAATTCTTCTATAAATAGAAGCTCATTTCGTCCTTCTTTCACACCAATTCACTAAAGATATAGAGAGAGAAACTATAGAGAATAAGAGAGAAAGAAGAAGAATATTCAGGAAGCAAGCACACACCACCAACACAAAGTTCTGCTACTACACTATTGCAGTATCCAATCTCCTACTAAGGTAAATGATGTTATTTTCTTTCAATACCCGTAAGGGTTGTTATTCTATTCCTTATTAAGATGTGGAAATAACCTGTCTACTCGGATTACCGCATGTATGGTGAATTACCCTTTGAATTCCTTTTTTATTAAGCTGTGGGAATAACTTGTCTACGCGGACTACCGCATGCCTGGTGAATAACCGTTCGTATTCATTCTTTATTAAAGTTGTGGAAATGATCTGTCTACGCGGATTACCGCATGACGGGTGAAAATCCATTTCCAGTTTTGTATATTATTTCATTTCATATTCCTAAATCTAAACTTAATATGGTAAACATTACTTCTATAATTCCTGAAATGATTAAAATTTTTTAAAGATTTTTGCTTCATCTAATATCATTTCACTGAAATATTGGTCTGAACTTTCTTATTAAATTTTAATCTTTTCATTTTGGGGTACTATTCATACTATACTATTCATACGGTACTATTCATGAGTACTATTCACAACAAAATTAAATTTTCTTTTCTTTGTCCAAGTTATCTTTTATGAATCTTATTCTTAAAATTGGATCCATGTTTTGATCTTCATGTTGACAATTTGGACATTCTTGAACTCTGGATAAATTGAATTATAAATCTCTAATATTTATCCTTGATCTCACTTGATTCATTCTTTATATCATTGTCATAATCCTCAGATCTAAATTATGGTGAAAGTTATCTTTGGCCCGTAGTGCAAAGATGAACCGTTGATTGATATCTTTGGCCCGTAGTGCAAAGATGGACAGGTGTATGGCATGATCATGGCCACTGGTGATACTAATTAATATCTTTGGCCCGTAATGCAAAGATAAATTATTGATTTAAAATATTTATTGATTGGTGTTAGATGGATAAAATATTGATGATAAACTTTTAAATCATAAAAGATAGTAGACATCATGCTCTACTTGACTCTTCTACTAGATTGCTATTTCTGCTGCAGTTGTTGATCTAAAACTTGTTGTCTATCATATTCTGTCAAATTTTTCACTGTTGAGGACTAAGAATAATTTATTATTCATTATCTTAGTCACAATATTCTTTACTGGGCTAATTGAGCTCACCCTTTTCCTTTTGGTTCCATTGTTCTTCTCAGGAAATGAAAGTGTAGCTGGGACTAGTCAGGGAGTGGAGTAATGATCCGAGATAGGAGTCCTCACTATTCTGTAAAATAGTGTGTCAATAATTGTAATGAGGACTTAACTTGAGCGTTGATATTTTCGTGTCATATACGACACAATATTTGTATTGAAACTCACAGTTTATGTGTGGTCGTATTTTGCACGACATAGTAATAGTTGGAATAAGAAGATTTGTATTTGAATTCTGTACAATGTATTTTGGCGACTCAAAATGGGTTATGTAGACCTATTTTGGGGGCGTTACATCCATTCACCAGCTTCGTCAAATATTATATTTCTGCTAATAATCACTTTCCCATCAACAGGGTTATATAATCGATATGCTTTTGATTGATCACAATAACCAATAAAAATACATTTAAGGGACTTCTCATCAAGTTTACGACTTTCTTGGGAAGGCAACAAAGTATAAGCAATGCAACCAATGATTTTAAGATGGCTTACCTGATGCTTTATACCCTTCCAAGCTTCATAAGCTGTCCGATGCAATACAACCTTTGTGAGAGAAATATTTAACAAGTACACTGCAGTGGTGACCGCTTCTCCCCAGAAATTATTTAGAAGTCTCTTCGCCTTTAATAAGCTTCTAGCCATCTCCCCCACAGTACGATTAATTCTTTCGTTCGGCTAACACCATTTTGCTCCGGTGTATATGGTGCCATTAAATCCCTGCGAATACCATTTTCTTCACAAAAAGTGTTAAATTTGTGAGATAAAAATTCACCACCCCTATCTGTGTGGAGGACCTTAATACACTTTCCACTTTGCTTCTCAACAAAAACCTTGAACTTGATAAAGCATTCAAAAGATTCTGACTTGTTTTTCACAAAGTACACCCAACTCATTCGACTATAATCATCAGTAAATAGCAAAAAATATTTACTTCCACCTAATGATTCAGTATTCATAGGTCCACATATGTCAGCATGAACTAATTTAAGACAAATTGTAGTCCTCCATGATTTTCCTACAGGAAATGATTTTTTACTTTGTTTTCCATATATACACCCATCACACACATTCTCAAGAGCATCAATTTTAGGTAGTCCTAACACCGTTTCTTTTTGACCTAACAACTTCAAACCACCAATATTTAAATTCCCATAACGTAAATGCCATGATTTAGATTCATCCTTTTCAATAACAACCAAGGCCTTATTTTCAACATTAGATACTTTAAGTGGAAACATTTTATTTTCGATCATGCATACATTTACCAAAACTTGACCAGATTTTGTTATCTCTAATGGCACATGATCCATCATCAAACAAAAATTGAATATCTAGTGTTCATCAATTTCCCAACAGTCAACAAGTTATGTGCTAAACTTGGGACAAAGAAAACATTATGAAGAAGTCTAACTTGACCATGATTGGTTTCGACAGCTACTGTACCTTTTCCTTCAACCTGAATTTGCTTATTGTCTCTAAATCTAATGTGTTTCCATTGAGATTCATCAATTTCTTTGAACATTGATCTTGTTCCTGACATATGGTTAGAGCAACCACTGTCCACAAACCAAACATGACTTTCAATCTTTCATCATCGTTAACATCGCAATAGGCCATGAACAGGTTATTAGCCTCTTCATTTTCCTCAACATAGCTTGCTTGAATTTTTTTACTCCTGCAAAAATCATTTGTGTGTCTAGACCGATTACAAAAGGTGCACCAGAATCCTTCACCCTTGTTTCGGCAGAAATCCTCTATATGTCCGGACCGGTCGCAATAGTAGCACCACAAACCTTTTTTGTGCTCAGATTGCCCATCAAATCGACCTCTGCTTTGGCCATGAAAAATGCTTTTGCCATGAAAAGTGTCTTTGCCACGAAAAAAACTTTTGCCTCGTCCTCTTCCTGTAGTTCTTTCCTCTTGAAAAGGTGTTTCCCCTTTAACTTGAAATGCCTTCCCCTCATTTTTCTCAACTGATCTATTTAGTCTTGTTTCATGAGCTACCAAAGAACCCATTAGTTCATCAAATGAAAAAAACAGACAAGTCTTTAGATTCCTTGATCGCAGCAACAGCATGATCAAATTTTTTAGTTACTCCTTCAATCTTTGGCAACAATAGTTTTATCATATATTTGTTCACCATATGACCTCATTTGACTAACAATTGCAGTAGCTCTAGATAAAAAATCTTGGACTGATTCACTGTCTTTCATAAATAAAGTTTCAAATTCACGACGAAAAGATTGGAGTTTCACAGCAATTACCTTTGATGAACCTTGAAACTCATTTTTTAGAATCATCCAAGCTTCTTTTGAGGTCTCTGCTGCTGCTATTCTGGAAAAAATGGTCACGCAACGCTTGCTGAATGAAGAACAAAGTTTCTGCCCCTTTTTTGAGTTTCTCTATCATCATCTTCGTATCCATTCTCAACTAAGTCCCAAAGCTCCTGTGATCTGAACAGAGTTTACATTTTGATTATCCAAAACTCGTAACATTCACCTTTGAAAATAGGAATCAAAGGTTGAGATGTGTTCATGGAGGTACCACTGGCGGCCATGATAGTAACTCCCAGATGAATGAACCTAGGCTTTGATACCATTTTGTTGGAATATAGATAGGAAGAAAAATAAAAAACAGAACAATAAGACAAATCTTATGCTGAAAAAATAATGTTGGTTGCTTGCACTTTATTTCTGAACATAACATGCCTTTATAGGCTTGCAATGATAACTGAACTACTATTAAGCTCAACTAAAAAGAGAAAAATATGGAACAGTTAACAACCTAAAGGATCATGGAACATGACATTATTGAAAAACAAAAAACAAACTTTGACTAAAAACAAGCAACAGAAAATGACAAAGTCAAAACAGTAAACAACAAATTTGAATCAAATCTCAACAGTTTTACCTTAACAAATCTCTCCCTTCACATGTGAGCTCTAACATTGTTAAAGTGTTTCACTTTAAGTGTGAAGTCAAACTCCACACGCTTAGGGACCAAAAATTACTGGAGAGTCTCATAGGATCTTTGATTCGTGACTCTGATACCTATTTGTTGGGAAGCTTGGGGAGTGTCTAATATATGAATACCTTAACATAATTGTTGGGAAGCTTGGGGAGTGTCTAATATACGAATACCTTAACATAATTGTCTAAAAAAAAGTTCTATGGAATATTCATTAGTTTTCAGAGCCGGTCCTGGGTTTTCTAAGGCCATGCAAATTTTCTCAAATGTGCCCCTTTATACAAATTAAACAAAAAAATAAATAAATTATCAACTAATTAATTTTATTAAAATTATAAGAATTTACAAAAGATAAGGAATAATACTTTCGGGCCTCATTAAAACCTTGTTTGGGGAAAACCCAATGGGACAAAACCCCAAACGAAGGAAAAAGAGTACCCGGATTGTAAACATTGCATTAAAAAATAAAAACTACATATTTGAGTCTACATTGCATTGGTTTGTTTAACAAAATATTTATTCAAAGATTCTCATAAACTTTGAGCAATTTCTTTTTCTTTTTTCTTTTTTCGTCTCTTGAGATTTCCGGAAAGTTGTTTCCTAGGAAATATTTTTTAATTTTTATAATAAACACAACACAATAAAAAACAATAAAACTAATTAATAAAGAACAATAAAACCTAGATTTTGAGCATATTTTCTTCCACTTGAAACTTCCAATTATAAAGAAAAAAAATCCCAATCAAGTTTTTTGTTGAATCAAATAATAAATAAGAAAAAGTTAACAAAAATATGAATTACAATTTACAAATTTTATACATCTAGATTCTATATGTATCTTTAAAAAAAATTACCTTCAAAAAAAGGCATTGGCCTAGCTGGTGGATGATTTATTTTTCAACTCTGTTGGAGAAGAGGAGAATCACCGAATTTTTTTTTTGCTTGCGTTCCGTTATGAACTGAGAGGGTCGAAGGGTTTTTCCTTCTTTTTATGGCTAAGAGTCTGTTTTGATTCCCCATATTTATAGATTTGTTTTATATTATATTTTATAATTAATATGAGACTTCCTTACTCAGTACGTTTCTTCTTGAGATTGAGTATATAAAGACTGATTGGATTGATTGGCTTCCTTTTTCATTAACAGATACTGACGATAACTTCTTTTGTTTTATTTTTTATTTTTTTTATATACATATATACATAAACTTATAACAAATTTTGGGCTCCCTCAGCTATGGGCCCCGGGCTGTAGCCCTGGTGACCCTGGCCCAAGGCCGGCTCTGTTAGTTTTAAGAATAGTGAGTAACGGACACAAACGAAGGTATGCTTTTGTCACAAGAAAGATATTGCAATGAGTTGCTTTATAAAACTGACACAATCATGCAAGTACTTCTATACTCAAATGCATGATCTTCATAAGTTTCATGCAAACTTGGTTGAACCTCATCAATATTGTTGTATTGTTCAAGGGTTAAAAAACCTTACTACATACTAGACATTGCTTAAGTCAAAATATTGATCATATGCAAGAACCAACTATTGATCATATGCATGCAGTCAAAAAGAATATTAAAGGAAAAAATCACATAGCATGAGGAAATTAGCCTAGTCCTATTTTCACTCTATATGGTTTTCATATGCAGATTTAGGCTGGCAGAGTACTGCACTATTCCCAAACGATCTACATCAGGTTATTGTATTTTTTTTTTCTTGGAGCAGCATGCATATCTGTTAGCCACGGGCACCTAGGTGCTAGCTAGTGCCCTGTTTGTTTGTTTTTCCTGCACCGATTAAAAAGTTATGGTTGTCAGGGTCTGCGTAATCAAAGCATTGACTTGAATATTCAGCAACTTCGTCACCGATAATGTACAGAATTCATATTGCAAATTCAAGATTGGCAATACGGAATTTGCGAAAAATTGCAGGTACACCTATACTATAAATAAAGGTTAAACAAAAGAGCAAAATATGCGTCAGTATCAGTGATAGCAATGCACAACCAGAGTGCATTAGCAAAGGGAGAATTCTAGTGAGCGAATTATTAGAGATCCGGTTAATAATGAAGAAATAGGGAATTAAAATACAAGAGTGTTTTGAGTTCCTTTGGGTATAGGTTTTTCGTCCCAAAGAGATTTTTTTTGTATATTTTCCCTATTTTGGTGTATCTCAAGTTTTAAGTGAAATGATAGAGATATTGTATTCCTTATTTTCATAAATAGTGGAATTATTATGAGTTTGTCCCATTATTTTTACCTTTTATGACTTAGACTTAATTACCGAAAAACCCAATAAACTCTTATTAAGCTATCAAAAAAAATATACAAACTATTTTTTTAACACCAATAACATTAAACTTTTTCAAACAATTGACAAATTAAAGTACCCAAAATTTGACCATAGCTCAACTATAGTTAACCAAAGGGTGATGTGTCACCAAACATTACATTTAATGTGTAAATGAGTGCTCACATGACATATGACATGACATCCAATGTCTGAAAAATGAGACTAAATTAATATTAATTTTGATTAATATAATAATTAATACTGTAAGCAAATACAAAGTATTACCAAGTACAAATTTCTTATTTTAAAATTATATAAATTTATATCACAATTTAAAATTTATAAATTAATTTAGTCAAATTTAAATTATACACTTTTTGTATTAAAAAAGTACATTAAAAAAAAATAAAAAATCTACCCCCGTTACTGTGACGCCCTCAAATCCCTGCACTCACTACAACTGATTTGGTGAATCACTATTCAAATACATCAATCACGCTTAATATTTAAACATCATTTCCTTATAAAATCATTACCCGCCTCATCAAAACATTAAATAACAATCCATTCATTCTTCTTCAAGTCTCAAACCTAACATTCCCAAAACCTGCCTATAATATACACTAGGCTCGTTTACAATAAATTACATGCAAATGAAATTACACATTTCCACATCTCTGCTCCTTGTACAATTTAATACTCGATTACATCATAAGGTATTTTACATCATTACAAAAATTAGTCTAACATAGCTGTTGGGGCATGATTATTAGGGCCCAAATTATATGGTGGACCAAAGTTCGTGGAGGTATTTTATCCTGCGTAGGAATCTGTTTTGACAGTTGAGTATTTTAAGGAGTCAAAGATTCTTAGTTACATTTAATTTCTAAACTCCAAAGTAAAGTGTCAGGATATAATCCGATTTTCTTTCTTTTAGGAGATTCTGTTTAATCCCATTAAGGAATCATACATAGTGAGGAATCCTATTTCTAAACGGGGAAGAAGATGTGATCACTATAAGTACAAGGCTATACTGTAATTCTCAGGTACACACAATACATTATTATTTTCCAGCACTACATATCTTCATTGTTAAAACTTGTTCAGCCTGTATTTATTTTTACATCGGAGCTATCCCCTGGCGGCCCAAGCCGTCAAGCTTTGTGTGTGACTTCGTTTCTGTGTAGGATTTGACGAGCTTTTGGTGATTGTGGTGCGTGGACGAATTTTGGCATGCATTAACATTGGCACTAGAAGGAGGGCCTAGTGCTTGAATTTTCAATCACGTGAAAGTTGTTTTAGGAGTAATGGCGACGAGTAAGACAGTTTTTGGACATATTAAGTCAACGACTGGCCTATCTGCTCAGCCAAAGGGTTCGGTCAAAGATAAGTTGGGCCCGCCCAAAGACATTCATGACAGGCTTGGGCCCCGTAGTTAGTCAATGTGTAAAAAGGACTTTTATGGCAGTGACGTCAGGCGTCGATTGTTCCCAACGTCCAGGAAGGAAACAAGGCCCAATAAACGTGTCGAGGACAACCCGTCCCGAACACGGTCACAGGGAGATCAAAATTCGGGGCGAGAAGATCGGGATGAAAGCCGAACCATTCTGGGGAGGAAAGTTCAAGAGGCCAACGATGCCGTAAAGGCCTTAATTACTTGTCAAACAGAAAGAGTGGGACGCTCAACTAGCTATGTTGGATGGTGAGGATGGTGCTTCTAGCCGTAGCTGAAGACAGGAGCATTCTATAGGGAATCAGTCCAGGACACATCATCCGGATGATTCTCGACGGACCGAGAGCAAGCACTGAAGTCGCTCTCGGGAAAGGAGTAGACACCGAAGTCGCTCAAGGGAGAGGAACAGGCACCGAGGTCATTCTCACGAGAGGAGCATGAACCAAAGTCGCTCTTAAGAAGCAAGTTCAAAGAAAAAGAGGAAATTCGAACAGAGAAAACGAGATATCTCTCCGAACCATAGAAACGGGGACAGGCAAAAGTCGTCCTCACGAAGAGGCGATACCTAATTGTTGGCCCGAAGATTGGCCGAAGTAGAGCAGAAACTAGCCGAAGTCAATCCAGATAAAGGGAATGTGATCACTTTATCATCGCCATTTTCCTCAGAGATAGAACGAGAATGGGCTGATCCTAGCAAGAAGGCCCCACACATTGAGAGTTATGTTGGGTCTGGGGATCCTTATGAGCACATCCAGGCTTATGATCGGTTGATGAGCTACTATGACTACTCCGATGCGGCTAAGTTTTTGATGTTCATGACGACTCTGAAGAATAACACTCGGCAGTGGATGATAACGTTGGCCCCAAACTCAGTGTCATAATGGAAGAAGCTCTGTGATAAATTCCACTTCAGATTCGACAGTAATAAGAGGAGAAGGAAGCCAATCGGGTCTCTAACTCAAATCAGGAAATACTCGAACGAGACCTTGGGCCAGTATGTGAAGAGGTTTCGGGAGGCAATTGGACAAGTTACAGATTTGAATGACCCTTAGGCCCTCGGACTATTTCAAAATGGTTTGGATGTTGTGAAATCGAAGAAGCTGGTGAAAGACTTGATGTTCAATCATCCGAAGGACCTGGCCGAGGCATTTGACCGGGCTGAAGTGTAAGACCCGAACTTTTTATGAATAAGATTTAATTTCCTCTATATATTATTTTAAATAGTAAGGTGTTGATTTGATAAATGTGATAAGTTATGAGTGATATGTTCAAATTTTACAAAGTAAGCAAGTGGTCATAAAATATTCGTTTGGTCGGGGAATATTCTTTTTGTCGGGAAATATTTGTACGACGACACGATCATTGGTTGACCCCATAACAGAATAATTATCGGATATAGAAAGCAACAAAAGTAACCTTTTTATAAAAATAATGGCAAAACTTTTACCGTTAAACTGTTGAAATACCCAGTGATAAAAGAACAGTAATACGCGTTGTTGCAAAGTAGCACACGGTATTGCATAGTAATTCTAATTATTGATTCTTACGTAAGAAGTCACTCATTCAATAATTGTTATAGTAATTACTGTTCAATATCTGATATTATTGATTCAATAATTGCTACATTGATAATTGCATATTATTTTATATTATTGATTCAATAATTGTCACAGTAACCACTGCACAGTATTTCACATTATTAAATCAATAATTGTCACACATATTATTGAAATGATATTATTAGATAGCTTTATTGACAATGTATAGAATGTTCTGTTGAGAAAAGGGGTTAGGTTATATAATTGCTCACCAATGAGGAGAAATTCCTATCGGAAAGCCTCCTCTTTCCTGGGAACTACCTGGTTGTCAATATTGTGATTCTGTAATATTTATTGTGAATAATAATTGATTGTTGATAAATATAATAAGTAAATATTTGTTCAATTTTGATATAAATGGAGGAATTTTTAGCAAGAGACATTTGTTGAAAGTTGGCATTTTATCTGATCCGATAAAATATTCATTCAAATATATTATTATAATATTACATTATAATAGTATAATGTGATAATATAATAGTATAATTTTATAATTTGAATGGTAACATTATTATAATAAATTCATGGTATAAAAATAAAATGAAGTGGAAAAGAAAAAATTGAATTTGAATTCTTTTAATAATTATAATTGTTGTTTTAAAATTTTAAAACATGTGGGTAGAGACTTGGAATTGTCCTTTTAGATATGCTGCAAAGTTTTCAAAATAGGTATGCTGAGAATTAATCATCCGTAGGTTCATTTGTCAATCCTGGTGTGCTGGCATTTTCCTATAACTAGGTTGCTTAGTTAAGAAATGAAAATCACACCAGAATCAGAAAATTCTCTCTATAATATTGAGCATATTTCTTGTGAGTATGAAGATATTTTGAGTGTTGATAACAGTGCAAGATTTCTTCAACATAATCTCTGTTATTCCAGTCAGAACTACTTTCCTATTAAGGTAAAGGACATTATTTTTCTCGTAAAGGATGTTGTTTTCGTTCAATATTCGTAAGAAATATTATTTTCTTCCATACTCTATAGTATGTAAGTGATAATATTTCATTTCACATTCCTAAATTTAAACTTACTATGCTAAGTATTGCTTCTATAATTCCTGAAATGATTAGAAATTCCTTAAGGTGTGCGCTTCATCTAATATCATTTCACTGGAATATTGGTCTGAACTTTCTTCTGAAATTTTTATATTTTCATGTCGGGGTACTATTCATACGGTACTATTCATACATACAGTACTATTCATGAGTACTATTCATAATTAAATTAATTTTTTTTCTTTGTCCAAGTTATCTTTTTGGATCATATTCTTTAAATTGAATCCATGTTTTGATCTTCATTCTTGAACTTTGGATAAATTAATCAATTATAAATCTCTAATATTTGTCCTTGATTTCACTGGATTCATTCTTTATATCATTGTCATAATCCTCAAACTTAAATTGTGATGAAAGTTATCTTTGGCCCGTAGTGCAAAGATGAATTGTTGATTGATAAATATCTTTGGCCCGTAGTGCAAAGATGAGCTGTTGATTGATGAATATCTTTAGTCCGTAGTGCAAATATAAATAGGTGTTTGGCATGATCATGACCACTGGTGATACAAATGAATATCTTTGGTCCGTAGTGGAAAGATAAATTATTAATTGAAAATATTTGTTGATTGGTGTTACAGGGATAAAATATTAATGATGAACTTTTAAATCACAGAAGATAGTAGATGTAATGATTCATTTTTCTTAAGTAAATAAAATAAAAGGTTAATAAATAAAATCTTTATTTTATTTTATCATGTTTTAAGGAGGTTGTGTTAATATAAGAAAATTATCGCATTTGTTATATTATCTTATTTCTTTGGAAATAAGGTAATATAAATAAGGAATATTAGAATAATTTAATGAAGTTCAATTATTTTAATAGAAAGAAAATTTGTCACTAAATATTATTTTATAGTGTTATAAATATTATGAAAAGTGTGATTATTGTATAAAATAAACTATTTATACAATATATATGTAATAAGGGGTATTAAATGGGTTATGTTAACCATTTAAACCAAACGCAACCTTATGAGGATTAAACAGGAATTGTTTATTTTAGCATGAGCTGTTTAATTATGAGATTAAGTGGCTGAGTCTTCAAACAAGTAAGCAGGAGCTGTCCTTGCTTTGGAAAGTTAGACTCCAACTCGACTATGCTATGCTATGAGACAACAAGGCAGGGGGGTGTTTTTCGTGGAGATTTCAGCTTAGAAGCTATAGAAGAAAGAAACACTAAGGCATACTCTCTTCTATTCTTCCATCCGGTAGCTATTCTCTTCGTCTCCTCACTGTTTCTTTCCCCTGTATGGTTGAATTTACTGAGGCTTTTCTTGCTAGTTAGAATTGCCGAGCCCAACACTTTTATTTCGGTTCCAATTTGGTCAGATAGAGGTAATATAATCTATCTACTTTATGATTATAGCTGCAAGTATTAAGAAAAGTGGGTTATGTGGTTTTAAAGTGAAAACAATTAGTATTATGTATTGTTTTCAGTTATGTGATTAGCTAATGAGGATAACATGTTGTTTCAAACTTCCTGGTGAAGAAAAGGCCTTTAAATGTTGTGTGTTGAGATTCTATTTAGTTTATCTTGCTTACTTTAAAATCAAATATGATGGTAGAGCAAGAGTATGAACTAACTAGTTGTAAATTGTTGATTATTCCTAAATATGGTTGAACAGTGATCTATGTGTTTGAATTAGAGCTAGAGGAGATAGGTTGGGCTGAGGAGAAATAAGGTGGTAGAAAATGAGGCTTGAATGTAAACAAAAGTTTCAAAAATCTACATTTTAAAGTGTTCCCTGCAAGGTGCTTGATAAAGTGCTTCTATGGACTGTGTTGTTTTGAAAACTGATTTCTGATAAACTTAAAGCTTGGGCTGAATATGTATATTTTATATGATGATAAACAAAGAGTTTAAACATATTAAATGTAAACAGAAAGCAAATTTAAGCTATAATCAAAAGTTAAAATGTAGTGTGTCAAGCTATGTTTACCCACAGTTTTGGGTAGCATATAGGGTCTAAAGTGGAGAGGTTAGAACTTCTAATTGTAGTCTCATGTGCTATGTATGATATATTTGAAATCTGTTATGATCCAGTATGTGAGTTAGAAGCAATTGAAGCACGAAGTGGGCATGTAGGAGCAGAGCTGCTGCCCATTAGCAGCAGCAGTCTGCTGCAAATAGTAGCAAGGAGCTGCTACAGCAGCACTGAGGATCGCTCTTTGCTTCCAAGTTTAGTTTAAAAGCTTAACTATATAATAAAAGTTGTGAATAACATACCTTATGGGAAGCCAAAAATGGCATGAAACAAGAGCAGAGCTGCTGCCCACGGCAACAGCAGTGATCATGTGCAGCAGCAGGTAAGGGCTTTACTTGAGCTCTTATTTGGTGCAGTTCAACCTCTAAGATAACCCAGCTTGTATGTCTATGTAATTGATGCATATACCAGTTATGTGGTATCTAAATTATAATACAAGCGGATTATAAAGATGTGGTAATAAAGCCATGTAAAGCATAGGGCGAGCAAGGTAAGGGGATGTTGCCTACTGGCAGCAGCAGTTGGCCCAACTGGTGGCCAGAAGTTGCTACAACAGCAAAAAAGAAAGTCCTACTTGATTTCAAGACTTAGTCTAAAAGCTTTTCTATAAAGATGGGTTGAAATTTGTTTAAAGAAGCAAGTATTTAAAAGTTTCATATAATATTAAAAATCTTCAAGACAAAAGCTATTCAAAGAGGAGCATAGTAAGCCTATTAAGGGGATGTTGGGGCCGCGAGGCCACATGAGGCCACGCCAAGCTTAGCCAAGCCTCACGGGGCCAAGCCAAGCTTGGCTGTCGACATGGTTAGTTATGGGGGGGCTGTTAAACCAAAATAGGCTGCTAGGAAACTATTAGTGCAATAGAAAAGGTAGCTAGACACACTTAGTCAACAAGGAGACTATTTTGGCTATAACAGAAAAACAGAAGTATTTAACACTTTTGTATACAAGAGTGAAGCTACAAAGTGTTATGAGAACTATAAATTACTCAAACACGTTGTAAATATTCCAAAATATAAAAGATCATGGAAATGGACTGTTTTGATACAAGTGTTGAAACATGTTAGCTTTAACACACTAGTTGATATACATGAACTAGTAAACTCCAAAATAGAAACTAGCATGAGTGGGCATCAAATATTGAAGGTATTAAACCAAGTTGGGACTGTTTAAGTCTCAAAGGACTGTATGTAATAACTTCATTAAGCTTGTTATTATATTATGTTGAATGCTTGATATCGTGAAGCACCGAATAAGTTTCAAGTACCCGAGTTTGGGGGCGTTACAGGTTGGTATCATAGCTTTAAGTTAGAAGCCTTAAGAGGGGAGCCTTGGGTTATAACTTTAAGCTAGTAAGACAGACAAAAAATAAATAACTCATATAGAGTTGAAAAGAGATGGACTGCGGAAGTTCCTTATAAACTGCAAATAAAAATAGTGTAAAAATAACTGTTATCTGTTATTTGCTAGTTGTATATTTAACTTGTATTATGTATTGATCAAGTTATCTAATTGTGTATAGGATGGCTAGAGTTCATGAGGAGATGGTGGATGAGGAGGAGCAGATAGCTCCACAGCCCCTAGGCCGATTCAAGTTATTAATTTAGATCCTGATCTGGTGGAAGAGGATGAGGAGGATCCTGAAGAAGAGATTAATGAGGGGCCTAATGCTGGACCCCATCAGCAAAGCATGGAGGAAGCGATGGCCCAACTGGGAGCTATGGTCCATTACCTAGTGGATCAAAACACAGACTTGCTGGCTAAGCTTCAGGTTTCTGAGAATCAGGGCCAATATCTAGAGGGCCAGAACCAAGGATTACAAGAAGAGCTTCATGAATTGGAAAACATAAGGACAGAGGCTGATATATACATCCACCATTTAGAGGGTCGCTTGGGTGCGTGTAGAGGCCAGAGGGAAATGATGAACTATATCGATACCACCTCAATGCAGAGGGTCCAGGCTGCTGTTTGGAGTTATCCTCAAGAAGGGGGACAATCTATGTATTCCATTTCACGGGCTAGGGTCATGGCCATTACAGAAGAGGAACGAGTTCGTTCCCTTACTATAGTCCAAGATAGGAATACCTGAGTTTCTGTTAGGTGGTTTATGTGAGGCTTATGTGTGCATACAATGATGTAAATATTGTAAATATGTTGGTATATGTAGAATATAAATGTACCCCACTTTTGATAGGTATCATGGGGATAGCTTTTGGAAATCCTAACCTGATATGGTTAAGGATGGTTATATGTAAACCTTTTGATAACAAGGTAGAGATGGTATGAAAATAGCAAATGAAAATGCTATAGTTAGCCGGAGTTGCTATAAGAAAAGAATGTAAAAATATGTTTAATATATGATAATATTAAATGTGTTGCTATGAATGCTATAGCTTTATATTATGTATGAATGTGGTTGCTTTATAATATATGAATGGTTTAATAATAATAAACTTTTATTAAACAGAAAATGCCACCAAGGTTTAGAGGAGGAAGAGTACCTAGGGTACGGAGAAATGTTAATGAAGGAAATAATAATGAGAATGAGCACAGAAATGAAGGCCAAGAAAATCCTATGCAATAATTTGCAAATTTTATGATGGGAACCTTTCAGAATAGAAATGTTCCTCAACCTAATGTGAATGTTCCACCACCAGCTGTACACTTGGCTAGTTTCAATGTCTTTAAAAGTGTGGGACCCTTAGAGTTTAGAGGGACTATCGAGCCTATTGAGGCTCAGTCCTGGATTAAAGAAATAGAGAAAGCCTTTGAGATAGCAAGGGTGAGTAGGGAGTAGAAAAATTCATTTGCTACCTATATGCTCAAAGGGGAAGCAAATTACTGGTGGGAAGCAAACAAAACTAGAGCTAGTACAGGTGTGATTAGATGGTCAAAGTTTAAGAAAATTTTCTTTGAAAATTACTTTCCTCCTGGGATGCAAAGCAGAATGGAAGTTCGATTTCTTGAACTCAAACAGGGCGATATGACAGTACCAGAATATGCATCAATGTTTAACGAGCTGGTACGATTTGCTCCACACCAAGTGGACACGGAGGAAAGAAAAGCGAGACAGTTTGAGTTAGGCTTGAAGCCTTGGATCTATAACAATTTGTCAGTGTTACAGATCGAAACTTTTGCCGGCCTCCTTGAAAGGCAATAATAGCATAGGGTGGTAGTGAATCTGGTGGTATGTGTTAGTTCCCAGTAGGCACATAATAGATCTAGAAGGGGGGGGGGTTGAATAGATCCTTTAATTTTATAAACTCTTTTCCATTTTAATTTGTATAGCTAAGAAGTTAGCATATGACAAACATAAAAATTATTTCAAGCACAGCGGAATAAGTTAAATCTCCCATTCATTGATATATTGATAAACATTGATACATTGTTCTTGGAGTTAGTTTAGTTGTAAGTAGTTAGTACATACATAGCAGTTATAGCAGTTAAGTACATAATGTAAAGACATAAAGTAAATGACAGAATGTAAAAGACACAAAGGGTTTTAAGTAGTTCAGAGCCAACTCGACTCCTAATCCACTCTTCTGCACTATCGCAGGAAATCCACTAAGAAATGGGCAGCACCCTGAATCATTAAGATTCCTTCAGGGCCAGCAGCCCTGGAACTTCAGTTCACTTTTGAACTCTTCAAGCCCTTTGGCTTGGAACTCCTTTAGTTCACTAAGAACTCTTTAAGCCCTTTGGCTTGGAACTCTAGTTCACTAAGAACTCTTCAACCCCTCCGGCTTGGAACTCATTGAGTCCCTCTGGACAAGGACCCTTTGGCCTTGGCTACTTGTAGTTGTTGTTGTTGTTGTTATTTGTGCTTTGCTGCTAACATGTCTTGAAGCTTGATCATCTTAGTACTTAGCAGCTAGGCTTGGTCCTTAGCATTCTTCTTCGAGTCTGGATCTCTTCTATGGTGCAGATGATATTCAGTCTGTTCAGCTCATCTTCACTTACTGTCAGCTGTGCACCATCACCACATAGGACCGCTAAGGCTTTTCATTGTGGGTCATCTTCTTCTGACCCTTAGCATTCCTTGAACCCTTCTTGAATGATATGCAGACATGGTTCTGCATCTTTTCTTGTTCAGCTTCTAGTTTTTCATGGTGATCTGTAGAGTGGCTCTTCTGATCTTCTTTATACTCAGCCACCTTCTTGAATGCTATCTTCTTGGCCTTCTCGGCTCTCAGCTTGGCTGCCATCTTCAGTGGCATTCTCATTCTTATTGAGTGAAGCTTTAGTCTGTTCAGTCCTTCTTTAAGTCTGCTTCACTTCCACCTTCGTAGTCTCACTGCCACTGAGACTTGTTCTCTTCAGCTCTGGTAGAACTCGTAGAGTCAACAATGTTGCATTCCAACAACTCGACGAATCTACTACTCAGCAACATTTTTTATCTATGAAGCTTGTCCTTTAAATACCCTTTCATAATCTTCCCGTTGGAAAGTAGCCGTTGGAAGCTATTTGAATTGCTTCGCAGATCTCAAGTTATTTGATGTAGACTGCTGATGTGACATGACAGCTCCTTTTTGACTTTATTGACACAGCAGTCTGCTTTCTCACCTACTGCCTCAGAGATGTCACTGTTCCGTGTCAGGCTGGTAGTCTTCTTTATTACTCCTTTCTGATTACTTGATTCGAATCCTTAGGAGTTGTCCTTCTGCATCGATGCTCTCAAATAGCAACGTTTGGATGTCAGTCTTCAGATTAAACCGTTGCCAATGCTTCAATCTTCAGATGTCAGAACTCTACGATTCTGATGCAGATGTTCTTGGACCTTGATCGTAGTGTATCATATTGAATGTTACTTTGACTGGCTGAGACAACACTACGATTCTGATGAGTGTTCTTGGATCTTCAATGTAGAACATCTCTTCCTTCATTTGTGCAGTGTTTCAACACTTCTACTTGCCTTGACTGATCTCAGGAACTGATATCTTTACTTGTCGTTCCGACCTCTTCTGAATAGCAAGACACTTCAGATTTGTGGCATACCCAGCTCCTTTCTCGTGGTGATCTCCCGTTCACCTATCTTCAATGGTCTGACCCATGCTTAATCACTTCTGTCTTGTTCTTCATAAATTTCCAGGTATCTCTATAGATTGTATCAGTCCCTTCTTTACTTTGGCAAACACTACGATCTTGAGTGATTCTCAAGATCGTTGTCTTCTGTTCTCTTGACAGCTACTGCACTTGCTGACTTTCTCTAGTCAGTCACTTTGCATGAAGTCTTCTTCTGATTAGCTTGTGGAAGACTTCATCTCGAATGGCCTCACAACTCAGTCTGCAGGTTGATAGAGTTGATGCTCAGATCTTCTGTTAGCTTGCATACCATTCGGTGAGTGCTCTCTGGTACTCTTCATGTAGGATAGATCTTTGTAGCTCAGACCAGAGGCTTCAAGCTTTGGATATATTGGGAGTGCCCATTTGATGAGAATCGTGTTGACATTACAATTCTTCTCTTAGCGTTGTTGAGAAACCTTTGTGGAAGCCTTAGTTCTGCAAACTACGATTAGCTTAGTTGCTGCAGACACTACGATTCCGAGATCAGACCTTGACAGACTACGATTCTGCCTTCATACTTGCTGCCTTCGTCTGATCTTACCCGACTACGATCTCTGCCTTTGATGATCATTAGACTCCACTACTTTAAGTGTGATCTACGATTCTTGACTTAGCTCTGGCAGTTTCTCGGTCGGTTCATAGACAGGCTGTCTCTTCGATTCTGAACATGACTTCCTCAGCAGACTACGGCTCCGAGAAAATTCTTCTCGACACACTACGATTCTTCCTCGTTTCTTCTGGCAGACTACGAACTCCGATATCTACTATCCTGCAAACTACGATTCTGCCTTGATAGCTCTCGAGTCTCCTTTGTCTCTCCTGGCAGACTACGATTCTGATGCATTGCTTCGACGATCAGACAGACCTATCTATTACATTTTAAGATCAACCTAACAAGCTTGATCTTTCTATCTTTATAGTCCTTGTACATCATTTCTTTTTAAGGACTTTACAAAGCTGTTTTGCTTATGTAGGATTAACCTAACATATTTGATCATTTCAGTCTAAGTCCTTGTACATATATTCCTATTATCTATCAAAGGACTTTACAGCTTTTATCAATGCAACCATACTTGCATATTCATTCATTTATATCATAATCAAATCATATATAAATAGGAATAACATTCTTATGTATATTCCTAACAATCTCCCCCTATTTGATTATGACAAAAACAATCAGTGCATATGCATGAGATGAATGAATCTTATATACAGTGAGCAACTGTATTTCTAAAGCAGATAATCATGAATGTCATTGATGATAATATGAAATTACATATGCTATGACACTCTACATTCTGGATCCAGAACATACTTAATTAGATAGAGATGTACCTCTTCTGCTCCATGTATGTCTCTAGAATGTCTGTTGATCAGCTTCTGCTGCTGCTCATCTTTCTTTCTTCTTTTTCTTCTTTCCCCTGCTCCCCCTCAGATGCATGCTTCACTTCTTTGTCTGATCAGGCTCTGGTCCAGTTGCATGCTCTTCTTCTTTGTTTAGTTCCCCCTCAGATTCTATTTTCATGGGGTAATCATCTTTTGGCTCTCCCTCAGATGATGATTCTGCTTCTGCTGCTGCTTCCTTCTTCTTCTTTGCCTTTGTCCTCTTGGCCATCTTTGTCTCTCTGCTACTCTTCTTCTTAGACTTCAGTCTCCCCCTTGAGTTGAGTGCTCTCCTCTTGAATGTCTCTTTTGGTGTATCTTTTTCTCCCCTTTTTTGTCATTAATCACTTGTGAAAGCTGCTCCACATTGGACACAAGTTGCTTCATCAGGTTAGATGAGTTACCGACCTCAATCTTGAGCTCTTGTTGGCTTAGCTCAAGTTGGAGGGAGAGAGACTGTTTCAGGTCATCAATCTTGTTAGAGAGAAATAGGATTTGGTCTTCATTAGCCTTCTGAACTTGTAGAGCTTCTTCCTTCTGACCACTCAAGGCCTTCTGAAGTACTTTATCCCTTAGTTGAAGCTTGAGAGATATATCTGAAATTTTGGCTTGAAGTCTTGTTGTCAATTCATTGTCTGCTCCTACTGACAGGTCCTTTACTTCTGCAGCCATACGAGAGACTTCCTCAACCAATTCTTTTGAAGACTTCTGAAGTTCCTGCTCTTGAGAAGATCTGATATCATGTTGTTCACTTCCCATCTGATCAGCTGTTTGATCATTTTCCTTTTGAGTATTAGTTTGTACTCCACAAGTTTCTTCTTTCTGAGCATCAGATTGGACTCTACGATTCTCATTCTTGGATAGGTCTTCAAAGACTGTGAGAATCTGGTAAATCATTGAGTTCCATGCTACTTGGTCAGAATATATCTTCCCAACTTCATCATGACCATCTCCATTGGTAGAGTGAGAGAACTCTACGATTGTAAACTTGGGCAGAATTCTTCTTCCATCTGAATCTGCTCGACAGTCATAGGGGATGTAATGATTTTCAGCATGTCTGTATATCTTGAAGTGAGACTTATCTTTGATCAGCAGAGTTGCAAACTTCTTTACTCTTGGAAAGTTTTGTGCCACCAATTCTAGGTTGGGGAGTTGAGAGAAGCACCATGAAAGATAACTACTGTCTCCAGTGAGAGATGCCTTTGCCCATGGTGTGTGAGGATGAAACCATCTTATAGCATGATCCTTGACTTCAGTATCATAAAGCAAAGTTGAGGAATCTAGCTTTATAGTATCTTGATGGTTGAGTAGATGTGCTGCAGTCATTTTCACCACTTGCAACCTTCCATCCCCATGATTTATCCATTTCTTTGGAAGTGCATCTAGTGGTTCTTCATCAATTTATACCACTATTCTCCTCTTGCATTGAGCAGGACAAGGAATGTGAAAATCTTCTGGCACATCATTCTCAGGACTACAGTCACCTTCAATTTCTTCACATTCTGAGCTGGAGTCAGACTGTTGCAGACTTCCTTCAATTGACTTATCAGTTTGTTCATGTATTTGATCATCATCTTCCTTATCAGCAAATCTTGTCTTTGTAGACTCAGTATCTTCTCCCTTTGATTCAGCTTCATTATCACTGATTTCAATTGTCTTTGGAGACGATTTTCTTCTCTCTGAAATCATCTGAGCAATCAGTCTATTGCTCTTTCTTCTCCTTGGAAGCTCAGCTTTATGAGTCTCAGACTCTTCTTCATCTTCAGAACGTGAGGTTTCTGATTCATCAGACAGACTTCCTTGAGATTCAACAGCAGGAGTGACAGATACTTCTTCTTTAGATTCTTCATCTTTTGCTTCATCAGATGGACTTCTTGACACTTCTGCACTGGGAGATCTAACTGCTTTATGTTAAGATTCTCCCTTATCAGCAGAATAGCTACCTTGAGGATGAGCCACAGGACTTGCATATTCTTTTTCATTACCAGATTTGCTCCCCGAAGGTTCACCTTTGGACTCCTCTGTTCCCATCTCATTTTCTGGCTCCACGTTTTCTTCTTCAGTGGATAAACTTCTTTGGGAAACTGACGTCTGCCTCTGCACCACTTTGGCTTTCTTCTTTAAAGGCTTTGCAGACTTGGGTTATGGGATAATTGCACATTCAGAGGATGAAGACTCTTCTTCTTTCATGGCACTTGCCTTCCTTTTTTTTGAGGAACTCTTGCTGCTGCTGCCATATGTTAGCCGTTTATTCTCCGTTGGATTCTTCTTCCAGTTTGTAAACAGCTGTGTAGTCATTATCTTATGGCTATTAAGGACTTCACCCTCATCATTCTTAATTTTGTTCTTCAACCTCTTCTTCAGAATGATACTCAAAAACCTTCCGTGGAAAACCTTTGTGAGTGGTTTTCCTGATAGCCTTTTCTTCTCCGCCTTGTCCAACCATTTAGACATTTGATCAAGCAGGATTGCTCCAAAATTTATCTGCTTCTTCAGAACTATGGCAGACATAATCTTCAACTGCTGATCACTCATTTGCCTACAGTCTCTGTAAGGAACTCAAACTCTTCAGGAAACTCCTTTTTCTTCATGTCCTTCAGATTAGAGTTTCTTCTGTACCCCATAATCTTCTTTGCTTCTTCGATGTCAACTTCATCAAGGCTCTTCAGTCCTAGGTTAGGGAAACCTAAGCACTGATTTATGTCAAAAGATTTCAGCTTCAGAATATGACCTTTTACCTTGGTAGAAAAAGTTCCAGAATTCATAGTTGCGTTGGAATGGAATTCTTTAACCAAGTCAACATATATCCTTGTGTTTGATTCAAGACTTTCCGAGAATCCAGCCTTCTTCACCAGTTCAAGAATATCTCTGAACTTCTTCTCAGATTTCTCGAACATCTTGGTTCCGAGCTGAATGCCAGTGATTACTCGCCAGTTTTCCATGTGAAGAGTTAGGGTTTTTGAGTATAACTCTGTGAGGATCTTGTGAGATGTCAGGGGGCGATTCAAGATTTAATAACTGTTTGAGAGGATCTTGGTTGTTTGGAAGTATTTAGGTTTTAGCTTTGAGAGGATGAGTATATGGGTTTGACAGGTTTGTAGCTTTTGATTAACCCGCTAAAGTAAAACTGTCAATTATTTGAAATTCCCTCTTGTAACTGTTCCCTTCACGTTTCTTAGTGGGACAACTGTATGTTGCTGATAGGTCACAATCTGTGACTTCTCCATCGTGTCAGTTAACCAGATTTGACTTTTTCTTCTGTTGACTATTGACTTCTTCAATTCGTGGAGTGACTTGTGTCTTTTCTTAGTACTCCACGATTTCCCTGACTGCTCTACCATCTTTGCTTCTACTTCAATGATCGTAGTCTGTGGTCATGCTTCAATAAACAACTTCTCCATTAGACTCTGAGGGATTGACAATTCTCATCTGCAGCTTGTAATCTTCTGAGGAGATGCTGCTTAATTCAGCAGAGAATCTTGTGATGGATTTCATATTAGCATTCCTTCTAAAGTAAGGTAGCTCAGAAAGGGCCAACCTCTTAGCTGAATGCTAAGGATCAGGTTTGTCCCTGAGGAGCTTACTAGATGAAAAGCTTTAGACATGATTAATATTGACATCACATTTGACCTTTCTGCTGAGGAGTTCATCTTCCAACTCTGGATTTTCATTGGCGTTGGATTTTGTAGAGATTATGATCGTGGTTTCCTCCTGCTCATTTGTTATGATCAGATGGTTGATCATAGGTACTCCATGATTTTGAGATGGGTGGCTGATATGGTTATCAGTAGTATGTTTTGGGACATTACTACTGACTATAATAGATATTCATTTGGTTCATCAGTCATAGAATTTTGAGACTCTGCAACTGGAATCTTTCTGGTTTGGGTTAGCTTCTGTTTATCCTCACAAGTTCTAGCAAGAATTCCACTTCCTCATTTTACTCCCTGAGCTTCACCATCCCCATATCCTCATCTGTTCTTCCACAAATTCCACCGTCTTCAACTTTTCTTTCTCAGCATAGATAATGAATAGTAATATACTTTCTTCAGATTTAGTCCTGATAACTGTTCAGGCTGAGAGGCTGCTGCAGTTTCTCCATCTGCAGTTATACTTTGTCTGGACTCTACTATTGGTGATAGCCCTACAATCGTAGTGAGGAAGAACTTCTTTGTTTTGTGACTTCTTTTCTTCTTCTCCTTAATCAAAACTGGAATCTCTGATGCTGATTTGAGAAGCACTACGATTTTGGTCATTGTGACACAATCGTCGTGTGTTGACATGAACAGGCTTGGCAAGGTCTTGATCGTAGAGAACCTTACGATTTTCTTTCAGCTCCTTGATAGACTACATTCGTGGAGTTCTGCTTCTTTGATGAATATGCTTTGAACGGATAAGCATAGAGGATCTTATTAATCTTGGCATGACTGACCAGCTTCCATATGGTGATCAGCAATCTTGTGAGCTTCATTTATGTGAGCTCAACAAGTCTTCCAGAATAGGCTTTGGCATAGAGTAATTTGTCAAGCACATTGCTGAATTGTCTTGAGCCTCCAGCTGGTTAAGTCCTTGTAACTGAAGCCATCTGCCTCAGTATTCCTCAGTGTGGTCAAGTAGACCAAGTACCTGCAGGTTTAGATAATTTATATTTTGGTATCCAATTTTGATTGGATCTTGCTAGGTTAGTTTCTCAAAAACCCCTATTCCTCATATGATAGATTTTACATCCATTTTAGCATCAATGAACATATCTATACATGAATCAGATTCAGATATGACATTTGTCATGCATAATTGTGAGTGTGTGCAAAATTAGTCATTTTAATAAGACACTCTTTTTCTTTGATGGTTTCATCCTTTGCTTGGTTATGTTCACAGGTTTTGAAGGTTTGCAGAGTAGGAATCAACTCTTACTTAGTTGTATCTGGTTAATTCATGGAGATGATCAGTTTCTAAAAATCTTCAAGATACTCCTCTAGAACTGATCATACTCTACGTATTATCAAAACTTAGAGCATAAGTTTGTACATACATACTGACCTTTCAGCAAGGATTACTCCACTTAATCTTAGTTAGATCTTGATATTCTTATGACCTATTTTAGACTTCTTTCAAGATGTTATCTTCAACCTAAAACTTGGGTGAAGAGAAAGTTTGTTAGCAATTAAGTTTCCAACCTCAATGTACTTTCTCTCTTCCCCTTTTTGGGTAGAGTATGGTCTCTTGATAGAATACTATTATAGTATATAAGGTGATGCAACATGATGTACACATTTATATTAATGAGGAACCGTACCTTTACACTGTCAGTTTCTTGACAGTCATTTACCTTACTAGCTAAAATGAGGTTAGGCATTGATGTGCATATCTTTACATTTATTTCTGACAGCTTGTTGCTCCAGTTGTCCTTTAATCAATCAGTCATAGCCTTGAAGAGATAAGCTAGGAAGATCTTGGCATCTTTAGTTCTTTAACTCTCTTGAACCTCAAGGTTCACATCCAACTATTGTTTGGCCAAATCATAGTTGAGAGAATCTTCTTTCTCCTCTGTATAAACACTTCTTAGCGTGTATGGCCTTTCATCTTTCAGAATGGAGGATGCTTGATTCTTTGTTGTAGATACTTCTTGACTTCCCAACTCTGGTCTTCAGACTACAAGATTGACTATGGACAAGGATTGGTCTTGATGTAATGGCATTTAAGAACTGGACCAATCTGAGCAGCTTCAGCTGTATATACACATCTACCTGTACACATTATGTCCAACGTGTGAGCTCATCTGCATTTACAAGTTACTACTAAACTAAGTTTAGAACAATGTTTGTGCCTAGGATCAGACTCAAAGCGATTAGCTTTTGAATAGCATGAGAACCTGCTCTGATACCAATTGTTAGTTCCCAGTAGGCACACAATAGATCTAGAAGGGGGGGGGGGGGGTTGAATAGATCCTTTGAATTTATAAACTCTTTTCCATTTTAATTTGTATAGCTAAGAAGCCAGCATATGACAAACATAAGAATCATTTCAAGCACAGCGGAATAAGTTAAATCTCCCCTTCATTGATATATTGATAAACATTGATACATTGTTCTTGGAGTTAGTTTAGTTGTAAGTAGTTAGTACATACATAGCAGTTATAGCAGTTAAGTACATAATGTAATAACATAAAGTAAATGACAGAATGTAAAAGACACAAAGGGTTTTAAGTGGTTCAGAGCCAACTCGACTCCTAATCCACTCTTCTGCACTATCGCAGGAAATCCACTAAAGAATGGGCAACACCCTGAATCACTAAGATTCCTTCAGGGCCAGCAGCCCTGGAAATTCAGTTCACTTTGGAACTCTTCAAGCCCTTTGGCTTGGAACTCCTTTAGTTCACTAAGAACTCTTCAAGCCCTTTGGCTTGGAACTCTAGTTCACTAAGAACTCTTCAAGCCCTCCGGCTTGGAACTCATTGAGTCCCTCCGGACAAGGACCCTTTGGCCCTGGCTACTTGTAGTTGTAGTTGTTGTTGTTGTTTGTGCTTTGCTGCTAAGATGTCTTGAAGCTTGATCATCTTGGTACTTAGCAGCTAGGCTTGGACCTCAGCATTCTGCTTCGAGTCTGGACCTCTTCTATGGTGCAGCTGATCTTCAGTCTGTTCAGCTCATCTTCACTTGCTGTTAGCTATGCACCATCACCACATAGGACTGCTAAGGCTTTTCATTGTGGGTCATCTTCTTCTGACCCTTAGCATCCCTTGAACCCTTCTTGAATGATATACAGACATGGTTCTGCATCTTTTCTTGCTCAACTTCTGGTTCTTCATGGTGATCTGTAGAGTGGCCCTTCTGATCTTCTTCATGCTCAGCCACCTTCCTAAATGCTATCTTCTTGGCCTTCTCGGCTCTCAGCTTGGCTGCCATCTTCAGTGGCATTCTCATCCTTGTTGAGTGAAGCTTTAGTCTGTTCAGTCCTTCTTTAAGTCTGCTTCACTTCCACCTTCGTAGTCTCACTGCCACTAAGACTTGTTCTCTTCAGCTCTGGTGGAACTCGTAGAGTCAACAATGTTGCATTCCAACAACTCGACGAATCTACTACTCAGCAACATTTCTTATCTATGAAGCTTGTCCTTTAAATACCCTTCCATAATCTTCCCGTTGGAAAGTAGCCGTTGGAAGCTATTTGAATTGCTTCTCAGATCTCGAGTTATTTAATGCAGACTGCTGATGTGACATGACAACTCCTTTTTAACATTACTGACACAGCAGTCTACTTTCTCACCTATCGCCTCAGAGATGTCACTGTTTCCGTGTCAGGCTGGTAGTCTTCTTTATTACTCCTTTCTGATTCCTTGATTCGAATCCTTAGGAGTTGTCCTTCTGCATCGATGCTCTCAAATAGCAACGTTCGGATGTCAGTCTTCAGATTAAACCGTTGCCAATGCTTCAATCTTCAGATGTCAGAACTCTACGATTCTGATGTAGATGTTCTTGGACCTTGATCGTAGTGTATCATATTGAATGTTGCTTTGACTGGCTGAGACAACACTACGATTCTGATGAGTGTTCTTGGATCTTCAATGTAGAACATCTATTCCTTCATTTGTGCAGTGTTTCAACACTTCTGCTTGCCTTGACTGATCTCAGGAACTGATATCTTTACTTGTAGTTCCGACCTCTTTTGAATAGCAAGACACTTCATATTTGTGGCATACCTAGCTCCTTTCTCCTGGTGATCTCCCGTTCACCTATCTTTAATGGTCTCACATGCTTAATCACTTTTGTCTTGTTCTTCACAAATTTTCCGATATCTCTGTAGATTGTATCAGTTCCTTCTTTACTTTGGCAAACACTACGATCTTGAGTGATTCTCAAGATCGTTGTCTTCTGCTCTCGTGACAGCTACTGCACTTGCTGACTTTCTTTAGTCAGTCACTTTGCATGAAGTCTTCTTCTGATTAGCTTGTGGAAGACTTCATCTCGAATGGCCTCATAACTCAGTCTGCATGTTGATAGAGTTGATGCTAAGATCTTCTGTTAGCTTGCATGCCATTCGGTGAGTGCTCTCTGGTACTCTTCTTGTAGGATGTATCTTTGTAGCTCAGACCATAGGCGTCATGCTTTGGATATATTGGGAGTGCCCATTTGATGAGAATCGTGTTGACATTACGATTCTTCCCTTAATGTTGTTGAGCAACCTTTGTGGAAGCCTTAGTTCTGCAAACTACGATTAGCTTAGTGGCTGCAGACACTACGATTTCGAGATTAGACCTTGACAGACTACGATTCTGCCTTCATGCTTGCTGCCTTCGTCTGATCTTACCCGACTACGATCTCTGCCTCTGATGATCATTAGACTCCACTACTTTAAGTGTGATCTTCGATTCTTGACTTAGCTCTGGCAGTTTCTCAGTCGGCTCATAGACAGGCTGTCTCTTCGATTCTGAACATGACTTCCTTAGCAGACTACGGCTCCGAGGAAATTCTTCTCGATACACTACGATTCTTCCTCGTTTCTCCTAGCAGACTACGAACTCCGAGATCTACTATCCTGCAGACTATGATTCAGCCTTGATAGCTCTCGAGTCTCCTTTGTCTCTCCTGGCAGACTACGATTCTGATGCAGTGCTTCGATGATCAGACAGGCCTATCTATTACATTATAAGATCAACCTAACAAGCTTGATCTTTCTATCTTTATAGTCCTTGTACATCATTTCTTTTTAAGGACTTTACAAAGCTGTTTTGCTTATGTAGGATCAACCTAACATATTTGATCATTTCAGTCTTAGTCCTTGTACATATATTCCTATTATCTATCAAAGGACTTTACAGCTTTTATCAATGCAAGCATACTTGCATATTCATTCATTTATATCATAATCAAATCATATATAAATAGGAATAACATTCTTATGTATATTCTTAACAGTATGTATAACAAAGAGAAGAAGAATAAATGAAAGTTTGAAGGGTCAGTCAAAACCGAGGGTACTAGCGGATGGAATAAGAAAAGAAAATGGAACAACTTTGGAAATACGGGTATTGTTCAAAGTGGACAACAAAAGAAGAAATTTGAAGCATGTAAGAAATGTGGAAAAAGTCATTCGGGCATTTGTCTAAAAGGGAAGACGGTTTGTTACAAGTGTGGATAGGAGGGACACATTTCTCCTAACTGTCCAAATCCGAGGAAAAGTTCTGGGGGTTTTGTTTGTGGATCAATGGATCACTTTGCCAGAAATTGTCCTAAGAAAGGAATAGAGGGAGGAAGCAGGGACAAGGGAAATAGCAGCAGTAAAACCCTTACACCACACCAAACAAATCGACTGCTAGAACTTTTAATATGACAGCAAAGGATGCGGTGGCATCAAAAGACGTGGTTTCAGGTATTGTTCCGATCAATAACATTAATGCTTATGTATTATTTGATTCAGGGGCAACCTGTTCTTTTGTATCACATGAATTTGCTAAGAGCTTAGAGATGCCATTATCGAATTTAGAAATACCCATGAATATAGAAGTGGCAAATAAGGAAATAATTCCTGTAGAGCATGTCTACAGAAATTGTTGCGTTAAAATAGGGGAATGTGAGCTAGTAATAGATCTAATTCCAATACAACTCGGGGAATTTGTCATCATCCTGGGAATGGACTGGTTGTTCAAACATAGAGCAACAATAGTTTGCCAAAGGAAGTCCGTGAGTTTTAAACCTACAAAGCAATCGAAGATCGTGTTTTATGGTAGTAAATCACCAAGGCAGACACGTTGCTTAACAATGATGCAAGCAAGAAAGTTGTTACAGAAAGGTTGTGTTGGTTATCTCGCATATGTGATGGACACTCAACAAAAGGGAGCAAAGGTAGAAGAGATTGTGGTAGTGAATGAATTTACAGATGTTTTCCCTGATGAGTTACCAGGTCTTCCACCAAATAGAGAAATTGAATTTGTTATTGATTTGGCACCTGGTACAGCACCAATCTCAAAAGCACCATACAGAATGGCTCCTGTAGAAATGAAGGAATTGATGATACAATTGCAGGAATTGCTGGATAAGAAGTACATTCAACCAAGTACGTCTCCTTGGGGAGCACCTGTGTTGTTTGTAAAGAAGAAAGATGGATCATTGAGACTCTGTATTGATTACAGAGAATTGAACAAAGTGAAAACAAGAATAAATATCCTTTGCCCAGGATCGACGATCTTTTTTATCAACTAAAAGGGGCAATATATTATTCAAAGATATATCTGAGAACTGGATATCACCAGTTGAAGGTAAGGGATGAAGATGTTCCAAAGACAGCGTTCAGGACTCGTTATGGTCACTATGAGTTTTTGGTAATGTCTTTCGAGTTAACAAATGCACCAGTTGCATTCATGGACATGATGAACAGAATATTCAAACCATACCTAGATAAGTTTGTGGTGGTATTCATAGATGATATTCTGATCTATTCCAAGACACAGAATGATCATGCAGATCATTTGAGAATAGTGTTGCAAACACTAAGAACAGAAAGATTATATGCAAAATTCAGTAAATGTGAATTTTGGCTGGAAAGAGTTCAGTTTTTGGGTCACATGATTGACAAAGATGGGATATCCATGGATCCAGCAAAAGTAGAAGCCGTCATGAATTGGGAGCAGCCGAAGACGCCTACTGAAGTGCATAGTTTCCTAGGGTTAGCGGGATACTATCGGAGATTCATTCAAGATTTTTCAAAAATAGCTACCCCGTTAACTAACCTGACGAGGAAGACAGTAAAATTTTTATAGACTGAAAAATGTGAAGAGAGTTTTCAGGAACTCAAGAAAAGATTGAGTAATGCTCCAGTATTATCCTTACCCGATGAAATAGGGAATTTTGTTGTATATAGTGACGTATCACATAAAGGCTTGGGATGTGTTCTTATGCAGCATGGGAAGGTTATTGCTTACGCATCACGACAGTTAAAAGATTATGAGAAGGGATATCCTACTCATGATTTGGAATTGGCAGCTGTTGTGTTTGCTTTAAAAATCTGGAGACATTATCTGTACGGTGAAAAATGTGAAATATATACAGATCATAAAAGTCTGAAATATATTTTCACATAGAAAGAGTTAAATATGAGACAGAGAAGATGGCTGGAATTGATTAAGGATTATGACTGTGAAATCCTTTATCATCCAGGAAAGGCTAATGTGGTGACTGACGCCTTAAGTAGGATGGGTCGCGAGAAATTAATGTTGTTAACAGCTCAAAATGAGTTTGTGACAGCAATGGAGATAATGGAGTTAGAAGTTAGACTTCCACAAGAATCAAAGGAAAAGTTATATCTGATAGAGATTAACTCAACTCTATTGGATAGAATCAGGGAAGCGCAACACAAAGATGACGAATGTTAGAAGTTAAAAGAGAAAATCTCAGAAGGAAAAGAAGGAAAGTTTAAGATTGATAGCGATGGAATAATTAGATTTGAAGGAAGAATTTGGGTCCTTACAGAACTGGAACTGAAAGAGGAGATTCTACACGAAGCTCATTGTTCAAGGTATACAATTCATCCTGGCAGTACCAAAATGTACCAAGATCTCCGACAACATTTCTGGTGGCCAAGTATGAAAAGAGAAGTTGCATAATATATTAGCAGATGATTGACTTGTCAACGAATTAAAACTGAACATCAGAAAACTTAGTGGTTTATTTCAACCATTGGAAATTCCTGAATGAAGTGGGAGCATATCACAATGGATTTTGTGGTAGGACTTCCAAGGACGCAAAAGGGATTTGATGCGATTTGGGTTATAGTTGATCGTTTAACAAAGTCGGCACACTTTTTGCCAATCAAGATCAGATATAACCTAGACCAGTTAGCTAATCTCTATATCAAGGAGATTATTTCACGACATGGAGTGCCAGTATCCATTGTATCAGACAGAGATCCGAGGTTCACTTCAAATTTTTGGAAAAGCTTACAAGAACACATGGGAACACAATTAAGATTGAGTACAGCTTACTATCCACAGACAGATGGACAGAGTGAGAGAACAATACAAACTCTGGAGGATATGCTACGTGCATGTGTTATGGATTTCAAGGGCAGTTGGGACGATCACTTACCTCTGGCAGAATTTGCATATAACAATAGTTATCATGCTAGTATAGGCATGCCGCCTTATGAAGCGTTATATGGAAGGAAATGCAGAACACCGTTGTGTTGGGATGAGGTAGGTGAACGTCGTCTACTAGGTCCTGAATTGGTACAGCAAACTGCGGAGGTGGTTAAGTTGATACAAATGCGACTGGTAACGGCTCAGGATCGTCAGAAAAAGTATGCAGATAAGCATAGACAGAAACAAGATTTTAAAGTCGGGTCGCATGTCTTCTTGAAAGTATCACCATGGAAAGGCAAGATACGTTTTGGGAAAAAGGGGAAATTAAGTCCTCGCTTTATCGGGTCGTTTGAGATTTTACGAAAGATAGGAGAAGTAGCCTATGAAGTGGCCTTACCCCCAGAACTGGAACACGTTCATAATGTCTTTCACGTGTCGGGCTTATGACTATACAAGCCAGATTATAAACACGTTATAGAATATGAACCCATCCAGTTTGAAAAAGATTTAACATATGAAGAGATTCCTATTCAGATACGGGATAGGAAAGAGCAGGTTCTGCGAAATAAGAAAATACCTTCGGTAAAGGTGTTATGGAGAAACCACAATGCTGAGCAGGCAACATGGGAGTTGGAAGAGAAAATAAAAAAGAATTATCCGCATTTGTTCGGGTAATTTTATTTTACGATTCCGAGGACGGAATCTTTATAAGGGGGGAAGAATGTAATGATTCATTTTTCTTAAGTAAATAAAATAAAAGGTTAATAAATAAAATCTTTATTTTATTTTATCATATTTTAAGGAGGTTGAGTTAATATAAGAAAATTATCGCATTTGTTATATTATCTTATTTATTTGGAAATAAGATAATATAAATAAGGAATATTAGAATAATTTAATGAAGTTAAATTATTTTAATAGAAAGATCACTAAATATTATTTTATTGTGTGATAAATATTATGAAAAGTGTGATTATTATATAAAATAAACTATTTATACAATATATATGTAATAAGGGGTATTAAATGGGTTATGTTAACCATTTAAACCAAACGCAGCCTTATAAGGATTAAACAAGAATTGTTTGTTTTAGCATGAGCTATTTAATTATGAGATTAAGAGGCTGAGTCTTCAAACAAGTAAGTAGGAGCTGTCCTTGCTTGGGAAAGTTAGACTCCAACTCGGCTATGCTATCATATGAGACAACAAGGCAGGGGGGTGTTTTTCGTGGAGATTTCAGCTTAGAAGCTATAGAAGAAAGAAACACTAAGGCATACTCTCTTCTTTTCTTCCATCCGGTAGCTATTCTCCTCGTCTCCTCACTGTTTCTTTCCCCTGTATAGTTGAATTTACTGAGGCTCTTCTTGCTAGTTAGAATTGTCGAGCCCAACACTTCTATTTCGGTTCCATTTTGGTCAGATAGAGGTAATATAATCTATCTACTTTATGATTATAGCTGCAAGTATTGAGCAAAGTGGGTTATGTGGTTTTAAAGTGAAAACAGTTAGTATTATGTATTGTTTTCAGTTGTGTGATTAGCTAATGAGGATAACATGCTGTTTCAAACTTCCTGGGGAAGAAAAGGCCTTTAAATGTTATGTGTAGAGATTCTATTTAGTTTATCTTGCTTACTTTGAAATCAAATATGATGGTAGAGCAAGAGTATGAACTAACTAGTTATAAATTGTTGATTATTCCTAAATATGGTTGAAAAGTGATCTATGTGTTTGAATTAGAGCTAGAGGAGATAGGTTAGGCTGAGGAGCAATAAGGTGGTAAAAAATGAGGCTTGAATGTAAACAAAAGTTTCAAAAATCTGCATTTTAAAGTGTTGCTGCAAGGTGCTTGATAAAGTGCTTCTATGGATTGTTTTGTTTTGAAAACTGATTTCTGATAAACTTAAAGCTTGGGCTGAATATGTATATTTTATATGATGATAAACAAAGAGTTTAAACATATTAAATGTAAACAGAAAGCAAATTTAAGCTATAATCAAAAGTTAAAATGTAGTGTGTCAAGCTATGTTTACCCACAGTTTTGGCCAGCATATAGGGTCTAAAGTGGAGATGTTAGAACTTCTAATTGTAGTCTCATGTGCTATGTATGATATATTTGAAATCTGTTATGATCCAGTGTGTGAGTTAGAAGCAATTGAAGTACGAAGTGAGCATGTAGGAGCAGGGCTGCTACCCATTGGCAGCAACAGTCCGCTTCAAATAGCAGCAAGGAGCTGCTACAGCAGCACTAAGGATCCCTCTTTGATTCCAAGTTTAGTTTAAAAGCTTAACTATATAATAAAAGTTGTGAATAACTTACCTTATGGGAAGCCAAAAATGGAATGAAACAAGAGCAGAGCTGCTGCCCACGGCAACAACAGTGATCATGTGCAGCAGTAGGTAAGGGCTTTCCTTGAGCTCTTATTTGGTGCAGTTCAACCTCTAAGATAACCTAGCTTGTATGTCTATGTAATTGATGCATATACCAGTTATGTGGTATCTAAATTATAATACAAGCGGATTATAAAGATGATGTAATAAAGCTATGTAAAGTATGGGGCGAGCAATGTAAGGGGATGCTGCCTACTGGCAGCAACAGTTGGCCCAACTGGTGGCTAGAAGTTGCTACAACAGCAAAAAAGAAAGTCCTACTTGATTTCAAGACTTAGTCTAAAAGCTTTTCTATAAAGATGGGTTGAAATTTTTTTAAAGAAGCAAGTATTCAAAAGTTTCATATAATATTAAAAATCTTCAAGACAAAAGCTATTCAAGGAGGAGCATAGTAAGCCTATTAAGGGGATGTTGGGGCCGCGAGGCCACATGAGGCCACGCCAAGCTTAGCCAAGCCTCACGGGGCCAAGCCAAGCTTGGCTGTCGACATGGTCACTTATGGGGGGGCGTTTAAGCCAAAATAGGCTACTAGGGAACTATTAGTGCAACAGAAAAGGTAGCTAGACACACTTAGTCAACAAGGAGACTATTTTGGCTATAACAGAAAAACAGAAGTATTTAACACTTTTGTATACAAGAGTGAAGCTACAAAGTGTTATGAGAACTATAAATTACTCAAAGACGTTGTAAATATTCCAAAATATAAAAGACCATCTAAAGGGACTGTTTTGATACAAGTGTTGAAACATGTTAGCTTTAACACACTAGTTGATATACATGAACTAGTAAACTCCAAAATAGAAACTAGCATAAGTGGGCATCTAATATTGAAGGTATTAAACCAAGTTGGGACTATTTAAGTCCCAAAGGACTGTTTTGACATTACAAAGGAAAACAAGATTATGAAAAGCTATGGTATACCAACATGAAACTATAATTATGGGTAAAAGCTATGAGTTAACCATACGTAGGGAAATACTTTCAAGACATAAGCTAAGCTATAAAGACACTTGGTGTACTATGAAGTAAGTATATAAGCATGAAATGCTCGTATATTAAGTTACTAATAGAGTGTGAATGATTATGGTAATGTGGTTACCTGTGATAAGCATACTGAACTCTATTAAAGAGAAAAATGGCTATCTTGAAAGCATAAATGAGGTATTTGAAAAATGTATAGAAATATCTCAAATGTAGGAATATAGACTAAAGATATGATCAATGTGATTATGTGATATGTGAACATACAAGTAATATGACTTGGCTATTTGGGCTAATATGCTTGTAAATGCAAATAATTGTGTAGGATTTGTGAGAACACACAAGTTAAGCTGAATTGTATCCCTAGTCTACGAACAAGGCAAGTATCTAAATCTTACTCTTTATTGAGCAAGTAATTTTGGAATTATTGATATATGGGCAGGTTCTTTAAATTTTGAACTGTCTGTCACTTACTTATGAATAATACAAGGTAATAAGACCTTTTTATTCCAATCAGCTTCAAAAGAATGGGTAATGTATTTTCATGTATATCAAATGAAATTCAATATACATGAACAGGTTGAAGGTAAGTCTGAACCATTTGTTCTGGTCAGACACAGATGTAAAATATTTCAATTTCTTTATCACAAGTCTTGAAATATTATTGTGGCGTGATTTAAGCTATCAAGCTATATTGTTATAGTTCGGATTCCAGTCTGAGAATGAACAAATTCTGAAATGGGATATTTTATATTGCACTCTCGGAGTGGTGACGTTGAACATAAAAATTATTCTGAATAAGATAGTATTGATCAATACAGGGCATAACGGGCTGATCACCCACCGTGCCCGTAAGATAAGACGGTTCACAGATAAACTTCTGATAGAACCTTTTCAAGAAAAGAAAAAGCTTGTTCATGGTCTTGTGATCTCTCGGCTGTTTAATATTGATATGATATTCCAGGAATATGAATGATTCAAGATTTAATTGCTTTACAGTTTTGTTTCACTGTCAAAGCATGCCTCAAAGAAAACATTTATTTATTGTGAAGATATTAAAGAATGTTATTACTTGCTGAGCAATTGAATGCTCATTCTTGCTTTGTTATAAATGTTTTCAGCTAATCAGTCTCAAGAGGAAGGGTCTAGTAGGGACAAGGGCAAAGAAAAACCTACTGAGTAGATGAAATATTATGTAAATAGATAGTTAATATGTTTGTAAATATTTAACTATCATGTAATAAGCACTTAAAGGTCTGAGCACCTGGGATTAGTAAAACTCTGATGTAATAACTTCATTAAGCTTGTTATTATATTATGTTGAATGCTTGATATCGTGAAGCACCGAATAAGGGTTTCAAGTACCCGAGTTTGGGGGCGTCACAGTAGACATCATTCTCTACTTGACTCTTCTAATGGATTGTTATTTTCGATGCAGTTGTTGATCTAAAACTTGTTGTCTATCATATTTTATCTGATTTATTGAAGGCTAACGATAATTTATTCTTCATTATCTTAGTCATAATATTCTTTACTAGGCTAGTTGAGCTCACCCTTTTCTTTCATTGTTCTCTTCAGAAAATGAGAATATAGTTGGGACTAGTCGGGGAATGGAGTGATGTTCCGAGATAGTGCTATAGTAGTCCCCACTATTTTGTAAAATAGTGTGATAATAATTGTAATGAAGACTTAATTTGAGCGTTTATATTTTCTATATAATATCTGTATTGACTCTCACAGTTTGTATGGTCATATTTTGTACGACAGTTTAATAGTTGGAATAGGAAGATTTGTTTTTAAATTCTGTACCATGTATTTGGCGACTCAGAATGGGTTGTGTGGACCTAATTTGGGGGCGTCACATGAAGGCTTCATAACTGTTGAAGAGGCAATGAGCAGTTTGAAGCTTAACACAACGGAGAAGCCGGAGGATTAAAAGAAAAAATAGTTGCACCAAGGGGGACAATAACAACATATCGGATGGACAGCAGAAGAAGTATAATAAAAACCAGGGGGTTCGGGAGGAGGCCGTTCCTTCCAAAACTAGAAGGTCAACAAGGTTTATACTCCTTTGAACACTGATCGGGCTGCTATTCTGGATCAAATAAAGGATAAGTCGTACTTCGAGTAGGCCAAGCATAATATGAAGTTGAACATGGGTAATTTGAATAAATGTTGTGATTATCATGGGTCGGCTGGGCATTCGAATGAATCGTGTTGGAGTTTGAAGGATTTGATAGAGGAAAACATCCAAAGTGGAGAATTGGTGCATTACGTTGCAAGACGGGATGCTTTGGCAGCACAACAAGCAAACACTTCCCCAGTACAAAATTCGACTACCCAGCCTCAACAACAGGGTCAGACCCAGAAAATATGTCGGGTGTTGGATGTGATCACGGGCGGGTTAGTAGGCAAGGTTACGGGGAAGAAAAGGCGAGGATTATTGGATGTTGTACTCTTCGTGTCTGATCAGCCTGTTAGGCGAAAAAGACAGTACTCAGGCACCGTAATATCTTTTACAGACAAAGAATATCCTTTGGAGCCGATCGAACCGCACAAAGGGGAACTCGTTATTACTGCGCATGTGGGTTCGTGGGATATGAAGAGGATGATGATCGACAATGGCTCGTCGGTTGATATTCTATATGCCCACGCTTATCAACGAATGGATTTTGAAGGCAGAAAGATGGAGATCGGGCAGGAGCCTCCCCTCTATGGCTTCAGCAACGATCTGATTCGGGTCGCAGGGACAATCGAGCACTACAAGAAAAGTGTCCAACAAAGACCATAACTTTTAGCGATCGTAGTTTCCGATCGCTAAGTTTATTGATAACGACCGGTATTAGCGACCGCATGTAAATCTAGTCGCTGGTTAATATCAGCGACCGCATGCAGTCGCTGAGCAGTCGCTGATTTAATTTTGCCGCTATAAATTTGGCATAAATATTGGCAGGGAGGTTATCTGTGACCAATAACTTTCAGCGACCGGTGTGCGGTCGTTAATACATCCATGTCATTAAAAATCAGTGACCACAGGCGGTCGCTGAATGCGATACGCGATCGCTGAACGCGATCGCTGAACGCGATCGCTGAACTTTTTTAATCTAAATAGAACAGGCAGTTAAGCAGACCAGGAGACGAAGAAAGAAAAAGAAGAGGGAAAAAAAGAGGGAGTAGAGGGAAGAGAGGGAGGTTATGTCGTCGTTGCCGCCGTCGAACAAGCCCAAGTCAAAATCTGATCAGGTATCTAACTATTACGATGCACACATGCACGCCATTTAGGAAAATGTAGAAATATTATGTTGAATCCTCAAAGTAATTTAGGATTAAGTCATGTTATTTTTAAATTTTGTTAAAATCTTACTATTATTATGTTTAATCTGATCAGGTATTGTTCTTATGTTCCCTTTTAATTACTTATGTTTTGAAATTGTTTTGAAATTGATTTGGCATATGGTGAAGGGTTGGGTTTTTGGGTTTTGACTTTTGTTGATGTAAAACCCTAATTATGGGAATTTTTATTAAATGAATACAAAAGAATTATGATTATCTCCTAATTAATTTTTTGAAACTCATTCTAAAGTGTGAGATGAAATGGAATTGTTTGGACTGATTGTTTTATTTTAGAGTGTGATATAACAAAGTTCAAGCAAAATATCTTCAGGTGTGATGGTTTGCTATTAATATTATTGTGTTTATCTTAGTTATATATAGGGGCACCCACTACTTCATAAAATTAACTTGATGTATATTGTTGTATAAAGTAGTAATAATTTAGTAACAAATCAAATTTTAAGGTATAATAATATAGTAGTACTAAATAAAATAAAATAAAATAATAAAAAATAAAGTAAAGTAAAATAAAATAAAATAAAATAATATAATGAACTAATTAGTATTTACTTAGTATCTCAATACTAAAATAAAATAATAAAATCAAAACAAAATAAAATAAAATAAAGTAAAGTAAATTAAAATAATATAATATAATATAATGAACTAATTAGTATTTACTTAGTTTCTCAGTACTAAAATAAACTAAGAAGTATTTACTTAGTTTCTCAATACTAAATAAAATAATACAAGATAAAATAAAATAAAATAAAATAAAATAAAATAAAATAAAGTAAAATAAAATAAAATAATAAAATAAACTAATTAATTAGTATTTACTTAGTTTCTCAATACTAAATAAAATAATAACACACACTTGTCATTGTTTAACTTTATGTACTTTAGCTTATTGTGTGACCACTTCCAAGACTAAATACCAGCGTGGCCGCGCTGGTCTGCAGTTGGCTCAAGACGAGTTTTGTGTAATTTGAGTTATAGATCATGTGTATCAAAGTCTTATATGTTATAATAGGTGTTATGCATGATATTCAACCTAGCCATGATGGACTTGATTTAGTGTAACATGGATTTGAATGAGTTTTAAATAAGAAACTATAAGAGATTTCAAGATGAAATACTAAGTTATTTTGGATACTAAAATATAAGATCTTGCATGCTATAAAGCTCTAAAAGAGATGTGCGTTAATAGCCAGATGATCATTAAACTACTTAGTGGTTGGACAGAGTTTATAAAAACTCAGTTCTGGGCTGAAAAGGGAGTATCGTGGTCGCGCCACTCCCAGGCTTAAAAGAAGCGCGACCGCGCCGTGCTGCAGAGCATTCAAGATATTTTAGATATAATATGGATTTAGGAGCATAAAAGTATGAGTTTTCTAAGATATAATACATGAGACACAAGGTGTGTAGTCTGTTCAAACGTAGAATGGCTATATCAAGCAAGGGTCGGATAAAAGTTTATTAATGAAACTAAATGACAAAGTAAAAGTTAATAAAGCTAATGTGTTAAGTTAATATAAATTTAGTTTGCAATGAATGAGTATGACTGATGTATATGTGTGATTATATGATTGTGTAGGATTTTGTGAAGCGCAGATAGCTATTAGCTGTTAAACTAAAGTTGTAATCAACGCGAAAAACAAGTTTCTCAGTTTATTTATATGTACTTGTAAATTGATATGAATTAATTGTTAGCATGACTTACGTTTGTAAGTATGCGGATACCCATGAACTGCATTATTTGCTTTGTGAATGATCAAATTCAATTTATGACTAATTTGTTTTGAGTTACGGAACTCAGTCTACTGAAGCATGTGATATATATATAATCATTGATAAGTTGATGTTGCACTGATAATATGCGAAAAGATTATTAAGCATGAATTGAATATGAAATTATGTGCTACATGATGCATGATAAGCTGTTAAATTTGCTGAGCTGTGGAGATCAATCTTGCAAAAATAAACTTTTGCAGGTTTAATGATACAATGCAATATAGAACTTGCTATCTGGATGATATGGATAAGAAGACGTGCAAGGGAATACTGTTTATTTTAGTTGAAACTTAGATGGTACTATGATAATATAGTACAAGATACAGATGTATAAATTTTCGAGATATTCAATAAATGTGGAATTTTTTTTGGAGTATGTTGTGATTATTTCTTTATAATGTAAGGCATCTTAGCAATAATATTATACAAGAATGAATTTGTATTGAAGATTAAGTAGTACATACTTATATCTACTCTGATAAACTGAATCATAAAATAAGTATGATTCTGGAATATATAATCGTAAAGGTTACGATTCAGAAAGCGGAGAACAGATAAAAAGAGAAATTTTATATTATCCGTTTTTTAAGTAAATAATGGTATAAGCTATTACAAGATAGTATCTAACGCACAAGATCGAGATTGAAGAATAGTTCTAATTTTGGGGTCGTTACAATGTGGACTTATCCTACAACGCTATTCTTTGGAGACCGACTTTAGCAGTGTTGAAGCGGTGACCTCAATTCCACACTTCAAAATCAAGTTCCCTACACCGAATGGAGTTGGAGAAGTTTCTGGTGATCTCAATTTGGCCATAAGGTGTTATCGGAATGCATTGATATCTTCGGGGGTAGGGGTCAGCAAATAGAAGCAAATAATGGCGATAGAGATTGAACCGTTTACTGAAGGTAGCACGAAACCCCTCGTCATGCCCGCCGAAGAGACAGAAAGAATAGACAATTAAGATCGTGTCAGGTTTGAAGGAACTCTTTCGGACGAGTTTGATAGAACTGATTTGGGGGTTATGCTGACATATTCGCTTGGGTTCCTAGTGACATGCCCGGGGTTGATGAAAATGTTGTTGTTCATAGACTGAAAGTGGACCTTGCCAGGAAGCCGATCCAGCAGAAAACAAGGATTTTTGCCCCAAAAAAGAAGAAGATCATTAACGAGGAGATAACCAAATTATTAGTAGCAGACTTCATATATGAAATTGACTACCCGAAGTGGTTGACGAATGTAGTATTGGTACAAAGGCAGAATGGGAATTGACGTATTTATATCGATTACACAGATCTTTGAACAAGGCATGTTCGAAGGACTTCTACCCACTCCCACACATCGATCAACTTATTGATGCCACTTTAGGATATGCACTATTGAGCTTTATGGATGTCTTTTCAGCGTACCACCAGATTTTGATGCACAAAGAAGATATTCCGAAGACGGCGTTTATAACGCATCGGGCAATTTATTCCTATAAGAAGATGACATTCGGGTTACTGAACGCAGGACCTACTTATCAGAGAATGATGAACTATGTATCTCGGAGGCAGCTGGGTTGGAATATGTAAGTGTATGTGAATGATATGATCGTCAAAATTATGTCAGTTAGGGATCATCTAGATGATTTGGAGGATTGCTTTCAGACCATCAAACATTACAACCTTAGGTTAAATTCGACGAAGTGCACCTTCGAACTTGGTGTAGGAAATTTTTTGGGCTATATGGTAAGTAAAAGGGGAATCAAAGAAAATCAGGAGAAGATCAGGGAAATTTTGGACATGAAGTCTTTTCAGTCTTACAAGGATGTTCAACGGTTGACGGGTCGAATTGCAGCACTAAGAAGATTTATGTCTAAATCAGCGGAGAGATGTTTGTCATTTTTTTGATACTTTAAAGGGGTTGGAGAATGAGAAAACTTTTCAATGGAATTCAGAATGTGAGAATGCGTTTCAAGGTATTAAAAAGTGTCTGTCTTTAGCCCCTCTATTGGTAAAATCGGTTCCTTCGAAACCCTTATATTTGTATTTAGCAACAAGTCTGATGGCGGTTAGAGCTATTTTGGTTCGGAAGATAGGTGAAAGCAATTCCCGGTATATTATGTGAATCATGTTCTTCGGGATGCAGAAATAAGGTACCTGAAACTTGAAAAGTTTGCCTATGTTCTTATAACAACAAGTCGGAAGCTTTGACATTACTTCCAAGGTCGGCTGATCGTGTTGTATATAGATCAGCCTTTGAAGAAAATTTTGAACAAACAAGACATCTCGAGTTGGCTAGCAGCATAGGCGATGGAGTTGACACAATCTGTCTTGGAGTATCATCCTCGGACAATAATAAATGGTCAGGCCTTGGTCAACTTCGTGGTAGTGTGCTCAATCTCTGAACCCGATACCGAAGATCTGGCAGGAGAGATCGGTCTCAGATGCTCAGCCTATTTAAAATTCAAGGATGGTTCGGCAACTTCGAATGTCATTGGAGCTGGGGTTATATTGACAATTCCGGACGAGTTTAAAGTACATTAGTCAATTCGCTTCGGGTTCAAGGAGACTAATAACGAGGCAGACTACGAAATAATTATAGCTGGTCTTCGGCTGACGAAGAGTCTTGAGGTGCAGAGGTTGATAATTTTCAGTGACTCTCAGTTAGTTGTCAAATAAATTTTGGGAGAGTATGAGGCCCAAGGGGCAAGAATGACCAAGTATTTGGCCGAAGTCAAAGACCGCCTTCATTACTTCAATTCGTTTGCCTTTCAAGGTTGATAGATTAGATAACACCATTATCGATGCATTGGCAAGGTTAGTTAAGACATAGGCAAACTCATTCAGCAGCTTGATCTATTTAGAGGTTTTAAATTCACCAAGTGTTCAGCATTCTAAGATAATGTGTGTGGAGCGGTCAAACTGTTGGTTAACACCTTATTTGGATTATTTGGCCGATGATGTCTTACCTTCGGACTGGGTGTTGACAAAGAAGATCAAATACAAAATTTTGAATTTTGTGCTCATCGATAGGGATCTATATCGAAGGGCTCACTCTTCTTCTTTATTGTGGTAACTTGTACCATTCGAAGTCGAGTATATTCTTCGGAAGGTTCGCGAGAGGATCTATAGTGATCACATGTGTGCAAAGGCGTTGGCGTATAAGGTGCTTCGACAGGGTTACTATTGGTCAACAATCTTCAAGGAAGCAACGGACTATGTGCAGAAGTGTTCCAAATGTCAACTAAATAGTTCTGTTCCTCATCAGCCACCTGAAGAATTATATTTTATTTTTTCCCTAATCCGATTTGTTGTATGGGGTATATATATTTTGGGTTCGTTGCTAAAAGCGAAAGGTCAAGTAAGTTTTTTAATAGTGGTTATCAATTACATGACTAAGTGTCTAAGACCCCAACTTTTATGAATAAAATTGAATTTCCTCTATTTATTATTTTGAAATAGTAAGGGGTTGATTTGATTAATATGGTAAGTTATGGGTAAAATGCGCAAATATTTTAAATAAGCAAGTGGTTATAAAATATTCATTATTGTCAGGGAATATTCGTTTGGTCGTGGAATATTCTTGCTGTCGGGGAATATTCGTACGACGGCGCAGCCATTTGTGGGCCCCATAACGAAAAACTCTCGGATGAAGAAAACGACACGAATGAGTTTTTTTAATAATAACGACGTAGTTGTTACCGTTAACACTGTTGGAATACCCGGTGGTTAAATTAAAGTAATACGCGTTATTGTACAGTAGCACACGGTATTGCACAGTATTTTTATATTATTGTTAATTCAATAATTGTCACTACACAGTATTTCCCATTATCAGATCAATAATTCATATTATTTGAATAATATTATTAGATAGCATTATTGGCAATGTCTAAGGAAGTTCTGTCTAGGAAAGGGATTTGGTCACCTAATTGCGTGCCAATAAAGAGAAATCCTTATCGGAAAGCCCCCTCTTTCCTGGGACCGACCTGGTTGTTAATATTGTAGTTCTGTAATATTATTTGTGAATAATTAATTATTGATTTATATGATAAGGAAATATTTATTCAATATGGATATAAATGAAGGAATTAGTGATGATGTGTTTTATCAGTATTTTATCGAAATGGAGGTGTGGAAAATCATCCGTATGTGAATTTCAGTCATTTTTTGTTCGGAATTTAGAAAAACTTTCTTCTACAAAGTTGTAGAGAATTAAATTTTTTATGGAATGGACAAAAGATTTGTATTTTTCTGATAAAAGGGCTATTAAATATGAATTATTGAAGTTCCAGAATATTGGATTTGAATTGATTTTTGGGGTTATAAATATTTTTTTTAAAAAAAGGTTTTTTAAATGTTGGTGGGCCGCATTGGTGTGCTGATGAATTTGGTCAAGGGGTGGGCGTGAAATTTTTTTTAATAAAATATTATTTTATTAAATTTTCTGTTTTGGCGTTCTAAGCATTTTTCTTTAAATAGGGTGCTTAGTTTAGAATTGAAAATCACACCAGAATCAGAAGTTTCTCTCTCTATAATATCGAGCGTATTTTTGTGAGTATTTAAATACTTTTAGTGTTGCTATACAGTACAAGTTTCCTTCAGTATTATATCCGATATTTCAGTCAGAAGTACTATTCTTTTGAGGTAAGGGATGTTATTTTTTTTCAAAAAATGATATTATTTCTTTTGATATCATTATACCAAAATATTGATATGAAATTTATTGTGAAATTTTTACCTTTTTATGTCGGGGTTACTATTCACGTATACGATACTATTCACATATACGGCACTATTCACGAATACGGTACTATTTACAGAAAAATTAAATTTTCTTTTTTTTGTCCAAGTTGTCTATTATGGTTCCTATCTTTGATTGGATCCAAGTTTTGATCTCCATTCTTGAATTTTGATCCACAATTGATTATTATGGAGTATTCTTGAACTTGAATAAACTAAATTACGAATTCCTAATTTTTGTCCTTTATCTCACTGGATTCGTTCTTTAAAATATTTTTCATCATCTTCAGTCTTAAATGGTGATACAAAAGAATATTTTTGGCCTGTAGTGCAAAGATGGATGATTACTTGATGAATATCTTTGGCCTGTAGTGCAAAGATTAATGATTACCTGATGAATATCTTTGGCCCGTAGTACAAAGATGGACAGGGAGATGAACATGACCGACTGGTGATACAAATGAATATCTTTGGCCTGTAGTGCAAAGATAAATATTTGATTCAAGATATATATTGATTGATGTTACAGGGATAAAATATTGATTATGGACTTTTAAATCATAGAAGATAGTAGACATTATTTCCTACTTAACTCTTCTGATGCATTGTTACTTCCGCTACAGTTGTTGATCTAAAACTTGTTGTCCATAATATTTTATCTGATTTGTTGAAGACTAACGATAAATTGTTCGTTATTATCTTAGTCATAATATTCTTTACTAGGTTAGTTGAGCTCACCATTTTATTCTATTGTCCTCTTCATGAAATGACAATGTCGCAGGGACTAGTCGGGGAACAGAGTGATGGTTAGAGTAGAGCAGTAGTAGTCCTCACTATTTTTATAAAATAGTGTGATAATAATTATAATGACGACTTAGTTTGAGTGTTTATATTTTCTACGTGTTTGTATTGACACTCACAGTTGTTTGGTCGTATTTCTCACGACCTTTTGTTATAAAAAGATTGTATTTGGATTCTGTACCATATGTTTGGCGACTCAAAATGGGTTGAGTATTGAACCTATTCTGTGGGCGTCATAAAGTGGGTATAAGCTAAGCCCCTTCGGCTGATCACATAGCAAGAGTGCTTAAAATTTCTAAAGGAGTTTGTGGTTTTTCGGTTCGGGATTCCCATGGTGCTGGTCTCAGATAATGGCAGACAATTTATGGGTTCTAAGTTCCAGCAGTTTTTGAAAGACTTGGGGGTTCAACATCAAAAAACTTTAGTGGCCCATCCTCAGTCAAATGGTCAGGTAAAAGTCACTAATAGGACTCTACTAAATGGAATCAAACGAAGACTCGATGAGGCGAAAGGAAGGTGGCCCGAGGAGTTGCTCAGTGTATTGTGGGCATATCGGACTACTCCGAGAATAACAATATGCGATTCGCCATTCAGACTAACCTACGGAACCAATGCTCTTATTTTTGTTAAGATTAAGTCTCCTTCACTTCGGGTCAGCCAATTCAAAGAACTATATAATGACGAAGGCATTCGCCTCAATATTGATTTGTTAGAGGAGGTTAGGGAGTCAGCCCTGGTAAGACTTGCAGCCTACCAAAGGAGAGTGGCCAGACATTACAATTGTGACGCCCCCAAATTCGGGTCCCCAGAACGTCGGACCTGGTACGTTACGATACAACATTTCTATAACTATTGCGGAAGATATAAACATAAATTGTATATATAATAACTTTTACAACATAATCCCAAGGTCTGAAACCTTAACTTAATACCTGAATTCAATATCATATACAACATATAATGTCATACGCCTTCGCCGGTATCTGAAGTATTCGTTTAAATTTGTAATGTTTATCATGATATGGCAAGGGATAGCAACAAGTTTGCCCAGCAATTTTAAGTTCAAATGAAGATATATCATGATTGAAAAGAATGAATAATAAGTTGGCTGACTTTCAACAATATAACAATTGTGAAATAGCATGAATAAATTTTCATAACTGAACGACCGAGACAATAAAAATGAATGGTCAATAATGAACATGAATAAATCAACTGGACCAAATGGTAATGAAGGTGATCAGCCTTTCATACCTGATGAACATATCCAATATGCACAACGTGTGAATCAATAATTCATAGACGTGATGTAATCAACAAGGATTAACCACTTGCATAATTGAAGAATCATAACTCAAGGTTGAGTTAAAGAAAACTTGCCTTTATCGCCGACTACTTCTATGCAGTCTATTTAGCTTCATCTGAAGACCTAATATTAATAATACCGATCTCCACATTAGAATAATATCATCGCAATAACTATTGCTAATTACAGTTATAAAATAACCTAAACACATTATCACATAATCCTATCGGTCAACAGAACACATAAGACCTAGTATCAAGTCAAACTATTTCAGTCTGAGTTGAGTTCGGTACTATTTTGATCTCCCGATTGCCTAATCGGATAATTATCGAGCCTAATATTAATAAGACTCTACTTAAACACTATAATATTAACTTAGATAATTTATTAATCAGTTAAAATATTTTTCACAAGCTCATAACAATTTTTAAATAATTATTATCATTTATAATGATATTTTTTTAATCATAAATATCATTTTTATATGATTTAAATACCACAATATTCCATTATCATTAAAATTTAATTAATTTTAAATATTAATGAAATACATGTCATAATATTATAAGTTATTTATAATATCTCAAAGTATTTTTAATACTTTAATATCACTTTTAAATGATTTTATAACATTTAAAACCATTATTAAATAACTGTCATTAATATTAAAATATTAATGTATTTCATGACAAAATATTAAAAGTTATGTTTTATAACTTAAAACATTTTTTATAACCTTTAAATCATTTTTAAATGATTTTTAAAATATTAAAACTATTTTTACATAATTTATTTAATATAATTATTAAATAAATTTATTATCATAATATTAATCTATACCTTCATTTGATTACTATTTAATATTAATTAATTAATTACCTTTAGTTAATATTTAACTAATAAATAATAACCAATTAGATCTATTCATTATTTAATGGTAATTAGATAATGAATAATCAAATTATTGTTTGTCATTAATTATTATTTAATACTAATTAAATAATAATTAATTAACTACTTATCCTTGAATAATAGATAATCAATTCACTTCATAATTCTTTAATTATTCTTTCTTATTAATTTAGGAATAATTAATTATTATTTGATCTTATTTATTATTTAATATTAATTAAATAATAAACAATTATAAATTTAAGTAAGTAATTACATTATTATTACCTAATCTTACTTAAACATTCTTTAATCATTATTTAATATTAATTAATTGTTTAACTCTATTTATTATTTAATCTTAATTAAATAATAAATAGTTAGTTTATTAACACTAACTCTACTTAATTATCACTTAATATCACTTAAATAATAATTAAATAGTTAATTATATTTAATTTTATATGTAATTAATTTACTAACCATTTAATGGCTTTAAATAATTATTTTTAATAATTAATCACTTCGACTTATTTACGATTATGTCATTTTCGCCCACAATTTTTCAGATTTGGCGTCCTTTATGGAAACGTTTGTAAAACGAAATGTACAACTCGGAATTAAGTTCCGTCGGAGGCGTTAGATTTGTAACTTCTCAAACTACAGTTTCAATTTATCAAATACTCAATTTAGATCTGTCTATCTTCAGAAAAACAACCCCAAAGTGGCTGGTCAGCAGCCTCATTTTCTGTTTTTCCATCAAGGATGTGTTTTGGTACAAATTCCATAACTTTTTCATTTCTCAACACTTTTGAGCGATTTAAAAGGGGTTTTACTCATGACTTATAGATCTAGCACAACCAACAATAAAATTACAAATATCAAACATAGATCTCAAACTAAATCATATAGATCTTACTTTACTACTAACATTCTTCGGGACAAACAAAATAAAATACACATTCACTTTCCTCCAAATCTTTCCAACATAAAATCTAACATACATAAACAAGTTACTTAACATAACTCAAGATCATACAAGATCCAACCTTTTTTCATAAGGTTTTAAACTAAATAGAACATAAAGCCTTATAAATCTAACAATAAAGAACAAAACTACATAAACTTTTAACTAAAGCTATAAAATTTTCATTACCTTCCCTTGATTGCAACTTTCCTTTTTCTTTCCAAAGTATGTGAGAAAATTTTGGGTGCATCAAACTTGGACTCTCTCTCCTCTTCTTCCCCTTCAATCCATGGGCTTCTTCTCTCTCTCTGTCTAGTTTCTTTTACTATTTTGGAGAAATAGATGAAAGAGAAAGGAAATGGATTTTTGTTTGATAAAAAATGTATAGATATGTTTTGTATATCTAATATACATCTCCCCCATCTTCTTTCTTTCTTCCTCTAATAGCCGCGTATACTCCCTCCATTATCCCCCATTTTTGATTTATTTTTAATTGCTAAATTTGCCTTAATCAAATGACATTAAAGTCCCTACATTAATTTGGCCAATTAGTTAGCTACCATCAAGGCAAAATTGTCATTATGCCATCACTAGAAAAGGGTACAATTGTAATTCTCCTATTACTAGGAAACTTCCTAGTAATTTCCTTCATAGGACTCAAAAGTCATAAATAATTTTCTGTTAGGGCAAAATAGTCTTTTGCCACTTTATGAAAATTTCCTAGGAAATTTACTAACAATCATCACCCATCATTTCTAGTGGGACCAACCCTTATTTACCAATACATTCCTACATTTAACTCAAGTATGGTTAGTTCCTAACCATAGTTATTCTGCTAGCGCATATCCCATTATTTTGGGTTACTAAATTAATCCTCATTGGGCTACCTAATAATTCTTTTAGGCTTGATAATAAAATAAATGGGCTATGTAAATTAACATAGTCCACTAATTTTAATTATATCCTACCCTAATTATTTAATTAGGATTTCTACTCACTCAATTTGTACATCAAATTCTTACTCATGTACATTTAATTACTTAACCCAATTAGACTTGCTTTCCTTAGATTATTTAATTATCATTCTTAATATATATTAGGTTACATAACTTTTATTCTTAATTCTCTTTTGTATACACAAAAAATGTATACACATTATATAATGTACATTTATTCAATCTATTTCATTATTCACATAAGTCATCACATATATCACTTTTAACTCTAATTTTGACTTTTCTCCATAAAAGTCCACTGTTGACTTTGACCAAAAAGTCAACCTTTACACATTTTGTGTTTATTGTCTTTTCTGACTAAACTTGACGTTTTGGACGCAACCGAGCAGTCCGTGCTTCAAAATTCTATTTCTAACTCGAATTTTGAGTTTTAACGTACTCTATTTTTTATTACTAATCATATTAGCTATTAACTTTATACTTATTCCTCTTCTTATTTGCCAATCAAGGCCAGCATTCCAGCTATGCTAATTACTAACATAGTTTTATCTTGATTTTCATATCCCTAACGTAATTCATCATTCATCTTGCTAAAACATATAGCACCTTACTAAGTATATATATTTCTATACATATACTCATTTTCGTTTTAACCTCATAGCTTTTCTTCATGTTAAATTTTATTTCCTTAATAAAATTTCCACATGTATCATTATAACATTTCTTACACCATTTAGTTCACAATAATTTTTATAAGTATCGTAATACCTTATTCTTAACATTCCTTCACACCCTTTCTAGGGTTTTAAAATTTTGTAACCCATATTTTCGTTATTCTCATTCAAATAGCAAACCTTATAGGTTTTACTTAATTTTTTTTTAATAAATTCTAAAATTCTCATCTAGGTTTTATTCTTTAACCTTTATTTTAATCATTTAAGATTTTATAAATTCTCGGGTTGTCACATTCACCCCTTCTTCTAAAAATTTCATCCTCGAAATTATAGCATACTAATCCCTACTCCTTTTATTCATCAAAACTAGGTTTTCAACATAACCTTTATTCAATCATATTAGATTCTACCCGTCCACGACGAGTTCATACACATCATCCCATGCTACCCGAAACATCACTCCCAAGAGTTAAAATTTTCAAATCATGCTGAGGAGTCATATAGACCAAGAACTATTGAGGTTTATAGGTATTACTACCTGCGACCTATTTCAATTAAGAAAAAGTTACTCAACCCCTTACAAAGGTTAACAGTATATTTATAATCACAAAGAAGGTAAACTACAACTGCTAGTACTTTAGGTGATTAGCCTATCGTACGCTTACGTCATGCATAACGTATCAATCATGTCTAGCGAATATTTTCGCAACTAGATTGGATTATTTTATCCAATCGACATAGTTCACCTCAGTCTTATCATAGGATTCCGCATCGGTTCGGCATAAGCTTTCAAGGAATACTTTGAATTTTCAAAAACATTTGTCTAGCTGAATCAAATAGCTTAGACTCATACAATAATTCGAATTTCAATCGAAACATATGTCTAGCCAAATTAATTGGTAGCAAAATATCTTTAAAATTCTGAAATCATTTTATGACGTCATGATACCGCACTGTATTTACAGTCCGTTTGAGGATTCCGTCATTCTATGACTTTGTTATATTACATCATACTATAGTGGGCCGACGATCTTTAGATCACATCCAACACTAAGTAATTCTACATTGATAACTCCATCATTTTTCTTTGCACCAGGTTACATGATGCATTAATAATATATAAAATACATTTTGATATCTCAAATCATTTTTGTCTAGCCGAAACAATTAGCATAGACTCTTCTTTAAACAATTTAAAACCACTGAAAAATCCTTTTTGGTGTTATCATGCCGCAACAGGTAACGATGTGTTAATGGTTCGAAGCCCACTTCTACACACTTGTAACCATGTGTTGCTGATAACAAAAATTCATTTATATTTTTAAAGGCACATCAGTGCGAATTTAGCTTGATTTCAAAATTTTGAAGTCTAGCACAGCTAAAAGATTTGAAATATCTATGCTTCCACTCTCAACTTCAATTTTTCTAATGATCAATTGCTTAATAATTCTATCTATTTCTATTATCCTCAATCCTTCATTTCATACATAGCTATTCCCAGTTCGTCAAACTTACCACACGTTATGAGTTCAGAAACTTTCCACAATCATATGAGTTTAAGAACTTGTCCTAGACAGACCATTGGCGTCCATTCGCTGAGGGGTTCAAAAACATTTCATATAATTATGAGTCACGAACTTACCATAAGTATGAGTTTTAAAAACTCGCACATAATCTTATATTATCTAACTATACCCTACCTATCTGTTATATACATGAGAAAAGAATCACCTTCTCAAACAGCGCGACGCAAACATTTCAATGATTATCAGTACCAGAAGCTAAGTGGTCGTCGAACCAAACACAATCCCCTGCCCATACAAAGAATTGGTCAACCTAGCCACTAATCAATATAGGATGCTAAGCGGTTGTTATACCAATGACAATTCCCCGCCCATACAAAGAATTGTTCAACTTAACCTCTATATCGAGTAGGAAGCTAAGTGGTTCTAAAACCAAGCACAAATTTCGTGCCCATACAAAGAATCATACAACTCAGCTGCTGATATGAGTCCTCAATTGAAATCCCACATATTCCTAGTTTCCTCAATACTCGATACGAATTTCATTTAATCCGTATCTACAATTCACAACTATTTCCTGAGTTTTAATAGTACAATTTCATAGTACCCTATTCATATAGCAATTCTGCTATAACGTTTTTAATTAAAGGTTTGATCATCTGTCCTCTTATGGCCTCATCAGATCACGTTGTGATCTCATATTATAATCGTATTATATTACGATTCTTTCCTATCTTATGATCGTTGTGTTTTACGATCTTCTTTTCCTTTATACTTTTAGTCTTTTAGACTCTATCTATTCATTACTAAAGTTTATCTTTATTATCAGAGTTAGGTAACTCTGAATATTTATTACTTGTCAGGATTCTTCTTTGAATCTTATTGACTTACCAATACCTTGCCTAAATTCATCGCTTAAATTTCAAACTCTATTTGAGTTTATTCCTTATCCTCATCACTGTGGTTATAGCCTAAGGTAACCCTACCTAAGCTTTATAACCTACAGCTTTGATACCAACCTGTGATGCCACCAAATCCGGGTCCCCAGAACGTCGGACCTGGTACGTTATGATACAACATTTTTATAACTATTGCGGAAGATATAAACATAAATTGTTTATACAATAACTTTTACAACATAATCCCAAGGTCTGAAACCTTAACTTAATACCTGAATTCAATATCATATACAACATATAATGTCATACGCCTTCGCCGGTATCTGAAGTATTCGTTTAAATCTGCAATGTTTATCATGATATAGCAAGGGTGAGCAACAAGTTTGCCCAGCAATTTTAAGTTCAAATGAAGATATATCATGATTGAAAAGAATGAATAATAAGTTGGCTGACTTTCAAAAATATAACAATTGTGAAATAGTATGAATAAATTTTTATAACTGAACGACCGAGACAATAAAAATGAATGGTCAATAATGAACATGAATAAATCAACTGAACCAAATGGTAATGAAGGTGATCAGCCTTTCATACCTGATGAACATATCTAATATGCACAACGTGCGAATCAATAATTCATAGACGTGATGTAATCAACAAGGATTAACCACTAGCATAATTGAAGAATCATAACTCAAGGTTGAGTTAAAGAAAACTTGCCTTTATCGCCGACTACTTCTACGCAGTCTATTTAGCTTATATTAATAATACCGATCTCCACATTAAAATAATATCATCGCAATAACTATTGCTAATTACAGTTATAAAATAACCTAAACACATTATCACATAATCCTATCGGTCAACAGAACACATAAGACCTAGTATCAAGTCGAACTATTTCAGTCTGAGTTGAGTTCGGTACTATTTCGATCTTCCGATTGCCTAATTGGATAATTATCGAGCCTAATATTAATAAGACTCTACTTAAACACTATAATATTAACTTAGATAATTTATTAATCAGTTAAAATATTTTTCACAAGCTCATAACAATTTTCAAATAATTATTATCATTTATAATGATATTTTTTTAATCATAAATATCATTTTTATATGATTTAAATATCACAATATTCCATTATCATTAAAATTTATTTAATTTTAAATATTAATGAAATATATGTCATAATATTATAAGTTATTTATAATATCTCAAAGTATTTTTAATACTTTAATATCACTTTTAAATGATTTTAAAATATTTAAAATCATTATTAAATAACTGTCATTAACATTAAAATATTAATGTATTTCATGACAAAATATTAAAAGTTATGTTTTATAACTTAAAACATTTTTTATAACCTTTAAATCATTTTTAAATGATTTTTAAAACAATAAAACTATTTTTACATAATTTATTTAATATAATTATTAAATAAATTTATTATCATAATATTAATCTATACCTTCATTTGATTACTATTTAATATTAATTAATTAATTACCTTTAGTTAATATTTAAGTAATAAATAATAACCAATTAGATCTATTCATTATTTAATGGTAATTAGATAATGAATAATCAAATTATTGTTTGTCTTTAATTATTATTTAATATTAATTAATTACTTACTTACTATGTGTCATTAATTATTATTTAATATTAATTAAATAATAATTAATTAACTACTTATCCTTGAATAATAGATAATCAATTCACTTCATAATTCTTTAATTATTCTTTCTTATTAATTTAGGAATAATTAATTATTATTTGCTCTTATTTATTATTTAATATTAATTAAATAATAAACAATTATAAATATAAGTAAGTAATTACATTATTATTATCTAATCTTACTTAAACATTCTTTAATCATTATTTAATATTAATTAAATATTAATCAATTGTTTAACTCTATTTATTATTTAATCTTAATTAAATAATAAATAGTTAGTTTATTAACACTAACTCTACTTAATTATTACTTAAATAATAATTAAATAGTTAATTATATTTAATTTTATATGTAATTAATTTGCTAACCATTTAATGGCTTTAAATAATTATTTTTAATAATTAATCACTTCCACTTATTTACGATTATGCCATTCTCGCCCACAATTTTTCAGATTTGGCGTCTTTTACAGAAACGCTTGTAAAACGAAATGTACAACTCGGAATTAAGTTCCGTCGGAGGCGTTGGATTCGTAACTTTTCAAGCTACAGTTTTCATTTATCAAATACTCAATTTAGATCTGTCTAGCTTCTGAAAAACAGCCCCAAAGTGGCTGGTCAGCAACCTCATTTTCTGTTTTTCCATCAAGGATGTGTTTTGGTACAAATTCCATAACTTTTTCATTTCTCAACACTTTTGAGTGATTTAAAAGGGGTTTTACTCATGACTTAGAGATCTAGCACAAACAACAATGAAATTACAAATATCAAACATAGATCTCAAACTGAATCATATAGATCTTACTTTACTACTAGCATTCTTCGGGACAAACAAAATAAAATACACATTCACTTTCCTCCAAATCTTTCCAACATAAAATCTAACATACATAAACAAGTTACTTAACATAACTCAAGATTATACAAGATCCAACCTTTTTCATAAGGTTTTAAACTAAATAGAACATAAAGCTTTATAGATCTAACAATAAAGAACAAAACTACATAAACTTTTAACTAAAGCTAGAAAATTTTCATTACCTTCCCTTGATTGCAACTTTCCTTTTTCTTTCCAAAGTATGTGAGGAAATTTTGGGTGCATCAAACTTGGACTCTCTCTCCTCTTCTTCCCCTTCAATCCATGGGCTTCTTCTCTCTCTCTCTCTAGTTTCTTTTACTATTTTGGAGAAATAGATGTAAGAGAAAGGAAATGGATTTTTGTTTGATAAAAAAATGTATATATATGTTTTGTATATCTAATATACATCTCCCCCATCTTCTTTCTTTCTTCCTCTAATAGTCGGGTACACTCCCTCCATTATCCTTCATTTTTAGTTTATTTTTAATTGCTAAATTTGCCTCAATCAAATGACATTAAAGTCCCTACACTAATTTGGCCAATTAGTTAGCTACCATCAAGGCAAAATTGTCATTATGCCATCACTAGAAAAGGGTAAAATTGTAATTCTCCTATTACTAGGAAACTTCCTAGTAATTTCCTTCCTAGGACTCAAAAGTCATTAATAATTTTCTGTTAGAGCAAAATAGTCTTTTGCCACTTTATGAAAATTTCCTAGGAAATTTCCTAACAATCATCACCCATCATTTCTAGTGGGACTCACCCTTATTTACCAATACATTCTTACATTTAACTCAAGTATAGTTAGTTCCTAACCATAGTTATTCTGCTAGCACATATACCATTATTTTAGGTTACTAAATAAATCCTCATTGGGCTACCTAATAATTCTTTTGGGCCTGATAATAAAATAAATGGGCTATGTAAATTAACATAGTCCACTAATTTTAATTATATCCTACCCTAATTATTTAATTAGGATTTCTACTCACTCAATTTGTACATCAAATTCTTACTCATGTACATTTAATTACTTAACCCAATTAGACTTGCTTTCCTTAGATTATTTAATTATCATTCTTAATATATATTAGGTTACATAACTTTTATTCTTAATTCTCTTTTGTATACAAAAAAAATGTATACACATTATATAATGTATATTTATTCAATCTATTTCATTATTCACATAAGTCATCACATATATCACTTTTAACTCTAATTTTGACTTTTCTCCATAAAAGTCCGCTGTTGACTTTGACCAAAAAGTCAACATTTACACATTTGTGTTTATTATCTTTTCTGACTAAACTTGACGTTCCGGACTCAACCGAGCAGTCCGTGCTTCAAAATTCTATTTCTAACTCGAATTTTGAGTTTTAACGTACTCCATTTTTTATTGCTAATCATATTAGCTATTAACTTTATACTTATTCCTCTTCTTATTTGCCAATCAAGGCCAACATTCCAGCTATTCTAATTACTAACATAGTTTTATCTTGATTTTCATATCCCTAACGTAATTCATCATTCATCTTGCTAAAATATATAGCACCTTACTAAGTATATATATATTTTTATACATATACTCATCTTCGTTTTAACCTCATAGCTTTTCTTCATGTTAAATTTTATTTCCTTAATAAAATTTCCACATGTATCATTATAACATTTCTTACACCATTTAGTTCACAATAATTTTTATAAGTATCGTAATACCTTATTCTTAACATTCCTTCACACCCTTTCTAGGATTTTAAAATTTTGTAACCCATATTTTCGTTATTCTCATTCAAATAGCAAACCCTATAGGTTTTACTTAATTTTTTTTAATAAATTCTAAAATTCTTTTCTAGGTTTTATTCTTTAACCTTTATTTTAATCATTTAAGATTTTATAAATTCTCGGGTTGTCACAATAATAAGGGATTAAAGCTGAGGAGGTTTGAAGTTGGGGATTTAGTTCTCCTGGAGGTGGAGGCTTCTACGCCCCAAAATCTTGGGAAGCTGATGCCTAATTGGGAAGGACCTTATGAAGTTATAGAAGTGCCGAAGCCAGGTACTAATTACCGGTTTCGAGCAATGGATGGAACATAAGTCAAGAACACTTGACATGCAGGCAGACTTAGAAAATATTATGAATAGTGTATGTTAAATTATGACTCTATATAGATTTTCAAAGTTATTAATAAAGTGAGTATTCAGTTTTTAAACGAGTACTGTCATTAACTGCTTATGTTTAAGTGGGTATTCAGTTCTGCCGAACGAATATCATCTTCATCAATTGCTTATAACATATTCAGTTTCCCGAAATGAATATCATTACTTATATTCAGTTTATCTAAAATGAATATTCTTATTAATGTACAAGTGTTCAGTTTACTTAAATGAACATTTTAATTGTTTAGATGTATGTATAAAAAGAACATTCAGTTCTTCGAAACGAATAAAACTTTCATTAATTTGCATTTTGTTTTTATAATTGTTGGATAATTACATTGGTAACTTCAGGAAAATAAAAGGAACAAAAGAAACAGTTACTGCTGAGGAGGGTCATGATCGACTTCATCTTTAGAAGAGTCCAGGACGGTGACATCGAGTTTGGCCGCTGTAATTTTTCCTTTGTCTTTGCTTCGTGCAGTTTCATAACCCTCAGCGTACATTTGCATTACTTCTGCTGACAACTCCAGAGATTCTCGGTACTCTTGGCGGATTTGCTGTCTAACGGCTTCGGTCAAAGGAGGCCCCAACTCCTTGTATTCCATGAATTCTTTCTCCAAAGAAACACAATTGTGGAACATGTGTTCTCCTTTCTTAACCTATTCGAAGACCTGGCGTTTCAATGCTGAGTTCCCCGTCTTCAATTCAGTATTTGCCTTTTGCAATGCATCGTGGCTCTCGATGAGACTCTTTTGGCGAGCTTCTGTTTCGGCAGCCTCTTTCTTCAGCTTTGCAACATCAACCTCCAGATTCTCGCAATAGTAGTTTGTGTTCTTATGCAAATTTTACTCTTTTTTGAGGTTTTCCTTGGTTGCTTGAAGACTGGTCCGGAGACGTTCATTTTTTGTCTTCAAGGTCTTTCTCTGGTCGATCGATCTCTGACCACCGGCGTATAATCCGGGTAGAGATCGCAATAGACTGGAAACAGAGTGAAGTGGGTTAGTACAGATATAAAAAAGGGAATTGTAACAAGAAAAAGAGTTCGAGTATGTTTATCTGGCCTAAGTGCATGAAGTTGGCAAACACAAGCTCCTTGATACTTGTGTTCTCGAACCGGGGTTCACCGGCCGGTAGAACGAAGTGCTCGTACAGCTGGTGTAGGAAATCTTCAGGATATTTGGGCCAGAGTGTCATTGAGGATCGGGCCTCTCGAACTCGACTTGGTTCAAATTCTTTTGGGGGAGAAGGTGGGTTGTGTTGGGGAGATCGTTCGGGAAAAGTTTCAGTATTGGATTTTTTGTTTGGGGGTCTAGATAAAAGGTCTTCGGGCTCTTTTTGTTTTTGATTTTGGTTTGGATTTAGTTCAGTGGTGTTTGTTGGAATGGCTTTGGTGGTTGGGATGTTGTTGGTTGAGGTAATGGCGGACTACGGACAAAACAGTTTTAGGTGCTTCGGAGGTAGTTGTTTGGGCGGCAACTTTGGTGCGCCTTTTCTTAATTGAAGGATCTTGGCCCTTTCAGAGTTGGGCATATCTGAAGAGCTTTTTCTAAAAAGAGGAGTGGGGATTGTTGTTGGCTTTGATGACTTTGTAGGTGGGTTCGGATAGGTGTTGGTAGTAGATGGCCCTTCGATTAAGATTACCAAAGCCGTGGTCTCAATGATCAGTGGGGTAGTGGATGAATGGGCGATATCTTCGGTATTAGGGTCTTCAAGGTTATCCCTTTCGGGAGATGTTGGCTTGATGACGAATATTGTAGGAAAAAAAAGGGTCAGAATTGGAAATGACAAAATAAAAGATATGCTAATATAAGAAGGGAAATGAGGGTTTTAGGACTTACGTTTATGTTCGTATAACTAGGATTGCTTGGTCAGAAGATTGAAATATCATTCCTTCATCGGTAATTTTTAAATCTGTTTTACTATCTCGATGACTGTTTTGGGGGGTCTCTTCAATGGTGACATTCGGGCATCCGTATGCGGCCAAGTCCCGGATCCGGTGGGTGTCGGGCCCTCGAACGAAGAACTAGTGAGTGTGCCACCTCATGTAATTGCTTGAATAGGCGTTCATTATTGATCGCTTTTCGATACGTTGATTTTGTTTTGCTTGTTGTTTACTTAGGGACCGAAATCCTAGTTCTCGGGATCGGCTCAAAGAAAATAAGGAGAAGAAGAAGTCGATCGTTGGGGGAACACCGAGATCATTGCAAACGGCGATGAAGGCGATGATGTTAATGTAAGAGTTTGGCACTAGTTGGGCAAAATTGATGCCAATAAACCCTAATAGGGTGATGAAGGCGTGGAGGGGTAGTCGAACCACTTTTTCCAGTAGAGTAAGGGGCATTACGATCCAACCGTCGGTATGGTAGTACATTTGATCAGTTTCAGAAAGAGCTTTGAGCTGGTGGGTTTTTGGGATGTGGTAACGTTCCCAAAGTGTGGCGAGGTCATCTTCTGTAATGGTGGATTTGGTGTTGGTATGGAGGAAATGCGTTTCGTTTGAGTATTCTCGGATCATTTTTTGAAAATCTAACTCTGCCTTGGATATGGTTGGTGTTTGGGGGGCAGAGCTTGTGGTAACAATGGTGGATTCAGTGGTGGTGCAGTGGTGGTTACTGCGGGGTTATTGGTGGCAGTGGTGGTTGCTGTGGGGTTATTGGTGTTGGTAGTGGTGGCGTTCACTGGTAGAGAAAGAATGGAAGAAATGGGGATGACATTAATTGGCTCCCTGGTGTTTGGGGTGCTTGAAGAAGCCATTACTGGTTTGGGGGTGAAAGGATTCTTTGCCAGAGAATGATTTTTTGCAGTAAGGAGGAGAGAGCTTTGATAATTTTGAAATTGAGAAGACGTGCTTGTCTGATTTGGGGAAAGGGTTTTTGAAATATTCTGCCTTTTCAACTTTGTGCGTTTTTTGTAGGACGACTATTAAATTGCCTGCTATGATTATGCATGTGGGTAGGGGAACAAATCTGATGTATTGGGCGATTTTCCAAGGAGGTTGGGTTCTGGATCATTTATGATTAAGTATTGGGCTTTTATTGAGGAACTCTTCCATTAAATGTTCCATTTAACAATAGCTAATCTATTACAATAATATTATATATCCTCAAACTTTACTATTCCATTCTCTTCATCTTTAACTCCGGATCTTTTTTATTTGCCTTATCTGAAAATTTAAATAGAATGCAAGGGTGAACAACAAATTTGCCAAGCAAATTTAAAAGATTTTAGAACATAAGCACGAGTTTAAGTTTCAGCTACTAAATTAACATCATGAAAACTGTAAAACTGATTATTAAAAAAGAATCTTAGAATCAACAACAATAACATCACAAAATATCTAGCTTTGGATTTTAGAGTTTCTGGAATTCATCACATCGTTATTCACAAGGTTTTAATATTTTTAGTGAGGTAACTGAGTGGTCATTGGGACCAAGAATTGATTATAATGTTCATCAATCAAAGATTTAGGAACTCTCCAATATGTTCAACAATCACACAGATTGCGAACTATCCATAGGGTATTATATTATTAGGTGATCAGTCTATTAACATCTCCCCAAGTTATAACTTCATCATATCCACATCGTATTTTAACGGTGCGTTGATTCCATCATTTCTACACTGAATTCAACGGTAAATGGTTGACTCGCCCGACACTCCCTTATATAATAGTGTTGTTCAACTCAGTTAATACCATCAGGAATCCGTACCAAGAAAATTTTTTGTTTAGAGCATTTAACTTATCTTCAAGGAATTTATAGAAATTTAAACATTTTGAGAGTAATCATTCAAACATGAACAGTTTGTTGACAGAGTTTAGCCAAAACAAATGTCATCAACACTTCACTTTAAATATCACGAGAATATGCATGTATCTCTAGAGTACAATTTCAACAATTGAAAGAATACATAACACGCAATACAAATAATTTAAAGAAATTCAAGAGAACTTGTCTGACTTAGCTATTTAGTCTCGTATCCTTCTCTCTTACTTAATTTTGAGTCACCTACAAATGTTATGGAATATTAACATATAAATTCCCTCATAATTATATTAATCTTTGTCGGTTACTTTTAGTAATTATATATTTTAATATTATTTATTCCATTAAACCTATTTTAAAGGTAATTTTCTATCCATTTTAACATTTTGATACTCCAGACTTCAAATTTTTGAAAACTTAAGCCGCGTTGCTTAGTTTTAACTTATATTCATCCAGGGACGAAGCTATTAATAGACCAGAGGGGGCCACGGCGCCCCCCCCCCCCAAGATTTAAAAAAAAATAGTACTATGGCCCACAACCCACAGCCCATTTGTTCTGATATTTTATTTTGCAATTTACTTGCCCTAAGTCTCTATTCCACATCCGCCCTATGGCCCCATCTTCTCCAGTTCGGCAGTTCTCCTAATCTCCCGTACTCGGTACTCAAGGCTCAAGCTCTCTCAGACTCTCACCTCATGTTCTCCCGTACTCCGCCCCATCTTCTCCTAATCTAGTGAATCCGGCATCCGGTACGGGTAATTCTTCTTCTTCAGTTCTTCCTCTTTCTGTCTTTCACTCTCTTGATCTGCTACTTTTTCTTTTTTTGGTACATCAAAGTTAAATGATTTTGTTGCTCGAATGAAATTACTGGTCTGCATACAATATTTATATTTCATTTTCTAGTTTATTTTGGTTTTTTGGTTGGTATATAACTTATGTTAGATGCAGTTGGACTGTTGGAAGATTATTATTGAATAAACCATCTGTCCAGAGTATTATATATAAACTCTTATCAGTTATCTTATTCTTGGAGAATTGTGTTGGTTAGGAGTTAGGACACAATTGCCTTTTACTAAAATTTATTTGCACTTGTTCTATGCAGTCATTTGACTTTAGACTACCTGGTACTCTTTATGCAAGGCATAACCCATTGGCCATTATCTCAGTTTTTATATTTTGTTTTTTGTTTTAGAATCATGGGAAAATCACAGACTATAGATTTATTTTTCAAGAGAAAGCATGTTGACACATCTCTGCTTACCCCTGAGCTTAATGTTCAAACATCTTTGTCTACCTCTGAACAAGAACAACGTTCACTAAAATCACCAAGAATATCACCAAGAAATGAAGGTAAAGAATGGGATATTAATTATTTGGAGCGTGATCCTGAAAAACGTATTGACATATGGAAATGTCGTGGTGATCTAATTGATGAAGTTCGACAAGCTTACATCAATTACGGTCCATATCAATGCATTCTTCCCGAGTACCCTCTTTCTGGATCTGAAAAGCATCCTCGCCGCTTTCAATCATCATGGTTCAAGGTATTTCCATCTTGGTTAGAGTATTCCCCTTCAAAGGATGCCGCATTTTGTCTACCTTGCTATCTCTTTAACAAAGAAGGTGCACAACATGGGCAGACTACTTTTTCAAAGGATGGATTTAATAGTTGGAAGAAAGTAAGGGATGGGAAGAATTGTGCATTTTTGAATCATGTGGGAAAAGATCCAAATTCATTACATAAAATTGCTCAAAAAACATGCGACGATTTAATGAATCAATCACAACATATTCAAAAAATGATTGAGAAACAAACTTCTGAACAACGTGTACACAATCGGTTGCGACTTAAAGCCTCAATTGATTCAGTTCGCTATCTTACACTCCAAGGTTTGGCTTTAAGAGGTCGTGATGAAAGCAAAAGTTCCACTAATCGTGGTAATTTTCTTGAATTGATAAGCCTTTTTGCTGAGTATAATGAAAATGTTGCAAATGTTGTGTTAGACAAGGCTCCTCAAAATGCCTCATATACGTCATCCCAAGTCCAAAAAGAGATTTTACTTGTTTACTCAATGAAAATTAGAAAGGCAATTTGTGAGGAGATCGGTGATGCAAAATTTTGTATTCTTGTTGATGAAGCTCGAGACCAGTCAAAAAGGGAGCAAATGGCTATTGTTATTAGATTTGTTGACAAAAATGGTTTTATTCGGGAGCGCTTTTTTGGTCTCATACATGTATCAGATACAAAGGCGTTAACTCTAAAGAACGAGATATTTTCTACTCTTTCCCGTTATGATCTTGACTTTCACAATATTCGAGGTCAAGGATATGACGGAGCAAGTAATATGCGAGGTGAATGGAAAGGGTTACAAGCTCTAGTTGCTAATGAATGTCCGTATGCATATTATGTCCATTGTTTTGCTCATCGTTTGCAATTGGCATTAGTTGCAACATCTAGAGAAGTTACTTGTGTACATCAATTTTTTTCAAAATTGAGTTTTATTGTAAATATTGTGGGCGCTTCTTGTAAACGTAAAGATAAATTGAAAGCTGCCCAATCTTCCGATATTGCTCATTTGATTTCCATTGAAGAGCTTGAGACTGGGACAGGAATGAATCAGATTGGTACTTTGCAAAGGGCTGGAGATACACGATGGGGTTCTCACTTAAGGTCTCTTTCTAGCTTGATAAAGATGTTTAGTGCAACTTGTCAGGTTTTATTGAACATCATCGATGATGGAACTTGGGATCAACGTGGAGATGCTGATTCGGCTTACACTTCTTTGACTTCTTTCGAGTTTGTGTTCATCTTACATCTTATGAAAGCAATTATGGAAATCACTGATATGCTTTCTCAATCTTTGCAACGAAAGTCTCAAGATATTGTAAATGCTATGCACCTTGTGAAAACTACAAAGAAACTTATTCAAAAGTTGAGAGATGATGGATGTGATACTTTCATAGTGAAGGTGAAGTCTTTTTGTGAACGACATACAATAGATGTCCCAGATTTAGATGCTTTATATGTTGAGAGAAGAGGGCGAGCTCGACATCAACAAGATAAATTTACAATGATTGAGCATTATCGGATTGATATATTTACAGCTATAATAGACTCTCAGTTGCAAGAGTTAAACAATAGGTTTAGTGAGCATGCAGTGAAGTTACTTGTTCTCAGCTCTACATTGGATCCTCAAAATGGGCATACGTCTTTCAGTATTGATGATATTTGTAAGCTTGTGGATGAATTTTACCCCAAAGACTTCACAGAGCACGAGAAAGAGGACTTAAGGATACAATTGTAACATTACGAGTTTGATGTACTCCAACATCAAGAATTTCTAAAGTTGTCCACTATTTCTGATCTCTGTCAATGGTTGGTGAAAACTAGAAAGTCAACAATCTATCCACTAACCGATAGACTGATCAGGCTTGTTCTAACTCTTCCAGTTTCTACTGCAACTACAGAACGTGCATTTTCAGCTATGAGTCATGTCAAATCCGAACTTCGAAACAAGATGGAGGATGAATATCTTACAAATTCTCTTATTGTCTACATTGAAAAAGAAATTGCGAAGCAGTTCAGTACATAATCAATCATAGATGGATTTCGTGATTTGAAAGAACGTCGGGTGCAATTCTGACGAAACTTTGATATGTTCTAAAAGACTTTTTTTTGCTATGTTTTTTGCTATGTTTTGTTGTCTTTGTCAAGGTAAATTATATTACTATATTATCTTTGTTTTAGTAAAAATATGTTTTGTAATGTTGGAACTTTACCATTAGTGATGAATATATATTATGTTGTTAAAAAATTCTTGGTGCCCCCCCCCCCCCCCCCAATATTAAATCCTGGCTTCGTCCCTGTATTCATCAATAAAATTTTATTATACAATTTTTGCTCACTTAAACAGCTTTTATTATTTTGTTTGTTCTACAAACCATGCTCCAGTCATACTTGCCTGATTAGTTGTTTGGCCAAACCCTATACACCAGGGATAGACATACTCATTTTATAATTCCTGTGAATTTTCCAAAATTTTCCGATTATGTTTACTATTTATTTCATACTTGTTTTTCTTCAAATTTCTAATAATCTTCCTAGTTCGAAATTAAATCTAAAAATTATGAATTTTGGACAATATTGTGATAACTCAGATTTTCTGAAACTATTAAAATATGAATTTAATAAATAAAATT